>JAIUJO010000170.1:690058-715058 GCA_023846275.1 Vanilla planifolia
TATTTAATTTTTATTTTGTTTTATTTTCAAACTTTTTTATTAAGATGGAACATATGCCATCAAGCACATCTCAATGAACTTTATCTACCTAAATATTCATTTTTTTTATTTTAAATAGTTTATTTTATAGGATTTTATGCAAGGTTTGCTAGTCATTTCAATTTGTTACTTAATTTTTGTTTGAAGATGTTACACTTGACGCACTTAGTATCTCGTAATGCTCATTTTTTAAAAAATTCATCTAATTTCTTTAATTGTTTCTTTGATTTCACCTTGTGTTATCATTATATTGATTTTATTTTGTTATTTTACATTATTATTTCTATTTATTTACTTACGAAATTCGTGATAACTTAAAATGTTCTCTTATAGCAATGAAACAAATGTCGTTTGAGTCATCTCGAAATGCTCTGTTCAATTAAATATTCATTTTTATATTTTTTAAATAATTTTTTTCTTATATTTTGTATAATTTATAAAAATTTTAATTTATACCTGATTTTGATCATTAGAATGTTGTGCTCAATCTCCACACTATCTTTGAATGAAATATTTTTCTATAGTTTGTCTCATTTCCTTAGATATTTTACTTTGATTTGGTTATACTGTAATGAAACTCTAATTCTCTTCTTTTGCAACCTTTATATTGCTTTGATTTTGATATATTATATTTTTTTAATTTATCTTATTTAAGCATTAATATATATATTTACTAATATTAAAATAATTATTTATTACTTTTTATTTTTTTTGAATTTTGTTACTCATATTAATTGTAAATAAAGATTAATTGAGATGAAACAAATATCATTGAACTCATCTTGATAAGCTATATCCAATTAATTATTCATTTTTATATCTCTAAGTAATATTTTTTCTAATGATTTGAAATTCTTTACGAGGCAATTAGATTTATACCTAGCTTTAACGGTTAACGTTGTTACACCTGATATCCATATTACTTTAGAATTTAACCCTTTTGTACAATTTATCTCATTTATTTAGCCTTTTTGCATTAATTTTGATATATTACTGTTTAATTATAGATCTCCTCATATAAGACCATTACATCTCTTTAATTGTTTTATATTACGTTACTTAAGTTGTCTCATTTTAGCTCTATATACATTAACCAAATATAAAAATAATAATTTATTACTATTTATACTTATTTACTTTTATAATTAATAACAATTCAAAATGATGCCTCATCAACGCTAAATAGACATCATTGTAATTATCTTGGTAAGCTATATCCAACCAAGTATTTATTTCATATTATCAAATATTTTATTTTATAGTATTCATGCACACTTCACAAGATATTTTAATTCACACTAGATTTGATGATCAAGAATGTTACAATCTCCTTTGTATCTTAGAATTCAACTATTCTATAAAATTTACCCCATTTATTTTAATGGTTCTCTCCTATTTTGTTGTATTACTATGAAACTCAAATTATATTCTTGCTTCACCCCTCACATCATTTAAATTTTGTTATATTATATTACTTTAACTTATCTTATTTTAACTTTAATATATATTAACTTAATATTAAAATTTTGTTTATTATTATTTATCTTTAAGTACTTTGTTAATTCACTATAATTTTGAGCGAGGTCAGATTTAGACAAAAAAGATCTCATTGCACTAAAGTTAATGAGCTCTAATCAAATAAATACTTATTTTAAATATTTTTAGATATTATATTTTTTATGATCAAGACATGTTTTGTGAGATATTTCAACTTGTACCTAATTTGGTAACAGACAATAAATTTGGCATTTTTTATTTTATTATTTTGCAATGTGCCTCTAAATCTTTTCTCGAGTGATATTTATATCTCTTTGATTTGGTTATATTACATTGCTTTAATTTATCTTTTTTTAGTTTTTGTATATATTTAGTTAAATTTAAAAATAATACTTTATTAATCTTTATGCTTATTTAAGTTGGTAATTCACAATAGTTTCAAATTAAGTTTGACCAAGAAGAAACAAATACAGTTAAGCTCATCTTAATAAGGTAAATATAATTAAATATTCATTTTTACTAGTCTAAATATTTTATTTTTTAGGGTTCTATCCTACATTTTTAAGGCTTTTATATTTGAATCTTGATGAATGAAGATGTTAAGCTGTATCTCCTAAGTATTTTTGCATACAACTTTTTGTTATAATTTATCTCATTTCATTAAAGCTTTTGCTTTTTTTATAATTGTATGTAACTCTAAATCACTTCTTCTGTGGCCTTTGTAACTCCTATATTTTTTTATATTACATTATTTAAATTTATCTCATCAAAACTTTAATATATATTTACTTAATATTTAAATAATAATTTATTAATGTATATGCCTATATATGTACGCAACTCCTAGTAATTTCAAACAAGGTTAGATCAAGATGAAAAAATATTGTTAAACCCATCTTTGTGATCACTATGTAACTAAATCTTTATTTAATATTTTTAAATATTTTTTTCTTGGATTCACGTTGTGTTTGTGAGTTACTTCTATTTGTACTCTATTTCTTGATTGAAGAAATTACACTCAATCAACCCGTCGTTTTGGAATGCAACTTTCCTATACAATATACCTCATTTCTTTAAGTATTTTGCTTCGATTTTCATAAATTACTTCATATCTCTAAATTTCCTCTCATGTGACATTCACTTTGCTTTTATCTCATTAAATTGCAATATTGTTTATCAGTATCTATTTAGAAAGTTTCCTTAACACCAATCAAGGTTCAATCAAGACAAACAACTTGTTGACGAACCCATCCAGAAAACCTCTATGTCACTAAATATTAATTTTTAAGTTTTTAAGCATTTTATTTTAATGTCTTTTGGTTTGTTTCTATGGATATTTCTATTTATTATTTTTTAAATGATTTAGGATGTTACACTCAATCTTCTTAGTATCTTTGAATACAATTTTCTCATAAAATTTGTCATTTTCAAAAATTTTTTTATTTCATGACATTGTTAGCGAACTCTAAATTTTTTGTTGTGTGATCTTTACATTGCTTTTAATTTGTTATATTACATGACATTGATTTATCCTATTTTAGCTTTAATAAATACTTATTTAAAATTGAAATAATAATTTTTCATGTTTTTGTTTATTTTGTTTGGTAATTCATAGTAAATATTTTATTTTCTATTATTTTCGTATCTTTTATTGGACATTTTGAATATTACCTAATTTCATGACCAAGGATGTGGTACTTGATATCCTTAGTATCATGAAATACAGCTATCTTATACAATTTATCTCATTTCTTTAATTATTTTTCTTTGATTTAGTTATAATACTATGAAACTCTAATTCATCTCTCGTGTGACCTTTATATTGCTTTAATCTTCTTATATTCCACTTCTTAAACTCATCAGATCTCAACTCATTATATATTTAAATAATTTTAAAATAATAAATTAATATGACTTATGTTTATTTACCTTTTATAGTTTATGGTAATTCTAAAAAGGGTCTAACAAAGGTGAAAAAAAACCAATTAACTCTCCTTGATTAAATTGTCATAATTAAGTATTTTTTCTTTTTATAGAGTTTTAGAATATTTATTAGAAATTTTGATTTGTACCAAATTTGATGATCGATGATGTTAAGCTCAACATTCTTGGAGTCTTGTGTTGCAATTTTCTAATATAATTTATTCTATTTTTTTGAATTTTTTACTTTGATTTGGTTATATTATTATGTAATTCTAATTATCCTCTAGTGTGAACTTTATTATTCTTCAATTTTGTTACAAATAGTGCTTAAATGTATATCATTTAAATTTTAATATATATTTACATATTACTAAAAATAATAGTTTATTATTATTTAAGCTTATTCATTTAGATAATTCACAAAATAATCTCAATGAACTCTTAATTAAATATTAAATTTTGTACTTCAAAATATTTTATTTTCTATGATTATGGCACATCTAATATGAAATTTCTAGTGATGCTTTATTTGACAATCGAGGATGCTACACTTGATCTTCCTAGTACCATGGAATGTAATGTTTTTATAAACCTTGCATAAATTATACAAACGCTTTTGCTTTTATTGAATTATATTACTTTGAAACTCTAATTCTCTTCTCTTTATAAACTTTACAACACATTGATTTTATTATATTGCATAACTTTAACTTATCTCATTTAGCTTCAACATATATTTACTTAAAATTAATTTAATAATTTTTACTACTTTTTTATTATCTTTGATAATTTACTATAATTCCTAATGAGTTCTAATAAATTCAAATTAAATATAATTGAACATGTCTTAATGAGTTCTATCACATAAAATATTCTTTTTTATTTTTTAATATTTTTTTTTTTTTAGTATTTTTAATAGGAGTTATTAGACATATTTCACGATTTTTTTAATAATCAAAGATATTACATTAAATCTCCTTAGTATCTTAAAATATAATTTTCTTAGTACAACTTACTCGCTTTTATTCAAACTTTTCTTTATGTAGTAAAATTGCTAAGAAACACTAAATCTGCACTTTTGCATCCTATCCATCAATATTAACTTGTATTATTAGTTGCTTCAACTTATCTTATTATTGCTTTAATATTTATTTATTTAAAATTAGGACAATAATTTATTATTTTTTATGCTTATTTAGTATTCGAATTCATTGAAATTTTAATTGAAATATATTAGAGAAAAACAAACATCATTGGACTTCGATAAGCTGTATCCAGTTAATTATTCATTATCATATTCTTATATTTTTTTCTAGGTATCTTGCATGATTTATGAGGAGTTTCTATTTGCATCTAATTTAATAATTAGGGATACTACCCCAATTTCCCTTTGTAACTTAGAATGTATGTTTCTCATATAATTTACCTTATTCTTCTTATTTTTTCACTTTAGTTTAGCATGATTACTGTGTAACACTAAATCTCCTCACACATGTCCTTTATTTTGCTTTAACTCGTTTGCATTACATTACTTAAGTTTAATTGGTTTCAAGTTGAATTAATATTTACCTTATATTAAAAAATTATTAGTATTTATGCTTATTTAATTTAAAAAGCAAAAGTAATTCCAAACAAGGTCGGATAAAAATGAAACAAACCCCTCGCCATCATCTAGATGAGCTTCATCCTATTAAATATTTATTTAATATTTTTTGAGTATTTTATTTTCAATGGTTGTGACATAAATTTAAGTTCGTACCTCATTCAACCTTTTTAATATCATGGAATAAAACTTTACATAAAATTTGTCTCATTTCTTCAATTTTTTTCTTTTATTTGGTTATATTATTATGGGACTCAAAATCTTCTCTTATGTAACATTTGTATTACTTTGATTTTATTATATTACAATGAAACAGTTTATCTCTTTTTAAATTTAATATATATTTATTTAATACCCAACTAGTAATTTATAATTATTTATCTTTATTTAATATAGCGAAATGCAAATTTCTCAAATCATTTATCTAATTTTTCAAATTTTTTATATACAATTATATTGTTATGAAACTCTAATTCTCTTCTTGTGTGACCTTTACATCACTTTGATTTTCTTATATCCTACAACTTAAATTTATCTCATTATGACTTCATTATTTATCATCAAAATGTAGAGATTGTTAAGTCACCATTTTGTTTGATAAGTCAAGCATTAAATATTTAGTATTTATTTCAAATGAACTTATTTAGAGTGAAATAGGTTTACATATAAAAAACAAGCATACACTTTTAAATGTGGTGATAAGAGATCTCTAAATTATCTTGGAGTATTCAATAAACTTCAAGGATTAAAGTCATGTACAAATTTGAAAATTTTTTCTTTCAATACTAAAATAAAATGTTAGCATGTTGATTACAAGGTGCATCTCCATTCTTCTCACTATGAAATCTTAACTCAAGCATCCAATTATTTAATCATTTCCTTGATTTACAAAATGTATAGGATTTTAGTTTTTCAATCATTTAATTCTTTCAAGTGCTACTTAAACCATTTATCAATTTGCAAAATATAAGATTCTATTTTTTAATCATTTTTTTAATTAAATCTTACATTGAACCCACAAGAAATTTTATGTTAAACTAATTGTTGAACTTTGACTAAATTTAAAAAAATTATTTTCTTAAAAATTTTAAAACTAAAAAATTACCTTAAGTTACATCCTAAGCATGTGCCTAGGTGTAATCCCTCAAGTCTATCAAGCTTGAACAAGCACATGCAAATCTCTAGTCAACAGGCAGGTGGAACAAAATCTTGTTGAGAATAATCTTAGCAACTATGCATAACGATCGAGCTGGACCAAACTCGAACTATGTGAATGAGTTTTGGGTCTAATCCTTCATCATGATTAACCTATAAATCATATAAGTGTCATAGGTGATGAATTCTTAAGTACACAAGGGGGGAGCCAACTCTATATAATGGCATGAAATATGGCCCCTACAAAATCCATATAATTTAAAAAATCTTTTAATAGTCTGCAATGTAGAACTATTATTTTTCACTATTGTAGAGCCTAAAACAAGCATAAATCTTCACCATCTTATCGTATATCAGATGGTGGAAACTTGACCTGCATATATGCACTCTCTTAAGCCTCGAATATTGCCGATAAGATCTTATTTGTTTTAATTAGCTGGTCCAGATTTGTTCTATCTTGTTTCATATGTTTTATGTTTAATTTGATTGCTTAGATCTCTCTAATTTGAATCCTATGATCCAAATCTAATCTTTCTTTACTATTGATGAATTAAAAAATCCAAATCTCATCCAACTTGTTTGAATAGCTCAGATCAATTCCATCTTCATGTAACCATCCACAACTTATCCACTTTTACATCCTTTGATTTAAGAGTCTAGAATCACTCTAATTAGATGAAATGGTCCTAGTTGATCCCACTTAATGGCTAATTAATTAGTTGTTTTGTTTGTCATTACATGCAACCTTTTTAAAATACTTTTTAAGTCATTTGAAAAAGCTTTTTGTGTTATTTGGTAGAACTTTTTAAGTAGCTTTTACTTAATTTGTAATGGCTATAACAAAACATTTTTTATATAAATTTAACCTTTATTCATGAAATAAAGAATGAATATGAACAAAATTTTAACATCTCAAAAAAAGGCTACATCGTATTTCCACTAGTGCAAATTTCTTAGCAGTAGTTATGACATACTATTAGTCTAAATTCTAAATTCTTTGTGCTAAGTCTAAACATTCTATGCTTTTTTCTAACTTCTTTTCATAATTTTGAGCTCTTTTTACCTTTCTATATTCATCAACATGAATAAGAAATTTTTTTTGTTAGAAATTTATTTCTTGTTATATTTTTATTTTTCCTTTGGGTTAGGAGGATCGATAATACAAAAGCTCAAGTTCGATTTGATCTTATAAAAAGTTGTGTTGAGATTGAGCTTACAAAAGCCCAAGTTATAGTTAAACCCACAAAAAAATAGAAGATCGGAGGTGAACCGTAATAAAAAACATCAAGTTCGTCAGAAATAAAATATAAAAAAACTCAAGTAGTAACTCTTTTAGTAGTGAAGTTTTTATTGATTTTAGTTGGGGATGCATATAGGTTACAATTTGAATCGAACCACTTAAAACTTTTATGTACTATTTTAACATTTCTTTTTTATTTTTTTAATCATAAAAATTATAGATTAATATATTTATAAATCAAAGTTTTTTATGAAAATAAAATTATTTTATAAAGGATATTTTCAAAATAAATACAATCTTAAAATTAGCAAAAAATATTTTAAAATACACATACACACAAGTACACCAACAAGCACATACAAATACACACACAAATGTATTCACAACTACACAAACATGCTCATGCACACATGCACACACATATACATACACAAACATATGCACACACACACATGCATATACCCACACACATGCACACAAACACATGTGCCCACATACCCATACACACACAAGCACACAAAACATATGCATGCACACTCACATGTACACATTCTTCGAAATACACACATCAACAAAACCACCCTAAAACCAGCACATGGACACACACACACATATGCATGTGCACATAATCACAAACCCATTTACACAAATGCAAACACACACACACATGCACACATCTACACATGCACACGCACACAAACACGAACACACACCATTACTGACATGCACGTGCATGCACACATCTACACATATACATGGATAAACACACATACATGCACACTTGCAATCACATGCAAGCATAAATAAATATGCATACACACACACATGTAGACACGAGCACACACAGCAATACATGTAGCTATGCCTATGCACAAACACATACACGCACATACACACACCTATACTTACACACAAACACATGCAAAACAACACACATACACATAGAGCCACACAAGTAGTAGTAAAATTAGGCGCACACACACAAATGCATGCATACTCATAGGCAAGCACAAATACATGCAAACATACACAAGCACGCTCATGCACACACACTTTAATGCACACACATGCATACACAAACATATTCATAAAGCATGCATGCTTGCAAACACGTGCACATACACATAAAGACTTGCACACACACACACATACAAGTGCACAAACACTCATATAAGGACATGCACACATACACACACACACACACACATTTGCACTCATGCATAGACAAGTGCACACATGCACATGTGCACGAAGACATGCACATATGTACAATCGAGCATACATACACACACAAGCTCGAACACATTAATGTTTGAACACACACATGCATCCATGCACAAACACACATGGACACAAACACATGCATACACGTGCACATTCTCCTAAACAAACATATACATATGCATGCACAAAAACACACACACATGAACACAAACACACACACATACATACATGTACATGTGCATGCACACAAACACACACATAAAAGTCCACACACATATAAACACACACAAGTAATCACGAACACACATGCCCACACACTCATGCACCCTTACTTGCACACACACATACACTCATGCATGCACGCACACACACACACACACACACACTAGTGCACGTGCATGAACATACATACAAACACATGCACACACACCCATGCACACATGCACAAAAAATCATATGCACATGTACACACATATACACATATGCACAAACACACAACCATAAAACACACAGACACAAACACATGGATAGACACACATACATATGCATATGCATAAGAAAACACATGCACATCCACATGCACTCACACCCACCCACGTACACATAAACACACATGCACATACAAATAGGGACATACACTCGCATGCATAAACGAACACACATGTACATACAAACATAAGCATGCATATGCATACACATGCATGCCACATACACACACATACACAAACACTTGCACACTCACATGCATATAAACACATCTAAGCATATATGCATACACACGAACGTCCACAAGCACATTCACATTGACATACATATATGCACACATACACATGGACAAACATCACACAAACATGAACACACCTACAAGCACACTCATGCAAAAAACACAAACATAAACATACACGCACATATACACATTCAAGCATGTATACAAACATATACAAACACATAAGGGAACACAAACACACTCATGCACATACACATACATACACATGCATGCTTGTGCACATGCATAACATAGACACATGCATGCACCCACGCAACACACACAAGAACACATGCACACTCATACAAAAATGCACATGCAAGCACATTCACACATGCACTCACACCCATAGGCACACACACACACACAAAGGTGCAAACATGTATGCAAATAGACTTATGCACCCATACACACAAACATGTATGTACAAGCAAGTGCAAATAAAAGCTTATAGAAGACATGCACACCATGCATACACATGGTTATAGACATATACATGCTTACGTATAAACACACACACATAATCACACTTGCACACAGAGACACAAAAGCAATACACATGCATAGAGACACTCACACACTCACATGCCACACAAGTACACATGCACACATATGTGCATGCACACACACATAAATGAGTATGAATTGATACTTGCACATCGTATGTGTGTGTGTGTGTGCATGCACACACATATGTGTGTGACAGTGCGTGTGTGTGTGTGTGTGTGATCTTTTTTATATGTGATCCTTTGTGTGTTCGTGTATGTGTGTGTGCATGTCCATAAGTGTGCTTGTGAGTGTATGTATATGTGTACATTATTATGCATCTACATGTTTGCGCATGTGGGACAGTATTTGGCATGTGTGTGCTTGTGGGACTACATTCGACTCGTGTGTGCATGTGTTTATGCATGTGTGTATGCATGTGTGCATGTCTGTTTGTATGTGCATGTGTGTGTACATGATTTTTCCTATGCACATGTGTTTGTGTGCATGTGTGTTCTTGTGTGGTGCATGTGTGTGTGTGTGTGCTTGTGTGTGTGTATGTGAGTGCATTCACATGTTTGTGTGTGTTTGTATGTGTGAACATCTATGTGTGGATGTGTGTGTCAGTTAGTGTGGGTGTCTAGTTGCATATGTGCGTGCATGTGTGCATTCATATGTGAGTGTGTGTATGTTTGTGCATTTGTACATGCATGTGTACATGTGTGTGAACTTACATGTGGGCATTTGTGCGCATGTATGTTTGTGTGTGTGTCTACACAAATGAGCTTTTATATGTTTATGTGCACATGCGTGTGGATATGCATGTTTCTATGAGTGTATGAGTGTGTGTGTGTGTGTAGATGTGTGAGTATGTACTTGTTCATGTGTGCACTTGAGTGATCATGTGCATGTGTCTTTGTGTGCATGTGTGTGCGTGTGTGCATGTGTGAATTTGTGCATGTATTCGAGCCTATGTGTGTGGATGTGTAAACCTATGTTTGTGCATGTGTATGTGTTTGGCATTTGTAGGTGTGCACATGCAAGTATGTGCATTTGTGTGTGTTTGTGTGTGAGCTTGTATAGGATTGTCTATGCATGTTTTATGTCTATGTTTGTGTGTGTGTTTGTGTATATGTGTGTGCTTGTATATGTGTACAAATGTTTGTGCATATGTGTGCATGTGCTTGTGTGTGTGTGTGCATGAGTGTGCCTTTGTGTGGGTGTGTTTGTGTGTATATGTGCATGTGTGTGCATGTGTGTATGTGTGCTTATGTGTGTATCTAAATATGTGTGTGCTCGTGCATGTGTGTGTGCAAGAACATGTTTATATATGCATGTTTGCAAGTGCATTTTTGCATTCATGTGTCAGTATGTTTGTGTGTGCATGAGTATATGTGTTTGTATGGATATGTATGCATGTGTATGTGTGTGTTTATGAGTGCATACACATGAGTGTGTATGTCTATGTGTGTGTATCCGTGTGTATTTCTAAGTTTGTTTGTGTGTTCATTCATCTACATGTGTGCATTCATGCATGTGAGGGTGAGCCTATGTGGGTGCATGTTTTTGTATGCATGTGTGCATGTGTGTATGTGTGCATTTGTTTGTATGTGTTTTGTATGCATATAAGTGTCTATATAGATGTGCATGCAAGTGCACATGTGTGTGCGTATATGTGTTTGTGTGTGAGTGTACATATGTGTGTGTGTGTGTGTGTGTGTGTGTTCATGTGTGTGCAATCAAGTTTGCCAAGGTGTGCATGTGTGTGCTTGTGTGAGTGTATCTACATATGTGTGTGTGCATGTTCATGCATGTAGGTACATGTGTGTGTGCACCTATGTTTATTGGTATGCATATTTTCCTATGTGTGTGCACATGTACATGTGCATGTGTGTATATGTGCACTCGCGTACAAGCATGGGTGCATGTGTTTATGTGGTTGTACGTGTGCGAGCATGTCTATGTGTGAATGTTTTGTGTGTGTGTGTATGTGTGAGTGTGCATGCACGCATATGTGTGTGTGTCAGCATGTGCATTTTGTATTATGCATGTGTGAGCATGTGTGTGGATGTGTATGTTCATGTGTGTGTGTGTGTCTATAGGAGTGTCTGCATAATTATTTGTGTGAGTATTCTTGTGTTTGTGTTCATGTTTGTGATTCATGTGTGTCTAAATGCATGTGTGCATGCATCTCTATGCATGTGTGTTCGTGTTTGTGCAATTGGGTGCACGTGTTATGTTTGCATGTATGTGTGAGTGTCGATTTGTGTATTTATGTGCTTGTTTATTTGCTTATTTTTTATGGATGTGTGCATGTGTGTCTTCATTTTAATGTGTGTGCTTCTATAGGCACATGTGTACATGGCATGTATGCATAATTGTGCATGTACATGTGTGTGTGCATATGCATTTGTAAGTGGGTGTGTGTATGTATATGTGCGCATGTGTGTGCATGCATCCAAATAAGTGTGTGGGTGTACATGCATGAGTGAGTGTATGTACGTGTGTGTGTGTGTGTGTGCATGAATTTGTATGTATGTGTGAGTGCATATGTTTGTTCTTTTGTGTCTGCCTATCCATGTGCATCTGCACGAATGCGTACTTGTGCATGTGCGCTTGTGCAAGTGCATCTATGTATGTAACTATGCATGTGCAAGTATGTGTGTTTTTGTGTGTGCAAATGTGTTTTCATGCCTGTGTGTGTATGCATGTGTATGCTTTTGTGTATGTTTGTATGTGTGTTTGCACACATGTACATGTTTGCACATGGGTGTGTGCATGCATCTGTGTTTGTGAGTTCGCTTTGTACAAGTATATGTGTGTATGCATATGTGCATGTTATTATGTGTATGTGCTTTTGTGTATGCATATGTGTTTGTGTGTGTGTGCATATATCTTCATGTGTGATTGTGTTCATATGCATGCACATCTGTGTTCATGTGCATGTGTGTGCATATGTGTGCATGTTTGTGATTGTGTATATATGTAAGCGAGAGTGTGTATGCATGATTATTCATGTTTGTGCATGTGTATAGGTGTGCATGCTTTAGCATGTGCATATATGTGAGTGGTTTGTGAGGGTAAGTGTGTCTATGTGTGTGTGTTCATGTGTGTGCATGTGAGCAAGTGTGTCCACTTGTGTTTGTGTGGGTCCATGCATGTGTGTGTTTTTACATGTACTCATGTGCATGTGTTTGGGCATGAGTGTGTATGGGTGTAGGTGTGGGTGTGTGTGTGTGTGCACGTGCTTATGAATTTGTGTGAGTACGAGCATATGTGTATGTGCATGCATTCACATGAGTGTGCACATGTGTATGCTTGTATGTATGCATGCATTTGTGTGCGTATGTCTAAGAATATACATGTTTGTTTATGTTGTGCATGCATCTATGTGGATGTTGGTATGTGTGTGCATGTTCATGCATAAATATGTGCATGCATGTGTGTTTGTACTTGAATGTGTATTTGGTTTGTGTGCTTGTGCATGCGCAAGTGTGTAACTATTAGCGATATGTGCGTTCGTGCACATGTGTGTCTTTTTGACTAAGCATTAGAGTGTATGTAAATGAGTGTGTATTTGTGAGCATCTATATGTATGTACATGTGTCTACTTATGTGTGGGTTTGTGTGAGTGTACATATGCTTACATATTTGTGTGTGCACATTTGTGTGTAGGAGTGCATGTAGGTGTATGTGCAGGTGCATACGTGCACATGTGTGTGTTTGTTCATGCATGTTTGTTGTGGGTTTTGTTTCTTTGTGTGCATGATTTCATATTTGTGTGCATGCGTGTGTTCATATTTGTGTGTACATATGTGCGTGTGCATTTGTGTGGATATGTGTATGTGTCTGCATGTGTTTTCCTATGTGTGCATGTGTGTGCATGTGTGCGTGCGATATGCATATGTGTTTGTATGTGTGTGTGCAAGCATGTATGTATGCATGTGTTTGTGTGTGTACTTATGCATGTGTGTATATGTGTTTGTGTATGTGTACACATGTGTGTGCATGAATTTGTATTCATGCAAATGCATGTGTGTGAGTGTGTGTGCTTGTGCTTGTGTATGTGTCTGTATTCTTGTCTTTGTGTGAACGTGCATGCGTGTGTCTTTGTGTATACATGCACATGTGTGTGATTGTGTGTGTGAGTGCTTGCGTGTGTGTGCGTGTGCATGTGCGAGTGCATGTGTGCTTGTGTATTTGTATGCATCTTTGTATGTTCATTTGTATGTGTTTATGCATGCTTATATATGTGCATGTGCATTGCAAGTATGAGGCTGTATGTGTGTTCTTGCATGCATGTGCATGTGTGCATGGTTGTGTGAGTGTGTATGTGTGTGATTTTCTATGTGTGTGGGTGAGTGTGTATTCGTGTGTGTGTGTGCATGTCTGAGTGTACATTTGCTTGATTGTGGATGTGTGTCCATTTGTAAGGGTGTGCATGTGCTTGTGTTTGTGTGTGTTTGCACATGTGTGTGCATGTGTATACATGTGTGTATGTATGCATGTGTGTGCATGCATGCACACACATGCACAAGTACACACACTTGCACACTAACATGCATAGACACACATGTACACTCACAGGCACACACACACCCAACCACATAGGCACAGTCACATACTAGCACACTTATATAGTTGCACACACATGTGCATGGATGCACACACATATACACATGCAACATACATTAGAAAACATGCATATGCATGCATATATGCACATTCATATGCATCAACACAAAAATACGCACACATACACAAGCTCACAAACATGCACATACATATGCCCACACATGCATACATAAACACACATACATGCACATACATTCATGCACACATAGACATGCATGCACATGCACATACCCAAACATGCACATAAACACAATCATGAATATAGATACACACACCTACATATATGTATGCACAATCACGCACACACATGTAAGAACACATGCTCGCACATGCACACATATTCAGGCATACAGAAACACACTTGTGTGCTCACACAAGTACACACACACATGCACACACTTACATGCACATACAACATACACATAGACACACACACGTACATGCCCATAGACACACACCCACACACATATGCATGCACACTTTCAAGCACACACCCATATACAATTGCACACATACATAAGCATGTACATGCATATACACACATGCACATTTCTAAGCGCACACACAATACATAAGCATGAACACGCACACATAAGAAAAAATGCAGACTTGTACACACACACTCATGCACACCCAAAAACATCCACATACACACTAACATGCACATATGCATGCACACGCACACATACACACATGTCCACATAAATACACAAATAAATGAATGCTTACATGTGTACACGCACACACAGACACACAAACAGGTAATCACAAATATACACTCACACACATATGAACACACACACACACACATAGAAACACGCATACCATATTAACACACCCACACTCACACACTTGTGCACAAGCATGCATGCTCACGTACACACACATGCACACACACACATCTACAGACACTCACACATACATATATAAACACATGCATAGAAGCACAAACACACACACTTGTATGCACACTCACATACAGGCACACACATATGCCTACATACAAATACACACACATGCACTTACAGACATGCGCACGTTCATACATACACGCATGCAAAATACTTTCATATGCCGTCGAACATTTATGCAAAAATATGCACACATAGGCACACAAAAAACACACATATATAGGCACACAAACACTCTCGTCCATGTGAACACATAGATGCACCCATAGACACATATAGATACTTGCACACACTCATACGCACAAGCACATGCACACATACACACAAAGACATGAACACACATAGATGCACAAAAATGTGCACCCACAAAAACTTACATACACATGCATTTGGACAAACACACGTGCCCAAACACATGCACACATGCACACAAACAAATGCCAAGGAATCCACATGCACATGCACACATGTGCACACAAAAACATACATATACATCCACATGCACATACACAAATACACTTACATACATACACGCATAGCTAGACATGTGTGTATACACACACAACCATGCATAAAAACATACACACATGCACACACACATGCATGCAAGAACACACATGTTGACATGTAAACATGCATACACATACACATTAGTACCCACAAATGACCATGTACACACATGTACATGCACACACAAACTCACACATACATCCATGTAAGCATGCACATGTACTCATGCGTGCACACACACACACATGCACACAAACACATACCCAAAGGCACTAACACACAAACATGCACAGGCATACACACATACACACACACACGTACCTATGCACAGACATATGTACCCATGAACACACATGCACATGCACACACACACATGCATCGAAGCACACAAAAATTATTGTACATGCACACATACAAGAGTACCCATACACACACAAGCATATGCATGCACATGCATAAGCAAATACACTTATACACTAACATGCAAATGCATGGAAGCTCATATGCACACACATATGCATAAACAAGCAAGCACACACCAACACACAAACATGTACACACACACATGCACATATATACAATCACACACACGTTCATATACATGCACCAAAGCACCAAAATGTGCACATTCTTGAACACATGTATTAAAGCACAAAGAATCACACAAATGAACACACACATGTATATGCACATAAACATGAAGACTCACACACACACATATCCTAAGACGTATGCACACATACACAAAAAAACACCCATGTGATGCATGCACACACACACATACATGCACACATATACTCTCACACATGCACTCACAAGCACATATACACACACACACAGACTTGACCACACACTCAAATGCACATAAAAATGCACATACACATGTGCATACACACATATGCACACATGTGCCCATGTGCACACACACATTTACATGCACATGAATACCCATGCATGCGTATGAATACACACACATGCACACACATGAACACACACACACACACATATGCACATGTGCTCGTGTGTACACACACACGTACACAACCTAACACATGAACACAAACACACTAGCACACTGACACGCACACACACACTTGTGTGCATACATAAGCATGCCCACGCACACACATGCATACCCACACCCACACACAAACAAGCACATACAAACACATGCACATGCACATGTACACACACACACAGTTACACATGCACATGCGCATGACATGCACAAACAGAGACAAACACATGCATGTACACAGCAACACACGCACACTTATACAAACACATGTAAGCATTAGCACAAATACACACATACACACACATTCAAACCTACACAAACACACCAAAACATATCCACAAACACACATAGGCACATCCACACACACACACACCCTCATCCACTTGAACACACATAGATGCAAGAAAAAATAGTTAAACACATGTACACATGAACACATATTCACGTAGGGGTGCATGCACACATACACACACTTGCACATGCAAATAACCACATGCATACACACACTTGCACACACATGCACTGACAAACTCTCATAAACACAACCATACACACATAGACACATGCAGTTACATGAACACAAACTCTTATATGCATGCACATATACACATATGCATGCACACACAAACACACAAAACTAATATGCCCACAAATGCATAGATGCACACTTACACACACATATATGCACATACACGCACATGAACACCAACACATGCACATATACACATGCACACATGCATTAACACACTTTCACACACATACATCCACACACATGCACACCCAAACACATGCAAACACAAACACAATCACACATATGCACATGTACACATGCACATATAGATTAACACACAACCCATACACATGCACATGTTACAACATGTACACACTCACAGACATATGCACTTAGGCACACACACATGCATACAGACATTCACACAAACACCCACACACACCTATGCATACGAACACGCACACACTTGTGTGCATGTGCACAAGAAAACGAACACACACATATGCCTTTGTGTGCATGTACACCCAAATGCACACATACATACACATACATACATGTATATACACATGCATGCACACACATGTGTGCACACATACCCTCACATGCTCACATACAAGCACATAGACTTGCACACACACCCTCGCACACACACACATAAACATTCACAAACACATACAAGCAGGCTTACACATGCATTCAAACACGCTCACATGTACTCATGTGGACACACACATAGTCACACACACACATATGGACACAAAAATGCACACATATGCGTACACACATAGGCACACACATACACACACACCTGCACATACACACATGTTCCTGTGTGTGCACACACAAGCACACCTATGCTCAAACACACACACACATGCACACACTCAAACACATACTCATGTGTGTACACACACATGCACACACATACATGCACATGCATACACACAATCCTAAACAATTGTGCACACACACATTTGCACTCACTTCCACATGCACATTCATGCAGACACACACAAATAGAGGTGAACAAGTGCATGCACATAGCAACACGCACAAACACACATACATAACCACACATGCATACATGTAGGAACACACATGCATATGCATAAGCGCACATATTCAAAGACACTTAAGCACACATGGATACATACACACAAAAGCACAAGCCCAAAAACATACCATCATTCGCATGCATGCACATAAATGCATGCACAAATAGACACACATATGCATACACACACACATTCACATACATGCATATGCACATACACACAGGCACATGCACACCAAGACTTATTCACACATATATGCATGCATCAACAAACAAACACATGCACTCACATAAACACAAACTCTCATATGCACACACAAATACATGCACACACTAGCCTAAACAAGCACATAGATGCACATGCACGCACATGTATGCACACCAATACATGCATGTATACACATGTGCATGTGCTTTAGAATAAGCACATGCACACATGCACTTGCACACACACGCATACACGGGCACACACACAAAAGTAAACACATGCATAGACACACCCACACACTCATACACATACAAAATAGACCACATGCATAATCACACATATGCACATGAACACACAGACGAATAGACAACCCACACACAAACAAGTGCCAACATGTGCATTTAGATATGCATGCACATATGCACACTCACTCATGCACAAGAAAACACATACGCAGCATGTATGCACACAAACATAGACACAAACTCGTGCACACAAAAACACACATGTACACATGTGCACACGCACACCAACACACACATATGTAGGCATATACACAAACACGCACGTATGTATATACACACACATGCACATACTAAGGCACACATATTCAAATGCAAGCTTAAATAAACAAAAACATACACACATATACACACACATACACACGCAAGCACCCATACAGATGCACGTAGACTCACATGCATATAAAGGTATACAAATGTACACACATGAACAAACTTATACACACATTGGAACATGCATGCACATGCTTAAGCACACACATGAAAAACCACACTTAAGTGCATGTACATGCATACACAAACACATAAGTAGATGCAAACACACACACACAACCGCACTGACACACATGCATGCACAAACACACATATAGGCTTGTATAGCACACACACATGCACACATATACACACACACACCTAGTCACATGAACACAATAACACAAACACATATACATGCATCCACACACACACATATGTACCCAAAAACAAGCACACACACACACACACAAATATGCACACAAGCACACTTGTAATAAATTCAAATACATAAGCACACACCCACACACCCACATACATACAAGAACACATACATGCATATAAGCATAAACACATACACACACACACAAATAACTGCATAAGTACACACATATGCACATACACACTTTCCAAAGCATACACACACTGAGACAAAGAAATATGCATGCACACACACACACCATACACAAACCTGCAATGCCACACATGTACCCACACTTGCACACATATGCAAATCCTCAAGCATACACACACACACACACAAATGCACACACAGAGGTCACACACATGTGCTTACACATGTACACACCAATGAACACACACACACAAACACATGCACATGAACAAGCACACACATAAATAAGCACACACACACTTACATTAACACATTGACACACACATATGCACACAGACACATACACACACACAAGCATGAAAACATACATGCACATGCACATGCACACACCTACACACATTGACACACATTCAAATAAACACAAGCACACATACGTATGCACAAGCACACTCAAACATGCAAGTACAAATAAACGAATACACCTGGACAGACAAGCACACTTGTATGCACTCGCGCACACAAAAGAACACACACAAGAGAACACACACATGCATGCAAAGACATGGACACACACACCCACACATGCTTGCACACTCACATAAAGACACAAGCACACACACACACACAAATAGAAACTCATACATGTGCACACACACACACATGCACTAACACATTCACACACACACACATACAAACATCTATACACATACAAACACATACATGCATACACATATAGACACACACACATGCACACACATACACAATCACACATGCACACACACACAACCACACATGCACACACGCATGTGTGCACACATACACATATATATAAAGACACACACATGCACACAAGCACACACGCACATATAGAAGCACAAACACAGACATATACACACGTGTTCCCACACATGCACACACACTCGCACAAGCACACAAACACACACACATATACAAACACACATGCACATTAACACACACAAACACATACATGCACATGCACAAATGCATAAATGTGCACATGCACACACGTGTCCACACATACATGCATAGACACAAAAACACAGTCGTACACAAAGATGCACATATACAAACATGCACATGTACATGCATATGCACACACACACGAACACCCAAACTAGCATACACACCCAAAGCCACACACAAATAAACAAACTTGCACAAGCACGCAGACATACACATGCACATACACACACACACGCACAAATGCACACAAGCATACACAATCTCACAAACACACCATTCTCACATTCTTGCACACATACATAAAAATGCACAAGCATAAGCACAAATGCATGCATACAAAGAAACATGCAAAAGATGCACTCACACACATGTGCACACACACACTAAGATGCATGCTCACGCAAACATATACACATGGTGCAAATGCTCACACATGAACACTCCCAAATGTGAATGCACACACAAACACAAAAAGCATAAATATGCAACACACATGCAGACACACATGCATGCACGCACACATATATAAAAACATGCACATAAATGTACACTTACATGAACACCTATGCTCACAGATTTTGCATGCACCTCCAAAAAATCACATTCATGCGTGCACACACGCACACACACAAATGCAAGTGCATGCACACAAATGCATATACAAGCACACATATATCCACACAAGCTCACACATATGCACTTATAAACAAAATTGCACACACATCCACACACACACATAAACACACATATCCCTACACATGTACACACACAAACATGCAAACAAACACACACAGAAAATTACATATGCACAAACACATATGCACACACTCATATGCACGTGCACAATGACACACATTCACTTAAATGCATGCATAGACACACACACATGCACAAGTATACAACTATGCACCCACTCACTCACATAAGCACGCCACACAAAAAGATACACAAATGCACACACTTAGATGTATGCAAATTCACAAAACATTGAAATACAAATACACACACAAGCATGCGCACACACCCATGCAACACGAACACAAATACGTCCACACCAACACAAAAATGAATACATGAACGCACGCAAACATAAACACACACATTTATGCATAAACAAGCACATGCATGCAATGCATATGCATACAGACATGCACACACACACACATGCACATGCACATGAACATATTAGCTCACAAGCTTGCAAGCACATCCACAGACATAAACACACATACTCATACACAAGCATGCAAACATATATATACACACACACACTGACATGTGTGTAGAATCAGACACATGCACAAGCACACGCACACACAGACATGAACACGCACACACTTAGACTCACATGCACACGCACACTCACCTATACACAAGTACTCATGAAACACACACAAACACTCACACACATTCCTACACACACCCAAACACATTTGCACATGTGGAAAGTCACAAAAATATAAGTTCATGCACTTACAAACACATACACACACACATATATATAAACGCACACATGTACATAGTCATAAACTCACACATGCACACAAACACAAACTCGCAAACAGAAACTTACAAACACACACACATACACACATATGCACACATGCACATGCATGCATATGTGCACAAACACATGTACACACATGACAACAAAGTAACATATAGAAACATACACATGCACACACGCACACACAAAGACACACACAAAAGAACAAACATGGAACACACATACTTATGCAAAGTTTGGATACAAACACACACATGCACTTGAGCATACACTTAGAAACATTTGCACAAAGACACATTCACTAGCACACAAGCACACACATGGATTCAAAGCACAAACAAACATGTATAATATGTGCTCACACACACACACATGGTTGCATACATGCACACAATCACTCACACATACGCCCACATACACACAAAATCACATCAACACTTATCTACACACTCACTCTCAAACATATGCACACACCCACACAATCAAGCACACACATATACACGGATACATGTACACAAACCTACATAGAAACACAACTACAAAGACATACACACACAAGCATGCACATGCAAATGCACACATATGCACCAACACACTTGCACATGTACACACACATAAACACACATACATGCACACACTTAGATCACATGTAGACAATCTGGCACATAGACACACACAAATGCATGTGCACATGCATATACACACACCAAATGCACACACACCCACACACACACAAGTATAGGCACACAAGCACTTCATACACTCTCACACACATATACACAAACAAATAGAAACACACACACACAGAGATGCCCTCAAGTATATGAATACAGAAACACACACACATACACTCACATACATAGACACGCACACACACACATGTCTACACACACATACACACACACACATGCACATGTATATGCATTTTAACACATACGCATAAAGACATGAACACACAAAGACAAAGATACACACACATACAAAAAGCATTCACGTAGTCACACACACACACATAGGCATGAAAACATGCACATGTGCATTCATGCACACATACAATAACATATGCACATAAGCACAAAAGCGTAGACACGTAGAAATGAAAACAAACACATGCAGTCACTATGAGCACACATGTACACAACACACACATACCCACATGCACACATACAAAATAGTAACACATGCTCGCATGCATACACACACATATAAGTACAAATACTCACACACACATGCATGCAAGCATACAAATTTAATCACAAATGTGCATGTGCACAAATGTATGCACACATATGCATGATTACAAATACAAGCACATGCACACACACACACATGTACACAACCCCACACATGCACACATGAAGATCCACACATACACACCCATGCAGATGCACACAAACATGCACAAACACATGTAGATGTAGACACACATAGACACTTACATGCATACACACAGATATGCACACACTTACACGGACCCACTCAAGTGTGCACTAGTATAAACATATGCACACGCATGCATGCATACATGTGTGAAAACACATAGGCACATGAGCATTTACACTCACTTGCATGCACAGAGGCACACATAAGCACATAGATATGCAAACAAATACACTTACACATGCATATATGCATGCATAGAAACACAAGCATACAGACATAGACAAACTTGCAAAATCACGCACATATGCACACACAAACACACATAGGCACATATGCTCTAACACAGACATGCACAAGCACACCTACACTAACTCACACAAGTGTAAATGCACTCCTACACATTCGTACACACACAGTAGCACATATGTATGCACACTAACACACACATGCACAATTATGCCTACATACACTCCCAAACACACAGTCGCACCCACACACAAATATACATGTATATGCACGCACCCCATATGCACACATATACACAAAGGCATAGAGATACACACGCATGCATACACACACACACATGCACATACATAAGCACATATATTCAAATACAAGCTCAAATAAATTCAAACACATACACACACATACACATGCATGCACCCACACACATACATGTAGACTCACACACATATAGAGTTACACAAATGCATATGCACAACATCACACACATATGTACATACATGCACAAACTTATCCACACATTGAAACAGATATACACATGCTTAAGTACATGAAAAACCACACTCAATCACATACACATGTGTGCAAAAACACATAGGTACATGCAAAAACACACACACACACACACACACAACAACACTAACACACATGCATGTAGAAACACACACATAGGTTTGCATAACACACACACACAAATGCACACATGCACATAATAGCACAAACACATATACACACATGCATGTACATGCACATGTACACAAAAATACACACACACTTGCACACACAAATATGCACACATGCACACTTGCAAATGAATGCACATACACAAGCACACATGCATATACTGACACACCCACAAGCACACAAAGGGACATGTAAGCACATAAGCACAAACACACACATGTAGCCACATAAGTAGACATATATGTACTTACATACACACCAATGCACAAACATGCAATAGCAAACATGTAC
>JAIUJO010000170.1:722558-730058 GCA_023846275.1 Vanilla planifolia
TTGTTCTTCTACTTCTTCTTCTGCTACTACTACTACTTCTTTTTCTTATTCTTCTACCCCTTTCCTCATCTTATTATTATTATTCTTCTTCTTCTACTTCTTCTTCTTCTTCTTCTACTTCTTCTTTTTCTGGTTCTTCTTCTTCTTCTTATTCCTCTTCTTCTGTAGTTTCTTTTTCTTCTTCTTCTTCTTCTACTTTTTCTTTTAGTTCATCTTGTTCTTCTTCTTCTACTTCTTCTTCTTCATCTTCTACTTCTACTACTTCTCCTACTTCCTCTTAATTTTCTTCTTCGTCTTCTTCTCCTTCTTCTTCTTCTTCGTATTTTTCCTCTTCTTCTTCTTCTTCTCCCACTTCTTCTTCTTCTTCTTTTTCTTCTTCTTCTTCTTTTTCTACATTTTTTTCCACTTTTCTTCTTCTTCTTCCACTTCTTCTTCATTTTCCTATTCCACTATTATTTCTTACTCTTCATCCTCTTCTTCCATTGCATCTTCTTCTTCTTCCTTTTCTTCTTCTTAGTTTCCTTTTTCATCTTCTTCATTTTCTTTTGCTTCTTCTTCTTCTTCTTCCTCTTATTACACTACTACTACTTCTTCTTCATCTATTTCTTCTTCTTCTTCTTCTTTTTCTTCTTCCTCTTCATCTACTTCGTGTTAATCATTTTATTGTCTTCTTCTTCAACGACTTCTTCTTCCTTTTCCTCATCATAAACTTCTTCTACTTTTTCTTCTTCCACTTCTTCTTCTACTTCTACTTCTTCTATTACTTCTAATTCTTCATCTTCTTCTTATTAATTTTCTTCTTCTTCAACATTTTCTTCTTCTTCTTCATATTCTTATTTTTCTTCTTCTTCTTCTTCTTCTCCTTCTCCTTCTTCTTCTTCTTTTTCTTCTTCTTCTGCTTCTTCTTCTGCTTCTTCTTCTTCTTCTTCTCATTCTTCTTCTTCTTATTATTCTTCCTCTTCTTCTTCTTGTCCTCCTCCTCTTTCTTCTGCTATTTTTTTCTTCTACTTCTTCTTCTCCTTCTTCCACTTCTTCTAATTCTTCTTAATCCTCTTCCTCTTCTTCTTCCACTTCTTCTTCTTCTTCTTCTTCTTCTTCTTCTTCTTCTACTTCCTCTTCTTCTTCTCCTTAAACTTCTTCTACTTCTTCTTGTTCTTCTTCTTCTTCTTCTTCCTCTTGTTCTTGCTCCTCTTCTTCTTCTTCTACTTCTCCTTCTTCTTCTCCTCCTTTTTTTCTTCTTATTCTTCCACTTCTTCTACTTCTTCTGCCATTTTTTTCTTTTATTTCTTCTTCTTCTTCTTCTAATACATTTTCTTCTTCTTCCTCTTCTTCTTCTTCTTCGACTTCTTGTTTTCTTCTACTTCTTCTTCTTCTTCTTCCTCTTTTTCCTCATCATCTGCTTCTTTCTTCTTCTTCTTCTTCTTCTTCTTCCACCTCTTCTTCTTCTTCTTCTTCCACCTCTTATTATTCTTCTTCTTCTTCTTCTTCTTCTTTTGCTTCTTCTTCTTCTTCTTCTTCTTCTTTTTCCTCTTCTTCTTCTTTTGCTTCTTCTACTTCTCCATTTTCATCTTCTTCTTCATGTTCTTCTTCTACCACTTCTTCTTCTTCTTCTTCTTCTTCTTCTCTTCCTCTTCATCTACTTCCTCTTGTACTTCTTCTTCT
Organism: Vanilla planifolia; assembly: GCA_023846275.1. Lineage (NCBI taxonomy): Eukaryota > Viridiplantae > Streptophyta > Magnoliopsida > Asparagales > Orchidaceae > Vanilla > Vanilla planifolia. The sequence continues at coordinate 724,221 of JAIUJO010000170.1, forward strand.
TCTTCTTCTATGGCTTCTTCTTCTTCTTCTTCTTCATCTCTTTAGGTTCTTCTTCTTCTTCTTTTACTTCTTCTCTTTCTTATTCTTCTTCTTCTTCATCTTCTTCTTCTCCTTCTTCTTCTTCTTCTTCTTCTTCTTCTGCTACTGCTTCATTTTCTTCTTCTACCTCTTCTTCATCTTCTTTATATTCTTCTTCTTCTTCTTTTTCTTCTACTTGTTCTTCTTATTCTTCTTCTTTTGCTTCTACTTATTCTTATTCTTCTTCAACTTCTTCTACATCTTCTTCTTCATCCTCTTCTTCTTCTTCTTCTACTTTTTCTTCTTCTTCTTTTGATTATGCTTCTTCTTTTTCTTTTTCTACTTCTTCTAACTGTGCTTCCTATTCTTCTTCTTATTCCTCTTCTTTTTCTTCTTCTTTGTCATCTACTTCAACTTCTTCTTATTCTTCTACTTTTTTCGCTTCTTCTACCTCTACTTCTTCTTCTTCTTGTTCTTCATCTTCTGCTACTTCTTCTTCCACCTCTTCTTCCTCTTCTTCTCCTCTTCTACGTCTGCTTCTACTTCTTCTGCTTCTCTTCTTCTTCTTCTTTTTCTTCTTTTCTTTTTCTACTTTTTCTTCTTCTTCTTCCTCTTTTTCTTCTACTACATCTCCTTCTTCCTCCTCCTCTTCTTCTTCTTCTTCTTCTTCTCCTTATTCTTCTTCTACTTCTTCTCCTTCGTTTTCTTCTTCTTCTTCTTTTTTGCATTCTTTTCTTCTTCTTCATCCTCTTCTTCTTCATCTTCTTAATCTTCTTCCTCTCTTTTCTTCTTCTTCTTCTTTTCTTCTTCTTCTTCTCCTTCTTCTTCTTCTTCAGCTTCTTTTACTTCTTTTTCTTTTTCTTCTTCTTCTTGTTCTTCTTCTTCTTCAACAACTGCTTCTTCTTCTTCCTCTTCTTCTTCTTCTTCTTCTTCTTCTTATTATTCTTCTTCTTCTTCTTCTTCTTCTACTTCTTCTTCTTCTTCTTTATCTTCTTTTCTTCTTCTTCTTCCACTTTTTCTTCATCTTCTTAATCTTCTTCCTTTCTTTTCTTCTTCTTCTTCTTATTCTTCTTCTTCTTCATCTTCTTCTTCTTCGTCTTCTTCTTAATCTTCTTCTTTTATTTCTTTTTCTTCATCGTTTTCTTCTTCTTTTTCTTCTTCTTCTTCTTCTTTTTCTTTTTCTTATTATTATTATGATTATTTTTCTTCTTCTTCTTCATTTTCTTCTTCTTCTTCATATTCTTGTTTTTCTACTTCTTCTTCTTCTTCTTCTTCTTCTTCTTCTCCTTCTGCTTCTTCGTCTACTTCTTCTTTTTCTTCGTCTTCTCCAACTTCTTCCTCTTCTCATTCTTCTTCTTCTCCTCCTCCTCCTCTTTCTTCTTCTGCTTCTACTTTTCGTTTTTCTTCTACTTCATCTTCTCCTTCTTCCACTACTTCTACTTCTTCATAATCTTCTTCTTGCTCTTCTTCTACTTCTTCTTCTTCTTCTTCATCATCTTCTTCTTCTTCTTCTACTTCTTCCTTTTCTTCTTCTTTAACTTCTTCTTTTTCTTCTTCTTCTCCTTCTTCTACTTCTTCTTCTTCCTCTTCTTCTTCATCTTCTTCTTCCTCTTCTTGTTTTTCTCCTTGTCCTTCTTCTTCTTTGCCTATTTTTTCTTCTTATTCTTCCACATCTTCTACTTCTCCCATTTTTTCTTCTATTTCTTCTTCTTTTTCTACTACTACTTTTTTCTTCTTCTTCCTCTTCTTCTTTTCTTCCTCTTCTTCGACGACTTCTTTTCTTCTTCTTCTTCTTCTTCTAATTCTTCTTCTTCTTCCTCCTCATCATCATCTTCTTGTTCTTATTCTTCTTCTTCTTCTTCTTTATCATCATAATCTTCTTCTTCTTCTTCTTCCTCTGCTTCTTCTTCTTCTTCTGTTACTTCCACTTCTTCCACCTCTTCTTCTTCTTCTTTTAGTTCTTCTTCTTCTTCCACTTCTTCTTTTGCTTCTTCTTCTTCTTCTTCTTCTTCTTCTTCTTCTTCTTCTTCATCTTCTTCTTCCACTACTTCTTCTTATTCTTTTTCTTCTTTTGCTTCTTCTTCTTCCTCTAGCACTTCTTCTTCTTCTTCTACTTCTTCTTCTTCTTCTACTACTTCTTCTTCTTCTTCTTCTTCTTATTCTTATTATTATTATTATTTTTCTTCTTCTTCTTCATTTTATTCTTCTTCTTCATATTCCTCTTTTCTACTTCTTCTTCTTCTTCTTCTTCTTCTGCTTCTTCTTCTTCTTCTTCTTCGTCTTCTCCATCTTCTTCTTCTTCCCCTTCTTCTTCTTCTTCTTCTTCTCCTCCTCCTCCTCCTTCTTGTTCTTCTTCTACTACTTTTTGTTTTTCTTCTACTTCTTCTTCTCCTTCTTCCACTACTTCTACTTCTTAATCCTCTTCTTGCTCTTCTTCTACTTCTTCTTCTTCTTCTTCTTCTTCTTCTACTTCTTCCTTTTCTTCTTCTTTTTTAACTTCTTCTCCTACTTCTTCTTCTTCTTCTTCTTCTACTACTACTTCTTCTTCTTCTTCCTCTTGCTCTTCTTCTTCTTCTTCTTGTTCCTCTTCTTCTTCTTCTACTTCTCCTTCTTCTTCTCCTCCCCCTTTTTCTCTTCTTATTCTTCCACAACTTCACTTCTTCTCCCATTTTTCCATCTATTTCTTCTTCTTCTATTACTACTACTTTTTCTTCTTCTTCATCTTCTTCATCTTCTTCTTCTACAACTTCTTCTTTTCTTCTACTTCTTCTTCTTCTTCTTCTTCTTCCTCATCATCTCCTTCTTGTTCTTCTTCTTCTTCTTCTTCTTGATCATCATAATCTTCTTCTTCTTCTTCTTCCACTACTTTTTCTTCTTCTTCTGTTACTTCTTCTTCATCCACCTCTTATTCTTCTTCTTCTAGTTCCTCTTCTTCTTCTGCTTCTTCTTTTGCTTCTTCTTCTTCTTCTTCTTCTTCCTCTTCATCATCTTCTTGTTCCACTACTTCTTGTTATTCTTCTTCTTCTTCCTCTACCACTTCTTTTTCTTCAACTTCTTCTTCTTCTTCCTCTTTTGCTTCTTCTACTTCTCTATTTTCTTCTTCTACTTCTTCTTCTTCTTCTTCCTCTTCTTCCACTTCTTCTTCTTCTTCTTCTTCCACTTCTTCTTCTCCTTGTTCTTCTTTTTCTCCTTCTTCTTCTTCTTCTTCTTCTTCTTCTTTTACTTCTTATTCTATTTCTTATTCTTATTCTTCTTCTACTGCTACTGCTTCTTTTTCTCCTTCTGCCTCTTCTTCATCTTCTTTATATTCTTCTTCTTCTTCTACTTCTTCTTTTTCTTTTACTTATTCTTCTTCTTCTTCATCTTCTTCTTCTTCTTCTTCTTCTACTTATTCGTGTTTTTCTTCAACTTCTTCTACATCTTCTTCTTCATCATCCTCTTCTTCTTCTTCTACACCTTTTTCTTCTTCTTTTCCTTATGCTTCTTCTTTTTCCTTTTTTACTTCTAACTGTGTTTCCTATTCTTCTTTTTATTCCTCTTCTTCTTCTACTTCTTCTTCTTCTACTACTTTTTTCGCTTCTTCTATCTCTACTTCTTCTCCTTCTTCTTCGTCATCTTCTACTACTTCTTCTTCCACCTCTTCTTCCTCTTCTTCTTCTTCTTCTTTATCTACTTCTACTTCAGCTACTTCTTCTTCTTCTTCTTCTTTCTTTTCTTCTTCTGCTTCTTCTTCTTCTTCTTCTTCCTCTTATTCTTTGGCCACATCTTCTTCTTCCTCCACTTCTTCTTCTTCTTCTTATTCTTATTCTTCTTCTACTTCTTCTCCTTCTTTTTCTTCTTCATCTTCTTTTTCACATTCTTTTCTTCTTGTTCTTCCTCTTCTTCTTCATCTTCTTAATCTTCTTAATCTTCTTCCTTTCTTTTCTTCTTCTTGTTTTTCTTCTTCTTCTTCTTCTTCATCATCTTCTTCTTCATCGTCTTCTTCTTAATTTTCTTCTTCAATTTCTTTTTCTTCATCGTCTTCTTCTTCTTCTTCTTCTTCTTCCTCTTCTTCTTTTTCCTGCTCTTCTTCTTCTTCTTCTTTTTCTTCTTCTTCTTCTTCTTCTCCTTCATCATCTTCTTCTTCTTTTACTTCTTTTGCTTCTTCTTCTTCATCATCTTTTCTTCTCCATCTTCTTCTTCTTCTTCTTTTTTGTCTTCTTTTCTTCTTCTTCTTCCACTTTTTCTTCATCTTCTTAATCTTCTTCCTTTCTTTTCTTCTTCTTCTTCTTCTTTTTCTTCTTCTTCTTCTTCTTCTTCTTCATCGCCTTCTTCTTAATCTTCTTCTTCTATTTCCTTTTCTTCATCATCTTCTTCTTCCTCTTCTTCTTTTTCTTTTTCTTATTACTATTATTATTATTTTTATTCTTCTTCTTCATTTTCTTCTTCTTCCTCATATTCTTCTTTTTCTTCTTCTTCTTCTTCTTCTTCTTCTTCTTCTTCTTCTGCTTCTTCTTCTACTTCTTCTTCTACTTCGTCTTCTCCATCTTCTTCTTCTTCTCCTTCTTCTTCTTCTTCTTCTTCTTCTTCTCCTCCTCCTCCTCCTCCTTCTTCTTCTTCTATTACTTTTTGTTTTTCTTCTAATTCTTCTTCTCCTTCTTCCACTACTTGTACTTCTTAATCCTCTTCTTGCTATTCTTCTACTACTTCTTCTTCTTCTTCTTCTACTTTTTCATGTTCTTCTATTTCTTTAACTTCTTCTTCTTCTTCTTCTTCTTCTTCTTCTTCTTCTTCTTCTTCTCCTTCTACTTCTTCTTCTTCTTCCTCTTCTTCTTCTTCTCCTTCTCCATCTTCTTCTCCTCATATTTTTTTCTTCTTATTCTTCCACATCTTCTACTTCTTCTCCCATTTTTTCTTCTATTTCTTCTTCTTTTTCTATTACTACTTTTCCTTCTTCTTCTTCTTCTACGACTTCTTCTTTTCTTCTACTTCTTCTTTTTCTTCTTCTTCTATCTCATCATCTGCTTCTTGTTCTTCTTCTTCTACTTCTTTTTTATCATCATCATCTTCTTCTTCTTCTTTTTCCTCTACTTCTTCTTCTTCTTCCTTTTCTTCTTCTTCTTATTCTGTTACTTCCTCTTCTTCCACCTCTTCTTCTTCTTCTTCTAGTTCTTCTTCTTCTTTCGTTTCTTCTTTTGCTTCTTCTTCTTCTTCTTCTTCCGCATCTTCTTCATCTTCTTCTGCCACTACTTCTTCTTCTTTTGCTTCTTCTACTTCCTCTACCACTTTTTATTATTATTATTTTTATTATTATTATTATTCTTCATTTTCTTCTTCTTCTTCATATTCTTCTATTTCTACTTCTTCTTCTTCTTCTTCTTCTTCCTCTTCTTTTTCTTCTGCTTCTTCTTCTACTTCTTCTTCTTCTTCGTCTTCTCCATCTTCTTCTTCTTCTTCTCCTTCTTCTTCTTCTTCTTCTCCTCCTCCTCCTCCTCCTCCTCCTCCTCCTCCTCCTCCTTCTACTACTACTTTTTGTTTTTCTTTTACTTCTTCTTCTCCTTCTTCCACTACTTCTACTTCTTCTTAATCCTCTTCTTGCTCTTCTTCTACTTCATCTTCTTCTTCTTTAACTTCTTCTTCTTCTTTTTCTTCTTCTACTACTTCTTCTTCCTCTTCCTCTTCTTCTTCTTCTTCTTCTTCCTCTTCTTCTTCTTCTCCTTCTCTTTCATCTTCTCCTCTTTTTTCTTCTTATTTTTCCACATCTTCACTTCTTCTCCAATTTTTTCTTCTATTTTTTCTTCTCCTTCTACTATTACTTTTTCTTCTTCTTCTTCTTCTTCT
>JAIUJO010000170.1:742558-745058 GCA_023846275.1 Vanilla planifolia
TCTAGCTCTTCTTCACTTCTTCTTCCTCTTCTTCTTCTTCTTCTTCTACATCTTCTCCTTCTTCTTCTACAACCTCCCCTTCTTCTCCGTATTATTATTCTTCTCCTTCTTCTTCTTCTTCTTCTTCTACAACTACTCCTTCTTCTACTTCTTCTTCTTCCTCTTCTCCTTCTTCTTCTCCTTCTTCTTCTTCTTCTACTACTACTCCAACTTCTTCTTTTTATTATTATCCATCTTGTTATTATTAATATTTTATTATTTTTATTATTATTATTATTCTTATTCTTCTTCATCTTCATCTTCATCTTCTTCTTCTTCTTCTTCTTCTTCTTCTTCTTCTTCTTTTTCTTCTTCTTCTTATTCATCCTCTTGTTTTCTTCTTCTTCTTCAACTTCTTCTTCTTCTTCTTCTTCTTCTTCTTCTAGTTCTTCTTCTTCTTCTTCTCCTTTTCTTGATCTTCTTCTTCTTCTTCTTCTTCTTCTTCTTCACCTTCATTTTATTCTACAACTTCTTCCTCTGCTTGTTCTACGTCTCCTCCTTCTTCTTCTTCTTCTTCTTCTTCCACTCCTTCTCCTTTTTCTTGTTCTTGTTCTTCTTCTTCTACTTCTTCTTCCTCTTTTTCTTCTTCTTCATCTTCTTCTTCTACTTCTTCTCCTTCTCCTTCTTCTTCTCTTTCTTCTTCTTCTTCCTCATCTTCTTCTTCTTCTTCTTCTTCTTCTGCTTTTTCTTCTTCTCCTTCTTGTTCTCCTCTTTCTCTTTCTTCGTCATCTTCTGCTTCTACTTTATCTTTTTCTTCTTCTTCTTCTTCATCATCATCTTGGTCATCATCATCATCATCTTCTTCTTCTACTTCTTCTTCTTCTTCTTCTTCTTCTCCTTCTACATTTTTTTCTTCTTCTTCTTCTTCCCCCTCCTCGTCTTCTTCTTCTTCCCGCTCCTCGTCTTCTTCTTCTTTTTCTCCTTCTTCTTCTTCTTGTTCCTATTCTTCTTCTCCTTCTTCTGCATCTTCTTGCCCTTCTCCTTTTTCTTCTTCTTCTACATACTCTCCTTCTTCTTCTTCTTATTCATGTTCCTCTTCTTCTTCTCTTTCTTCTTCTTCCACGACTTGTAATTCTTCTACTTCTTCTTCCTCTTCTCCTTGTTCTTCTTCTTCTTCTTCTTCTTCTTCTACTTCTTCTTCTTCTTCTTCTTGTCTTACTTCTTCCCCTTCTTCTTTTTATTCTTATTACTCTTATTATTATTATTATTATTATTATTATTACTATTATTCTTCTTCTTCTTCTTTGTCTTCTTCTTCTTCTTATTCTTTTTCTTCTCCTTCTACAACTTTTTCTCCTTCTTCTTGTTCTTCTTGTTCTTCTACTTTATCATCTTCTTCTTCTTCATCTCCTTATTCTTTTTCTTCTTCTTCTTCTCCCTCAAATTCTTCTTTTTATTCTTCTCCTTCTCCTTCCACTTCTTCTTCTTCTTCCTCTTTTTCTTCTTCTTCCTATTGTTCGTCCTCTCCTTCTTCTCCTCTTTCTTCTTCACCTGCTTCTACTTGTACGTCTTGTTCAACTTCTTCTTCCACTTCCTCTTCCTCTTGTTCTTCTTCTAATTCTTCTTCTACTACTTCTTCTTCTTCTTCTTCCTCTTCTAGTCCTCCATCTTCCTCTTCTTCTTTGTCTTCCTCCTGTCTTACTTCTCCTTCTTCTTCTTCTTCTTCTCCTTCTTCTTTTTCTTCTTCTTCTTCTTCTTCTTCTTCTTCTTCTTGTCCTTCTCCTTCTTCTCCTTCTTCTTCTTCTTCTTCTTCTTCTTCTCCTTCTTCTTCTTCTTCTTTTTCTTCTACTTCTTCCCCTTCTTCTTCATCTCTTTCTTATTTTCTTCACCTTTTTCTTCTTGATTTTCTTCTAATTTTTCTTCTTCTTCTTCTTCTTCTTCTTCTTCTTCTTCGTCTTCATCTTCTTCATCTTCTTCTTCTACAACTACTTTTTAATTTTCTCCTTCTTTTTCTTCTTCTCCATTTTCTTCTTCTTCCCCTTCTTCTTTTTCTTCTTCTTCTTCTTCATCCTCTTCTGCTTCTTCGTTTCAACTTCTTCATCTTCATATTCTTCTTATTGTTGTTCTTCTTCTTATTATTATTGTTGTTATTATTATTCTCCTTCTCCGTCTTCTTCTTCGTCTTCATCTTCTTCTTCTTCTTCTTCATCTTCTTCACCTTCTTCTCTTCTTCATCTTCTATTTCTTTTCCTTCTTTTTCTCCTTCTTCTTCTTCTTCTTCTCCTTCTTCTTCTTATTATTATTATTTTTCTTCTCCCTCTTCTTCTTCCTCTTCTACTACTACTTCTACTTCTTCTTCATTCTCTTTTGCTTCTTCTCCTTCTTCTACTTCTTCTTCTACTCTTTCTTCCCCTTCTTCTTCTCCTTCTTCTTCTTCCTCTTCATCTTCTTGTTCTTCTTCTTCTTCTTCATCATCATCTTCTACTTCGTCATCTTCTCGTCCTTCTCCTTCATCATCTTC
>JAIUJO010000170.1:752558-755058 GCA_023846275.1 Vanilla planifolia
TCTTCTTCTGCTTCTACTTATTCTTGCTCTTCTTCAACTTCTTCTACATCTTCTTCTTCATCATCCTCTTCTTTTTCTACAACTTTTTCTTCTTCTTTTTCTTATGCTTCTTCTTTTTCCTTTTTTACTTCTTCTACCTGTGCTTCCTATTTTTTTTTATTCCACTTCTTTTTCTTCTTCTTTGTCTTCTTCTTCTACTTCTTCTTCTTCTTCTTCTTCTACTTTTTTCGCTTCTTCTACCTCTACTTCTTCTCCTTCTTCTTCTTCATCTTCTGCTACTTCTTCTTCTTCCACCTCTTCTTCCTCTTCTTCCTCTTCTTCTTCTTCTTCTTTCTTTTCTTCTACTACCTCTTGTTCTTCTTTCTCTTATTCTTCTACTACATCTTCCTCTTCCTCCTCCTCCTCTTCTTCTTCTTCTTCTTATTCTTATTCTTATTCTTCTTCTACTGCTTCTCCTTCTTTTTCTTCTTCTTCTTCTTCTTTTTGGCATTCTTTTCTTCTTCTTCTTCCTCTTCTTCTTCATCTTCTTAATCATCTTCCTTTCTTTTCTTCTTCTTCTTCTTTTCTTCTTCTTCTTCTTCTTCTTCTTCTTCTTCATCTTCTTTATAATCTTCTTCTTCTATTTCTTTTTCTTCATCGTCTTCTTCTCCTTCTTCTTCTTCTTCTTCTTATTCTTATTCTATTTCTTCTTCTTTTTCTTCTTCTTCTTCTTCTTATTCTCCTTCATCATCTTCTTCTTCTACTTTTACATCTTCTTCAGCTTCTTCTTCTGCTTCTTCTTTTCTTCTTCTTCTTCTTCTTCTTCTTTGTCTTCTTTTCTTCTTCTTCCACTTTTTCTTCATCTTCGTAATCTTCTTCCTTTCTTTTCTTCTTCTTCTTCTTCGTCTTCTTCTTCCTCTTCTTCTCCTTCTTCTTTGTCTTCGTCTTCTTCTTAATCTTCTTCTTCTATTTCTTTTTCATCATTGTCTTCTTCTTCTTCTTCTTCTTCTTCTAATTCTTTTTCTTTTTCTTATTATCCATATTATTATTTTTCTTCTTCTTCTTCTTCGTATTCTTCTTTTTCTACTTCTTCTTCTTCTTCTTCTTCTTCTTTTACTTATTCTTCTACTTCTTGTTCTTCTTCGTCTTCTCCATCTTCTTCTTCTTCACCTTCTTCTTCTTCTTCTTCTTCTCCTCCTCCTCCTCCTCCTCCTCCTCTTCTGCTACTTTTTGTTTTTCTTCTACTTCTCCTTCTTCCGCTACTTCTACTTCTTCTTAATCCTCTTCTTGTTCTTCTTCTACTTCTTCTTCTTCTTCTCCTTCTTCTTCTACTTCTTCTTCTTCTACTTCTTGCTCTTCTTCTTGTTCTTCTTCTTCTCCTTCTTCTTCCGCTTCTTCTTCTTCTCCTTCTCCTTCTTCTTGTCCACCTATTTTTTCTCCTTATTCTTCCACATCTTCTACTTCTTCTCCCACATTTTCTTCTATTTCTTCTTCTTTTTCTACTACTACTTTTTCTTCTTCTTCCTCTTCTTCTTCTTCTTCTTCTTCTTCTTCTACGACTTCTTCTTTTCTGCTACTTCTACATCTTCTTCCTCATCATTTGCTTCTTGTTCTTCTTGTTCTTCTTCTACTTCTTCTTCTTCTTCTTCTTCTATGGCTTCTTCTTCTACTTCTTCTTCTTTCGGTTCTTCTTCTTCTACTTTTGCTTCTTCTTCTATTTCTTATTCTTCATCTTCTTCTACTGCTACTACTTCTTTTTCTTCTTCTACCTCTTCTTCATCTTCTTTTTATTCTTTTTCTTCTACTTCTTCTTTTTCTTCTACTTATTCTTCTTCTTCTTCTTCTTCTTCTTCTTCTTCTTCTTTTGTTTCTACTTATTCTTATTCTTCTTCTACTTCTTCTACATCTTCTTCTTGATCATCCTGTTCTACTTTTTCTACTACTTTTCATCTTCTTCTTTTGCTTCTGCTTCTTTTTTTTCCTTTTTTGCTTCTTCTACCTGTGCTTCCTATTCTTCTTTTTCTTCCTTTTCTTTTTCTTCTTCTTTGTCTTCTTCTTCTACTACCTCTTCTTCCTCTTCTTCTTCTTCTTCTTCTTTGTCTACTTCTACTTCTTCAGCTTCTTCTTCTTCTTCTTCTTCTTCCTCCTCTTATTCTTCTACTACATCTTCTTCTTCCTCCTCCTCCTCCTCGTCTTCTTCTTCTTCTTCTTCTTCTTCTTCTTCTTATTCTTATTCTTCTTCTACTTCTTCTCTTTCTTTTTCTTCTTCTTCTTCTTTTTCGCATTCTTTTCTTCTTCGTCTTCCTCTTCTTCTTAATCTTCTTAATCTTCTTCCTTTCGTTTCATCTTCTTCTTCTTCTTCTTCTTCTTCTTCATCGTCTTCTTCTTAATCTTCTTCTTCTATTTCTTTTTTTCATCGTCTTCTTCTTCTTCTTCTTCTTCTTCCTGCTCTTCTTCTTTTTCTTCTTCTTCTTCCTCTTCTTGTTTGCCTTTTTCTTCTTCTTCTTCTTCTCCTTCAACA
>JAIUJO010000170.1:762558-767558 GCA_023846275.1 Vanilla planifolia
TTCTTCTTCTTTTGTTCATCATCTTCTTCTTGTTCATCACCTTCATTTTATTCTACAGCTTCTTCCTCTGCTTCTTCTTCTTTTCCTCCTTCTCCTTCTTCTTCTTCTTCCTTCTCTCTTTCTTCTCCTTCTTCTTCTTCCACATCTTCTCCTTTTTCTTGTTCTTCTTCTTCTTCTTCTTCTTCTTCTTCTTCTTCTTCCTCTTCTTCTTCTTCTTCTTCTTCTTCTACTTCTTCTCCTTCTCCTTCTTCTTCTCCTTCTTCTTCTTCTTCCTCGTCTTCTTTTTCTTCTTCTTCTTCTCCTTCTTCTGCTTTTTCTTCTTCTCCTTCTTCTTCTCCTCTTTCTCCTTCTTCGTCATCTTCTACTTCTACTTCATCTTTTTCTTCTTCTTCTTCATCATCATCTTGGTCATCTTCATCATCTTCTTCTTCTTCTACTTCTTCTTCTTCTTCTTCTTCTTCTTCTCCTTCTACATTTTTTTCTTCTTCTTCTTCTTCTTCCCCCTCGCCGTCTTCTTCTTCTTCTTTTTCTCCTTCTTCTTCTTCTTCTTATTCTTCTTCTCCATCTTCTTCTCCTCCTTTTTCTTCTTCTTCTACATACTCTCTTCTTCTTCTTCTTATTCATGTTCCTCTTCTTCTTCTCTTTCTTGTTCTTCCACGACTTGTAATTCTTCTACTTCTTCTTCCTCTTCTCCTTGTTCTTTTACTTCTTGTTGTTGTTCTTCTCCTCCTTCTTCTTCTTCTTCTCCTCCTACTTCTTCCCCTTCTTCTTTTTATTCTTATTACTCTTATTATTATTATTATTATTACTATTCTTCTTCTTCTTCTTCTTTGTCTTCTTCTTCTTCTTATTCTTCTTCTTCTCCTTCTGCAACTTTTTCTCCTTCTTCTTGTTCTTCTTGTTCTTCAACTTTATCATCTTCTTCTTCTTCATCTCCTTATTTTTTTTCTTCTTCTGCTTCTCCTTCAACTTCTTCTTTTTATTCTTCTCCTTCTCCTTCCACTTCTTCTTCTTCTTCCACTTTTTCTTCTTCTTCCTATTCTTCGTCCTCTCCTTCTTCTCCTCCTTCTTCTTCTTCATCTTCTTCTACTTGTACTTCTTCTTGTTCAGCTTCTTCTTCCACTTCCTCTTCCTCTTGTTCTTCTTCTAATTCTTCTTCATCTACAACTTCTTCATCTTCCTCTTCTAGTCCTCCTTCTTCCTCTTCTTCTTTGTCTTCCTCCTCTCCTACTTCTCCTTCTTCTTCTGCTTCTCCTCCTTCTTGTTTTTCTTCTTCCTTCTTCTCCTTCTTCTTCTTCTTCTTCTTCTTCTTCTCCTTCTTCTCCTTCTTCTTCTTCTTCTTCTTCTTCATCTCTTTCTTATTTTCTTCACCTTCTTCTTCTTCTTCATTTTCTTCTAATTTTTCTTCTTCTTTTTCTTCTTCTTCTTCTTCTTCTTAGTCTTCATCTTCTTCATCTTCTTCTTCTACTACTACTTTTTAGCTTTCTCCTTTTTCTTCTTCTCCTTTTTCTTCTTCTTCCCCTTCTTTCTCTTCTTCTTCTTCATCATCATCCTCTTCTGCTTCTTTGTTTCAACTTCTTCATCTTTCTCTTCTTCTTATTGTTGTTCTTCTTCTTATTATTGTTATTATTGTTATTATTATTCTCCTTCTCTGTCTTCTTCTTCGTCTTCATCTTCTTCATTTCTTCTTCTTCTTCTTCTTCACCTTCTTCTCTTCTTCATCTTCTATTTCTTCTTCTTCTACATCTTTTTCTCCTTCTTCTTCTTTTTCTTATTCTCCTTCTTCTTCTACATCCTCTCCATCTTCTTCTTATTATTATTATTTTTCTTCTCCCTCTTCTTCTTCCTCTTCTACTACTACTTCTACTTCTTCTTCTTCCTCTTCTACTTCTTCTCTTTCTTCTACTTCTTCTACTCTTTCTTCCCCTTCTTCTTCTCCTTCTTCTTCTTCCTCTTCCTCTTCATCTTCTTGTTCTTCTTCTTCTTTATCATCATCATCTTCTCCTTCATCATGTTCTCGTCCTTCTCCTTCATCATCTTCTTCTTTGTCGTCCTCTTGTTCTTCTTCTTCTTCTACAAGTTCTTGTTCTTGTTCTTCTTCTTTTTCTTCTTCTACTTCTTCTTTTTCTTCTTCTCCATCTCTTTCTTCTTCTTCTTCTTCAGCATCATCATCATCATCATCTTCTTCTTCTTCTTCTTTTTCTTCTTCTTCTTCTTCTTCTTCTCCTTCTTCTTCTTCTTTTCCTCTTCTTCATTGCCTTCTTCTTCTTCTTCTTCTTCTTCTTCTTCTTCTTCCTCTTCATCTACTTCTACTCCACCTTCTTCTTCTTCTTCTTCTTTTTCTTATTCTTATGCAACCTCTCCTTCCTCTCCTTCTTATTCTTCTTATTCTTCTTCTACTTCTTTTTTTTCTACTACTTCTACTTCTTCCTCTTCTCCTTCTTCTTCTCCTTCTTCTTGTTCTTCTTAATCTTCTTCTTCTTCTCCTACTACTTCCCCTTCTTCTCTTTATTATTATTCTCCTTCTTCTTCTTCTTCTTCTTCTTCTTCTTCTTCTTCTTCTTCTTCTTCTTCTCCTTCTCTTTCTACTTCTTCTTTTTCTTCTTCTTCTTCCTTCTTATTCTTCTTCTTCTTCTTCTTCTTCTCCTTCTACCCCTTCTTCTTCTACTTCTTCTCCTTCTCTTTCTCCTTCTCCTTCTTCTTCTACTTTTTCTTCTTCTTCTTCTTCTTCTTCTCTTTCTTCTTCTTGTTCTCCTTCTTCTTCCTCTTCTTCTTCTTCTTCTTCTTCTCCTTCTTCTTCTTCTTCTTCTACTACAACCACTAATATTACTTCTTCTTCTTCTACTTTTTCTTCTTCTTCTTCGTTTTCTCCTTCTTCCCTTTATTCTTCGTCTTCTTCGCCTTCTTCATCTTCTCCTTCTTAACCTTCTACTTCTTTTCTTCTTCTTCTTCCTCTTCTTCTCCTCCTTCTTCCTCTCCTTCGCCTTCTTCCTCTCCAACTTCTTCTTCTTCTTCGTATTCTAGTTCTCCCTCTTCTTCTTCTTCCTAATCTTCTCCTTCTTCTAAATCTTCTTCTTCTTCTGCTTCTTCTTCTTCTTCTTCTTCTCCTTCTTCTTTCTTCTTCTCCTTCTTCTTCTTCATCTCCCCCTTCTTCTTCTTCTTCTTTTCCTTCTTCTTCTTCTTCTTCTCCTTCTTCTTTTCTTCTTCTCCTTCTTCTTCTTTTTCTTGTCCTTCTTCTTCTTTTTCTCCTTCTTCTTCTTCTTCTTCTCCTTCTCCTTCTTCTTCTTCTTCTTCTTCTTCTTCTTCCTTCTCCTCTTCTTCTTTTTCTACTTCTTCATCATCTTCATCACCATCTTCTTCTTCTACTTCTTTTTCTTCTTTTTTCCTCTTCTTCTTTAACTTCTTCTTCTGCTTCAACTTCTTCTTCTTCTTGGTCTTCTTTTTTTAACATTCTTCTTCTTCTTCTTCCCCTTCTTCTTCTTCTTCATCTTCTTCCTTCTTCTTATTCTTCTTCTTATTCTTCTTCCTCTTCTTAATCTATTTCTTCTTCTACTTCTTCTTCTTCTTCTCCATCATCTACTTCATCTTCTTCTTATTCTTCTTCTTCATCATCATTTTCTTCTTCTTCTTCCTCTTCTCTTCTTCCTCTTCTACATCTTCATCATCTTCTATTTCTTCTTCTCCTTCTTCTTCTTCTTCTTCTCCCTCCTCTTCTTCTTCATCGTCTTCTTTTTCCTCTTCTTCCTCTTGTTCGCCTTCTTCTTCTTCTTCTTGACCTTCTTCTACTTCTTCTTCCTGTTCATATCTTTCTTCTTCTTTATTTTCATCATCTTCTTCTTCTACTTCTTTTTCTTCTTTTTCTTCTTCTTCTTCTTCTTCTTCATCTTGTTCTGCTTCTTCTTCATCATCATCTTCTTCTTCTTCTTGGTTTACCTTTCTATCACATTCTTCTTCTTTTTGTTCTCCTTCTTCCTCATCTTCTTCTTCCTCTACTTCTTCTACCTCTTCTTCTTCTCCTTCTTCTTATTCTTTTACGTCTACTTTTTCTTTTTCTTCTTCTTCTTATTGTTCTTCTTCTTCTACAACTTCTTCATCTTCTTCTTCTTCCTCTTCTTCTACTTCTATAACTACTACTTCTCATTCTTCCCCTACTTTTTATTCTTCATCATCACCTTCTTCTTCTTCTTATTCTTCTTCTTCTTCAATATCTCTTCTTCTTATAATTTTTTCTTCTTCTTCTACTTCTTTCTCTTCTACTTTTTATTCTCTTCTTTGTCTTCTTCTTCTTAGTTTTCTTCTTCTTAGTCTTCTTCTTCTTAGTCTTCTTCTTCCTTTACTTCTCCTTCTTTTTCTTCTTCTTCCTCTTCTTCTTTTTCTTCTTCTTCTTCTTCTTCAACTTTTATTCTTCATCTTCTTCTTCTTCTCCTCTTTTTTCTTCTTTTTCCACTTCTTCTTGTTCTTTCGCTTCTTCTACTACTACTACTTCTTCTTCTACTTCTTCTTCTTCTTCTTCTTCTTCTTCTTCTACTTCTTCTTCTTCTTCTTCTTCTTGATTTTCTTCTTCATCTTCTTCTTCATCTTGTTCTTCTTCTTCTTTTTCTTCTTCTTCTTCTTCTTCTTCTTCTTCTTCTCCTTCTTCTTCTTCTTCTTCTTATTCTTCATCATCTTCTTCTTCTTCTTCTTCTTGATCTTGTTCTTCTTCTTCTTCATCCTCTTCTTCTTTTACTTTTTCTTCTTTTTCTTCCTCTTCTTAGTCTTCTTCCTCTTCTTCTTCTTCTTCTTCTTGCTCTTCTACATCATCCTCTTGTTCTTTTTCTTCTTTGTCTTCTTCTTCTTCTTTATCTTCTTGTTCTTCTTCATCTTCTTCTTCCTCTTCTTTTTTCACTTTTTCATCTTCTTCTTCATCTTTTTCTTTTTCCTCTTCTTCTTCTTCTTCTTCCTCTTCTACTACTCCTTCTTTCTTCTTCTTCTTCTTCTTCTACTTCTTCTTCTTCTTCTTC
>JAIUJO010000170.1:775058-782558 GCA_023846275.1 Vanilla planifolia
AAGAATGAGAAGAAGAATAAGAAAAATAATAATAATAATAATAATAATAATAATAATAATGATAATAAGAACAAGAAAAAGAAGAAGAAGAAGAGAAGAGGAAAAAGTAAAAGAAGAAGAGGAGGAAGATGAAGAAGTTGAAAAAGAAGAATAAGAGGAAGAAGACGATGGAGATAGAGAAGAAGAGTAAGAACAAAAACAACAACAACAATAATAATAATAATAATAATAATAATAATAATAATAATAATGATAATAATATTAAGAATAAGAATAAGAAGAAGAAGAAAAAGAAGAAGAATTAGAAGAAAAAGAAGTAGAATAAGAAGAAGAAGGAGAAGAAGAAGAAGAAGGGGAAGAAGAAAAGTAGAAGGAAAAAGAAGAAGAGAAGGAGGAGGAGGAGGAAGAATAAGAAGAAGAAGAAGATGAAGAAGTAGAAGGAGAAGAATGAGAAGAAGAAGAATAAGAAGAAGAAGAAGAACAAGGATAATGATAATAATAATAATAATAATAATAATAATAATAATTAGAAGGAGAATAAGAAGAAGAAAAAGAAGAATAATAAAGAGATGGAGAAGAGGAACTAGAAGTAGAAGAAGAGGAAGAAGAAGTACAAAAAGGGGAAGAAGTGGAAGAAGAGAAATGAGAAGAAGAAGAAGAAGATGATGATGATGAAGTAGAAGAAGAAGAAGTAGAAGATGGAGAAGAAGAATAAGAATAAGAATAATACTAATAATAACATTAAAAAATTAGAATAACAAGAAATAATAATAATACTAATAATTATAACAATAATAATAATAATAAGAACAAGAAGAACTAGAAGAAGACAAAGAGGAAGAAGAAGTAGAGGAATAAGAAGAAGTAGAAGAAGAAGAAGAAGAAGGTGAAAGAGAAAAATTAAAAGATGGAGAAGACGTAGAAGAAGAAGGAGAAGAAGAGCAAGAGGAAGAAGTTAAAGAAGAAGATGAAGCAAAACAAGAAGAAGTGGAAGTAGAGGCAGATGAAGAAAATGAAGAAGCGGAAGAAGAAGAAGAAGAAGATGATGAAGAAGAAGAAGGAGATGGGAGAAGAAGAAGCAATAGAAGAAATAGAATTTGAAGAAGAAGATGATGATGAAGTAGTAATAGAAAAGGAAGAAGAAATATAAGGAGAAGAAGAAGAAGTAGAAGAGGAAGAACAAGTAAAAGAAGAAGAAGAAGAAGAAGAAAGAAGAAGAAGACATAGAATAAGAAGAAGAAGAAGAAGAAAAAGAGAAGTAGTAGTAGAAGAAGAAGAAAAGGAAGAAGAATTAAAAGAAGATGATGATGATGAAGAAGTAGTAATAGAGGAAGAAGAAGAAAAATAAGAAGAAGAAGAGAGAGAAACAAAAGTAGAAGAAGAAGAAGAAAAAGAAGACGTAGAAGAAGAAGATGAAAAAGGACAAGAAGAAGAAGAAGAAGAGGAAAGGGAAGTAGAATAAAAAGAACTAGAAGAAGAAATAGAAGAAAGGTGAAAGAGAAGAATTAGAAGAACGAGAAGAAGAAGAAGAAGAAGAAAAATAAATAGTGGATGTAGAAGAAGAAAAGGAAAATGAATAGGTGAAAGAAAAAGAAAAAGATGAGGAAGAAGAAGGAGATGGAGAAGAAGTAGATGAAGAAGAAGAGGAAGAAGAAGATGAAGAAGAAGAAGAAGAGGAAAATGTAAAAGAAGAAGAAGAACAAGAACAAGAAGAAAAAGAAGAAGAAGAAGAAGTAGAAGCAGTAGCAGAAGAAGAAGAAAAATTAGAAGATGTAGGTGAAGTAGAAGAAGGAGGAGAAGAAGAAAAAGAAAAGAAGTAGAAGCTGAAGAGGAAGGAGAAGAAGAAGAAGAAGAAGAAGAAGGGGAAGAAGAAGAAGAAGGAGAAGAAGAATAAGAAAAAGAAAAACAACAATAAAAATAATAATAACATTAATAATAACAAAAATAAGAAAATGAAGATAAAGTAGAGGAGAAGAAGAAGAACAACAAGAAATAGAGGGAGATTGAGAAGAAGTAGAAGAAGTGGATGATGAAGAAGTAGAAAAAGATGAAGAAGAAGAGTAAGAAGAAGAAGGAGGAGAAGAAGAACACGAAGAAGAAAAAGAATAATAAGAAGAAGAGAGAAAAAGAAGTGGAAGAAGATGGAGAAGAAGAATAAGAACGAGAATAATAATAATAATAATTATAAGAAGAAGACGAAGAAGAAAAAGAAGAAGAAGGAGAAGAAGAAAAAGAAGAAGAAGAATCATAAGAAGTAGAACAACAAGAAGAACAAGTAGTAGTAGAAGAAGAAGGTGAAGAAATAGAAGAAGATGAAGTGGAAGGAGAATAAGAAGAAGAAACAGAACATGAAAAAGAGGAAGTTGAAGAAGAAGAAGAAAATCAGGAAGTGGAAGAAGAAGAAGAAGAAGAAGAAGAAGAAGGAGATGGAGAAGAAGAAGAGGAAGAAGAAGAAGAATAAGAAGAAGAAGAAGAAGAAGAAGAAGAAGAAAAGGAAGAAGTAAAAGAATAAGAGTAAGAGGAGGAAGAAGAAGAATAAATAGTAATTGTAGTAGTAGTAATAGAAGAAGAAGAAGAAGAACAATAACTACAAGAAGAAGGAGAAGAAGAAGAAGAAGAAGAAGAAGAAGTAGAAGAAGAAGAACTATAAGAAGAACAAAAAGAAGAAGAGTATGAAGTGGAAGAAGTAGAAGGAGAACAAGAAGTAAAAGAACATGAAGAAGAAAAAGAAAGAATAAGAAGAAGAAAAAGCAGGGGAAGACGAGAAAGAAGAAGAAAGAAGAAGAGGAAGAAGAAGGAGGAGAAGTAGTGGAAGAAGAAAAAGAAGAAAAGAAAAAAGAATAACAAGAAGAGGAAGAAGTAGATGTAGTAGTAGTAGTAGTAGTAGTAGTAGAAGAAGAAGAAGAAGAAGAAGAAGAAGAAGAGAAAGAAGTATTAGAAGAAGAAGATGATGATGAAGAAGAAGGGGAAGAAGAAGAAGAGGAAGAAGAAGAAGTATTAGTTGTAGAAGAAGAAGAATAAGAAAAAGAAGAAGAAGAAGATGAAGAAGAAGTAAAAGAAGAAGAAGAAGAAGATGATGATGATGGTGAAGGAGAAGAAGGAGAAGAAGAAGAAGAAGAGGAAGAAGAAGAAGAAAAAAAGAAGAACAAGAATAAGTCTAAGAATAATAATAATAATATTAATATTAATAATAAGAAGAAGAATTAGAAAAATAAGAAGAAGAAGAAGAAGAAGGAGATGGAGAAGAAGTAAAAGAAGAAGAAGAGAAAGAAGAAGTAGAAACATAAGAAGAAGAGGAAGAAGAAGAAGAAGAAGATCAAGAAGAAGAAGAAGAAGAATTAAACGAAGAAGAAGAAGATGATGAAAATGATGACAGAGAATAATAATAATAAGAGGAAAAAAAATAAGAAGAAGAAGAAGAAGAAGAAGAAAAAGAAGAAGAGAATATTTTGAAGAAGAAAAAGAAGAAAAAAAAGAAGATGAAGAAAAAGAAGAAAAAAAAGTAGAGAAGAAGAAGAAGAAGAAAAAAGAACTAGAAGAAAAAGAAGGTGAAAAAGAAGAATTAGAAGAAGGAAAAGAAGTAGAAGAAGAAGAAGAGGAAAAGGATGAAGAAGAAGAAGAAAAAGTAAAAGAAACAAAACTAGAAGAAGAGGAAGTAGAAGAGGGAGAAGAATATGAACAAGTCAAGGAAGAAGAACAAGGCGATGGAGATAGAAGTACAAGAAGAGGAGGAGGAAGAAGAAGAAGGACAAGAAGTTGAAGAAGAAGATGAAAAAGAAGTAAGAGAAGGAGAAGTAGAAGAAGAAGAAGAAGAAGAAGAAGAAGCAGAAGTTGTGGTAGAAGTACTAGTTGAAGAAGAAGAAGAAAGATAAGAAGAAGATAAAGTAGAAGAAGAAGAAGAAGATGATGATGATGAAGACCTAGGAGAAGAAGAGAAAGGAGGAGGAGGAGAAGAAGAAGAAGAAGAAGATGAAGAGGAAGTAGAAGAAGAAGAACAACAACAAGAAGACGAAGAAGGGGAAGAAGAAGAAGAAGAAGAAGAAGACAATGATGAAGAAGAAAGAAAAGAAGAAGAAGGAGAAGAAGAAGAAGAAGAAGAAGATGAAGAAGAAGAAAAAGAAGAAGAAGAAGAAGAAGAAGAATAAGAAAATGAATAGTAATAATAATAATAATAATAAGAATTAGAAAAGAAAGAAGAAGAAGAGAGAAGAAGAGGATGAAGAAGAAGAAGAATAAGAGGGAGAATGAGAAGATGTAGAATAAGAAGAAGAAGAAGAAGAAGAAGAAGAATTAGAAGAAGAAGAAGAGAAGAAGGAGAAGAAGAAGAAGAAGAATAACCTAAAGAAGAGGAAGCAAAACAAGAAGAAGAAGAAGAAGGTGATGAAGAAGGATAAGAGGAATCAAAGAATAAGAAGAAGAAGAAGAAGGAGAAGAAGAAAAAGAGGTAGATGAAGAAGAAGAAGCAGAACAAGAAAAAAGTGGAAGCAGAAGAAGAAGAAGAAGAAAATGAAGAAGATAAAGAAGAAGAAGAAGAAGAAGATAAAGAAGGAGATGGAGAAGAAGTAGAAGAAGAGGAGGAGGAGGAGGTAGAAGAAGAAGAAGAAGAGGAGGAAAAAGTAAAAAAAGAAGTAGTAGTAGAAGAAAAGAAGAAGAAGAAGATGTTGATGATGATGATGATGAAGTAGCAGAAGAAGAAGAAGAAGGAGAGAAAGAAGAAGAAAAAGAAGAAGTAAAAGAAGATGAAGAAGAATAAGAATAAGAAGAAGAAGAAGAAGAACATGTAGAAGAAGAAGAAAATGAAGAAGAAAAAGATGAAGACGAAGAAAAGGAGGAAAGAAGAAGAAGAAGAAGAAGTAAAAGAAGAAGAAGAAGATGAATAGAAAGAAGAAGAAGAAGAAGAAGAAGTTCAAGAAGAAGAAGAAGAAGAAGAAGAAGAAAATGAGGAGGAAGAGGAAGAAGAAGAAGAAGAAAAAGAAGAAGGAGAAGAACAAGAAGAAGATGAAGAAGAAGAAGAATAAGAGAAAGAAGAGGAAGATGAAGAAAGCAAGAAGAAGTAGGAGAAGAAGAAGAAGGATAAGGAGAAGAAGAGGAAGAGGAGGAAGAAGAAGAAGAACAGGTGGATGAAGAGGAAAAATATGGAAAATTTGAAGAAGTAGAAGAAGAAGAGGAAGAAGAAGAAGAAGAAGAAGATTAAAAAGAAGAAGTAGAAAAAGAAGAAGAAGATGATGAAGAAAAGGAAGAAGAAGAAGAAGAAAATGAAAATGACGTAGAAAAAGATGAAGAAGTACAAGAAAAAGGAGAAGTTGAAGAAGAAGAACAACAACAAGTACAAGAAGAAGAAGATGAAGAAGAAGAAGAGGAGTTAGAAGAAGAAGATGATGAAGAAGATGAAGTAGAACAAGATTGAGACTTTGATGAAGTAGATGAAGAAGACGAAAATGAAGAAAAAGAAGAAAAAGATGAAGTAGAAAAAAAGAAGTAGTTGATGAAGAAGAAGAAGAAGAAGAAGAAGACGAAGAAGAAGAAAAAGAAGAAAAAGAGTAAGAAGAAGAAGATGAAGATGAAGATGGGGAAGAAGAAGAAGAAGAAGATGAAGAAGAAAGAGAAGAAGAATATGAAGATAAAGAAGTGCATGAAGAAGAAGTATAAGTTGAAGAAGGATAGGAAGAAGAAGAGGAAGAAGAAGTGGATGAAGTGGAAAAAGGGGGACAAGACGAAGAAGTAGAGGAAGAAGAAGAAGAATAAGAAGAACAAGATGAAGATGAAGAAGAGGTTGAAGAAGAAGAAGAAGCATACGAAGAAGTAGAAGAACTAGTGATAGTTGTAGAATAATAATAACAATAATAATAAGAGGAAGAAGATCAAGAAGAAAACGAAGAAGATGACAAATACGTGGAAGAATAAGAAGAAGAAGTAGAAGAAGAAGAGGTAGAAGAAGGAGATGGGAAAGGAGGAGGAGGAGGAGGAGAAGAAGAAGAAGAAGAAGAAGAAGAAAAAGAAGATGTAAAGAAAGAAGAAGTAGAAGCAGATGGAATAGAAGAATAAGAAGTCGTAGAAGAAGAACAAGATTATGAAGAAGAAAAAGAACTAGTAGAAGAAGAAGAAGAAGAGGAAGAAGGAAAAGAAGAAGAAGAAGATTATTAACAAAAAGAAGCAGAAGTAGTAGAAGAAGAAGAAGAAGAGGAAGAAGGAAAAGAAGAAGAAGAAGATTATTAACAAAAAGAAGCAGAAGTAGTAGAAGAAGAAGATGATGATTATGAAAAATAAGAAGAAGAAGAAGAAGAAGAAAAAGAAGAAGAAGAAGGAGAAGAAGATGAAGAAGGAAAAGTTGTAGAAGAAGAAGAAGAAGAAGAAGAAAAAGAAGTAGAAGAAGGAGAATAATAATAATAATTATAATTGTAATAATAATAAGAAAAGCAAGAAAAAGAAGAAGAAAAAAAAGGGAAGAAGAAGAACATGAAGAAGAAGAAGAAGGAGATGGAGAAGAAGTAGAAGAAGATGAAGAAAAGGAAAAAGAAGTAGAAAAAGAAGAAGAAAAAGTGGAATATAAAGAAGAAGAAGAAGTAGAAGAAGAAGAAGAAAAGAAGAAGATGGAGAATAATAATTATAATAATAATAATAATAGTAATAATAATAATAAAAAAAATGATAATAATAATAATAATAAGAAGGAGAAGACGAAGAAGAAGAATAAAAGAAGTAGTAGAAGAAGAAGTAGTCGAAGAAGAAGAAGAATATGGAGAAGAAGAAGGAGTAGGAGAAGATGAAGAAGAAGTGGAAGAACAACAAGGTGAAGAAGATGAATAAGAAGACGGAGAAGAAGAAGAAGATGAAGAAGAAGAAAAGGAGGAAGAAGAAGAAGAAGAAGAAGAAGAGGAAGAAGTAGAGGAAGAAGAAGAAGAAGAGAAAGAAGAAAAAAAAATTAGACGAAATGAAGAAAAAGAAGAAGAAGAATAAGAAGAAAAAGAAGAACATGTAGAAGAAGAAGAAGAAGAAGAAGAAGGAAAAGAAGAGGAAGAAGAAATTGAAGAAGAAGAAGAAGAAGATGATGAAGATCATGATGATGAAAATGAAGAAGAAGAAGAAAAAAAGATGAAGAAGAAGAGGAAGAAGAAGAAGTTGAAGAAGAAGAAGAAGAAGAAGAAAACCAGAAGTAGAAGATGTAGTAGAAGATGAAGGAGAAAAAAGAATAATACTAATAATAATAATAACAATAATAATAATTGTAACAATATTAGTAATAACTGTAACAATAATAAGAAGAATAAGAAAAAGAAGAAGAAAAGAAGAGAAAGATAAAGAACATGAAGAAGAAGAAGAAGGAGATGGAGAAGAAGTAGCAGAAGAAGAAGAAGAAGTAGAAATAGAAGAAAAAGAAGAGGAAGATGAAGATGAAGAAAAAGAAGTAGAAGAAAAAGAAGAAGTAGAATAAGAAGAAGAAAAAGAAGATGGAGAAGAAGAATAAGAATAATAATAACAATGATAATAATTAGAAGAAGA
>JAIUJO010000170.1:795058-797218 GCA_023846275.1 Vanilla planifolia
GGAGAAGGAGAAGAAGAAGAAGAAGAAGAAGAAGAAGACATAGTGAAAGAAGAAGAATAAGAAGAAGAACAAGATGAAGAAGTAGAAGAAGAAGAAGCAACAAAAAGAGGAGGAGGAGGAGAAGAAGAAGAAAGAAGAAGAAGAAGAAGAAGTCAAAGAATAATAATAATAATAATAATAATAACAATAATTATAATAATAATAATAATAAGAAAAAAGACGAAGAAGAACAAGGTGAAAAAGAAGAAGAAGAACAAGAACGAGGAGGAGAGGAAGACGAAGAAAGAGAAGAAGAAGGAGAGGAGAAGGAGGAGTAGTAGAAGAAGAAGTAGAAGAAAAAGAAGGAGAAGAAGGATAGAAGGAGAAGAAGAAGAGAAGAAGAAGAAGAAGATAAAGAAGAAAAGAAGAAGAAGGCAAAGAAGAAGAAGAAGATTAAGAAGAAGAAAAAGAAGAAGAAGCAAAAGAAGAAGAAGTAGATAAAAAACAAGAAGTAGAACAAGTAGAAGCAGAAGTAGATGACAAAGAAGGAGAAGAAGAAGAAGAAGAGAAGGAGTAGAACAAGAAGAAGAAGAAGAAGATGATGAAGACGAGGAGAAAGAAGAAGAAGAAGAAGAAGAAGAAGCAGAAGATGGCAAAGGAGAAGGTGGAGAAGGAGGAGAACAAGAAGAAGAAGAAGAAGAAGAAGAATAATAATAAGTCTAAGAAGAAGAAGAAGAAGATGAAGAAGAAGAAGCAAAAGAAGATACGAAGAAGAAAAGAAGAAGAAAAAGAAGCTGAAGAAGAAGAAGTTAAAAAAAGGAGAAGAAGAAGAGATGAAGAAGATGAAGAAGAAGAAAATGATGATGAAGAAGAAAAATAAAAAGAAGCAGTAGGAAAAGAAGAAAAAGAAGAAGAAGATGTCGAAAAAGAAGATCGAGGGAAATGAGGCAGAGGTAGAGGAGGAGGTGGAGGAGGAAGAGGAGGAAGAGGAAGAGGACAAGGGAGGAGGAGGAGGAGAAGAAGAAGAAGAAGAAGAAGGATAAGCAGTAGAAGAAGAAGAAGAGAAGAAGAAGATAAAGAAGAAAAAGATGGAGGAGGAGAAGAAGGACAAGAAGAAGAAGAAGATGAAGTTCAAGGAGAAGGTGAAGAAGAAGAAGAAGAAGATGATGATGATGATGAAGAAGGAGGAAGAGGGGAAGGATGAAGATGAAAGAAGAAGAAGAAAAGAAGAAGAAAAGAAGAAGAAAAAAATGAAGAAGCAGAAGTTGGACAAGAAGTAGTAATAGAGGAAGAAGGAGAAGAAGAAGAAGGAGGAGGAGGAGACGAAGAAGAAGAAGAAGAAGAAAAAGCAACAGGAGGAGGATAAGAAGGAGTAGGAGCAGGAGGAGAAGACGAAGAAGAAGAAAAAGAAGAAGACGAAGAAGCAGCAACAAAAGAAGAAGAAGAGAAGAAGATGGAGATGAAGAAGGAGAAATAGAAGAAGAAGAAGGTTATGATGATGATTTAAAAGAAGAAGATGAAGCAGAAGAAGAAGAAGAAAAAAGAAGGGGAAGAAGAAGAGAAGAAAAAGAAGAAGAAGACAAGAAGAAGAAGAAGAAGAAGACGATATGATGAAGTAGAAGAAGAAGAAGGGGAAGGAGAACAAGAAGAAGAGGAAGAAGAAGAAGATGAAGAAGAAGAAGAAGAAGAAGTGGAAAAAAAAAGAAGCAACATATAAAGAAGGAGGAGGAGGAGGAGAAGAATAAGGCAAATACAAATATTAATAATAATAATAATAAATAATAATAATAATATGTAGAAAAATTAGAAGAAGAAGAAGAAGAAGAAAAAGAAAAAGAAGAAGAAGATGAAGGAGGAGAAGAAGGAGAAGAAGAAGAAGAAGAACAAGAAAGAGAAGGAGAATTATGAGAAGAAGAAGAAGAAGTAGAACCAAAAGGAAAAGAAGGAGAAAAAGGAGAAGAAGAAGAAGAAGAACAAGGGAAGAGAAGAAGAAGAAGAAGAAGAAGAAGAAGAAGAAGAAAATGAAGAAGATGAAGAAGAAGAAGAAGAAGAGGAAGACGAAGTAGTAGTAGTAGAAGAAGAAGGCAAACAAGCAAAGAAGAAGCAAAAGAAGAAGATGAACAAGAAGAGAAGAAGTAGACGAAGAAAAAGAAGAGGTAGAAGAAGTAGAAGTAGAAGTAG
>JAIUJO010000170.1:808884-816384 GCA_023846275.1 Vanilla planifolia
AATTTACAAAACTCCAAAGTAAATATGCTACTTATTGTAGAGACTTGTTAGCTATAAAATTAGCTATCAAAAGTCTCAAAATTTACCTACTCCATAGAGTATTTATGATAGAAATTGACAATAAACCTGTTGCCTAATTTTTACATAAAAGACTATAAATAATCCAAAAGAAAATCTTAGATGCATACGTCTTGCTTTATACCTTGAAATTTTACTTACAATGTTAAATATATTCCTGGATCTACTAACATTGTTGCTGATTTTCTTAGTAGACCATGAATGAAGATCTTATATTTCTCATGGAATTTGTAGAAAAATTGAATATAACAGGAGAATTTACAGAAATTCTTCCTAAGAAAGCAAAGGACCAAAAGGCCAAAGTTGAAACATCTGCCCAAAACAAAAATGGTAGAAACTTCTCATGCCCAATAGGCATTAGAAACCCAAAATGTTGATTTAAAAGCTCAAACCCTACATGGGAAAGATCAAGCTTAACCAGTTAAAGTTCTTATTAAAAAGAAAATCAGTTCTTATGGAACCCTCGAAAAGGGAAAAATGTTTGCCTCCACAGTGGCAAATGAATGGTATAACAAAGCTCTTAAAGAATCAGATCCAACTTTCTTAGAGAAAATTAACAGATGCTTCCATGCTTTACAAGCCAACGATTGGCGATTAGCAAATTATTGGCTAACGCAAATTGAGAAAGGTTACCTAAGCTTGAACCAAACAATGGTCCAACATAACAATCAAGAAGAAAACTACAAGAAGACCCTAGAATTATTATATTCCAGATCTACAACAACTCAGTCTTCTTCTTTGCAAAAATTTGAACAAAAACTTTTGTCAATTGAATCACTCTCAGAACTATTTGCCAATAGTAATACTTCTGACCTGATTCACTTTCGTATTAAGGATTTCTTAAACTTATTACATCTACTCAATATAAAGTCAGAAGAAACAAGGAAATTAAAGGTTGAAGTTACTATTCATGAAATGTTTCAACAATATCAGCAAAATATTTTGGATGAGGAAAAGTTGCTTTTATTCTTTAAGCAACTAGTGGAAAAACACATAAAGCAATTATTCCTCTATTGAGAAGTTTTGTATTCTATTGTTGAAAGACCTAGAATAATAGCTTGCTTCAATGAGATTCCTAAATATCAAGTCCATCTCAGAAAAGGACTAGCACATGAAGTCTATATTAATACTAGATAGCTCGAAGATTATACAAGCTTTATTCCTAATATTTGCAAGAATAGTCTGAATCTTTAGTTAACCAAATTCTCTTCAATTCAGCTATGGATGCCAGTAAAACATTCAGACACTCCACCACTTCTTGAAGAATTCAAACCAAGCTTATTCAATGAAGAAGAAGCTCAGTGGTATGCTACTACAAATGTTTTTTAGAAGTTAGATTTAAATTCTAAATATCTAGCCAAACGAATTCACTATGGAAAGACAGTCTGTTTTCTTAACACTTTAGCCAACGAAGTTGAAGGTTTAACTCTGAAAAAAAGGAAACTAAAAACATTTCTGAGAAAGATTAAATTGGGCAAAATAGGAAAAACAACTAAAGAAGAGTTTGCTACTTGCACGGAATTCAATTTAGAGAACAATGAATTGGATGAAGAAACTATGGAAGCCTTGGTCGTCATAGATTGAAGCATGGTGGGTCCATAAAAAATCACTTTATAAACACTTTTTAACACTCTCAGAAGCATTCAAAAGATTCTCAACTACAACACGGGGTATAAATGAAGTACCATCTACAGTCTGCAGTAAAGAGTGTACGATCTACAGTGAACAGTATACGATCTACAGGTAATGGTACTTTACTTTGCTTCCAATAGAAGCAAGCCTGGCCTATAAATTTAGATGCTCTCCAGAACTAAGGCAATGAAAGGACAGGAGCTTTTTACTTTCTGTTTTCTTGCCTCCACTATTGTAATCCTCTACCATTGTAAAATTAGTGAGTGTATATTGTAAATTACCTGTGTGAAAGTGTGCACACTGCAAATTGGTATCAGAGACTTGTGCTCACATTGTTCTTGTATGTTTTTTTATGAAATAAACTTTGTTTGCTTCTTATATTATGTCTAAGTAAACTTTTGTTTATGTTTTCTTATTAAAAGATTTGTTTGTAAAATGAGTTAGTTTGTTTTAAGATTTTCTTCTTCCTTGTATTCTATTTCTTTATGCTATGGAGTAGGAAACGAACCATAGCTGTACTCCTATTTTATGTAGAAGTCTACTAGGGATAGTGGTCTTTGTAAGAATCCCTAACTTCCCCCAGAAAGTCATGGGACCCTTGTAGTTTTGGAAGAGTAAATGTAGCCGTAAAATAGAGGGTCAGAACAGAAATACAATACAAAAGAAGAACAAGCCTCCTAAAAAATCAAAACTCATTTTACGAACTCATCTAGTAATAAGAAAACATAAAGATCTTCTCAAAATCTATAAAAAAATATACTAATTCCTGATGACACTTATAAGTGTCAAATTACTGAAAACATCAAGGATTATGAACATATAATCCATATGCCTACCACAGTAGGAAATGACCCTACCATAGTAGGAATACTGAATTACATTGCTGATCTATTAAAGGAGATCAAAGATAAAATTCAGAATCTAGAACACAAAAATAATAATACATCAAAGTTCTATTATTTTGGAACAAAACTAACCAAACAATAATGGTAAAATTAAAATCCACACATTTATTATGGATTTAAAAAAATTAGATAAATCCTTTTATTTGGAGTTCCTAGAACTTCAACAAAAAGAACTCACTAGAGAAATTTCAAGTGAAAAAATTTATAATTTCTATGAACAAAATCATGAAGTTATAGATTTTTATAGAAACTAATAAGAAAATGATATAACATTAGGATGGAAAGAGGAGAAAGTACTAGAAGTACTCTCTACCTCCTGGTCCTCATGGTTATGTTCCACAAAGACCTTCACCTAAAATTAACATGCAAGAATCTAAAGGAGATAATATGGAACAAGTTTATACTACTCCTTCATATTCATCCATGTTAAATTATGGTAAACGCGCAGATTGGCATACATACCATAAAAGTAAAAATTGTCATTTAGAAGAAAAGAGAGACTCCTCAACTTGGGGACTTGCTTTAAACATAGATATTATACCATATAAAAGAGTCAAAGACTATTGCATAGAATGGACTCAAAAAATAAAAGGAACTATATTTATGCTTCCTCCTACCATGAATGTTTTAGAATACACACAATTCTCTACATAATATTGGGAAGGAAATGCATTATCTTGGCTGACAAATTTCGAAAGAAGTAATAAAGATGAATGTCAAAAAATCTTACAGTAAACAGATAAACAAACTGTAATTGAAATACTGGTTTCACTACTAGTTGCTAATTCTATGGGATCAGAATGGAGTGAAAAGCTAAACTATGAAGAAAAACTTCATAAAATGAAATTATGTGACATATATATGTTAGATGAATTTTTATCTACATACATAAGATATATTTATCATCTAAATGAAACTCCTCAACAAGAGTTTTGGATGCAAGTCTTTTTTCTAAAATACCCTTCCCTTAGAACAATATAATATCCACAAAATTCCAAAAGTTACTTACATCTAGAGGAACTCTTAGACAACACAACACAGGAATGCTTAATCTATGGAAACGATCTGTGAAAGTAGTTCTGCTAAAAAAGAAATGAGTAGAAACTTAAAATCTTCTAGAATGGGCTGCAACTATTGCTCAAAATTTTTAGAAGATTTAAATTATATTTATGGTTGTCCACCTATTTATGATTGGAGGACATATGGTTCTAAACCATATTATGCTAAAAACAAAAGAAATCGAAGACATAAAATTTCTAAAAGAAAATGAAAACCCAAATTTAGAAAAGAACAAAGGTTTAGGAAAAAGAAGTTTTTCAAAAAAAATATAATAAAAAGAAAGGTAAAAAAATATTCTAGATGCTTTAAATGTAACAAAGATGGGTATTATGCAAATGAATGTCCAGTTAACATCAAAAGAGTTATTATTCCTAATATAGAAGAATATTCCATCAATATTGGAACAATTGATGAAATTTCTGATGACAATAATTCTACCTTTGAAATTACATCTTGTTATGACTCCACAGGGTCTGAATCTGACTTCATAGAGTCTTAATCTGAATAATCTTCAGATAAACAATTTAAATGTTTTGACAAACTCAAAATCAATATGATTATAATAAACAAAACATTGATAGAAATAAAGGTTATTCCTTTATTACCATCACTAAAACTTCCAAAAAAGGGAAGAATATCCTCACTAGGATATACAATCTACATGGGAAAAATGCTTAGACTTAAGCATTATCGAACTATAGAGATAATGTTAGATCTAATCATTTTATTTCCATTTGGATACTATGGGATAATACATAATATCCCATATCTACAAAAGAAAATATTTTTATTACCCATGGGATAATTGAACCCATGACATATCAAGCACCAATAGTCTTTATTAAAAATACCAGTGTAGAAGATTGGGATTATTTAATTAGACCAAATGATGCTATTGGAACACTTGTTTTCCATAAATATGAGGATTTTCTTATCATAACATCTGAAACAGCTATAGATGATTCAAAGAATTCCAAAAAATATCGAGAATTTCGAATCAATATGAATACACTTACTTCTTAAGAAGTAAATACAATAGAACTACATGACAGTGTAGGAGAACAATTTAAAATCTCAGATGAAGACTTATAAAAACTAAAAGAGGCAATACCTCATCGAGAAAAAAATGAGATTTATAAAGCCACTTCTTTTAAATCTCGCTTTCTTAATATATTTTCGAGCGTATGCAAGGAAATATAGAATTAAAAGGAGATGATGATTTAACATCTATCAGTCTTCTTACCAAAAACAAAATAGAAAAATTAAAAAGAAAACACCCAAAAATGAATTACCTACACATAGGTATGATCCAAATAAAAATAACTGTTCTATTTCGTAGTGGAATAGATACACCAATAATGATCATTTGTATGGACAAATAATCATTAACAAGCCACTTAGTAGCATAATTAAAGGAGCCAAATCTAATCTTGCTAATAGATTATTTGGAATAAATATTCACCCTAATTTTTGCACAGGCTAAACGACTAAAATGTTGAAAAGACTTCTACATTATCAATAAGCCTTAAAGCAAAATAATTACTACCTGGATCAAAAACCCTAGGTCTACAATGGGAATACTACATGGCTCTAAATGATACTTCCACATTTAGATCCATCACCTCAAACAATTTCGTAAAATTATTCAATGTGGGGATTGGGAAAATAATCCAACCAAAAGTCATGGACATACTACATCTTAAGCTAGATAATGATATTCAACTTTTTGTAAAAACCTTGAAACTAAAGGTTCAAATACTGGTAGAATATTTTATTGCTTTTGGTAATACAATTTCCACTATTACAAAAAATCCTATCAATCATGCCTCTTCTTCTATGAGTCTTCCAAGATATTATGAAGAAGGACAAACATCTGAATCTCTAGAAGTGAGACCAAGCTTTCATATTCCTATACAAGATCCAGTCGAAGGTTGTACCTTACGACTTCTTGAAAATAAAAAATCTATTACTCCTCCCTAAATGGATTTAATGAAGGAAGCTCAATTACTTATATATCTTCCTATTACTATACATCTTTCTAGTTATGAGGATGTAACACTTCATGCTTTAGTCGATACTGGCATTGAAACTAGTTTACTTTAGCAAATCTTTATTCCTAAACAATTTTCGCTTCCTTTCGAAACCAAAACAACACTAACCGATTTTATCTGCAAACAAGTTCCTGTTACTCATAAAGTAGTAAATCTCAAAATCTCTATACCTAATATTTACAACAATCCTCATACTTATACATATATTTTGCATTATTACCATTAGAGTTCAATATTGATTGTTTGCTTTGGCTTGACAATCTTCGCCATTTTACTCCTTTTAATACCTATTTCTTTGATTTTGATGGACACGTTATTCCTCGTATGCATCTTCATGCCCGCATTGCACCTTATTTTTTTGCAAACCAGCATGGTGAAAAACCCAAAACCACTCTCATCGATACCAATACCTACATTCATCCAATTTATACATATAACCTTCCAAATGCAACCCCTTTTGATGAAACCATTCACAAACTCTTAGAACCTCTATATTCCAATGATCTTCTAAAATGGTTTGATAAATCTCCCTACTATTGTTCTATAGAACTCTTAAAATAATATCAGAATACCAATATACGAGTCAATTGTATAATGGTATCTCCAGTAGATAAATAAGAATTTAATAGTCAAATATAGGAACTGTTAAATTTAAAACTAACATAAAAGAGCTACAACTCATATTCTTCTCCGACATTTATAGTACAGAATCATGCAGCAATAACACTTGGTAAGGCCCAAATGGTCATCAACTATTACAAGTTAAACTCTTGCAAAAAATTTGATGGTTATTTTATACCAACCGTCAAGCACCTAATCAAACAAATCCAAGGTGTTAAATACTATAGCAAATTTGATGCCAAATCAGGATATTGGCAAATCAAACTTGCAAACCAAACATCAAAAGAATTAACAAATTTTAGCTATCCACAAGGGCATTTTTAATGGCTAGTCATGCCATTTGGATTAAAAAAATGCACCTCAAATATTTCAGAAATGGATTAATTCTAATTTTAGACATTTACCTTATGTCGTCACTTGCATTGATGATATACTTGTTTTTTCTCAAATAGAGGAAGAAAATAAAGATCATTTTTTACATGTTACCAAAATAATATCAAGCCATTGTATTATTTTGAGTCCAAAGAAAGTCAAATTATTCAAGACTGAAGTCAATTTTCTAGGAAAACAGCTAAAAAATGGTTAAGTACAATTACAGGACCTTATATATACAAAAGTTAAAGAGTTTCCCAAAAATTTTACCTGTTTAAAACAATTAAAAAGTTTTTTAGGACTCTTAAAGTATGCACGAAAGTTCATACCTAAACTTCCCTCTAAAATTAAAGCCTTACATAACAACTTGGCTACCAAACAATCCAAATACAAAATGACTAACGGTGAACAACCTCTTCGCAAGAATACAGATAAAATCTCTATTTCTTTGAGTTTAGAAGAACAAAAAAAATTAAACAAATTAAAGAATTTGTTACAAAAAAAGCAAATTCTTCATTTTCCAATAAAAGATGAATGGATTATATTACAAACAGATGTCTCAGATTTATTCTGGTCTTGAGTCTTAGTAACAAATACAAATGAGATCATAGTATATACTTCAGCAAAATTTACAAAACCCCAAAATAAATATACTTCTTATGATAATGAATTATTAGCTATAAAATTAGCTATCAAAAGTCTCAAAATATATCTACTCCATAAAGTATTTACAATAGAAACTGACAACAAATCTATTGCCCAATTTTTACAAAAAAAGACTA
>JAIUJO010000170.1:828884-956384 GCA_023846275.1 Vanilla planifolia
TCTGAAATGAAATGATGTAGGCGCATATTGCACCTCAACAAGCACCAATAAGCGACTTCGTGCACGCAGTGCACATGAACGAATCACCATCAGTGCTCTGTGAATTGGATATTGCGAATTGTATATTATGAAGTGAGGCATAAGCCTTGCACCGAGGTAGAGCTACCAAGGGGAACATTGCAAAGCTAGTTTCACAATAGTGGCACAAAAGTATTTGCACAAAGTATCGTAATAAGTATCGCAATAAATCGAGCTATGTCGAGCGATCGAGCAAGCTCGTATTTTTGCTCATTAAAAATTCCTATGACTTCAACCTTTCATAAGAGTTGGGTGCCAAATTTATTGAAACATAGGGTTAGATCTCTGTGGATCGTGGTAGCAATGCCACTCTATCACTTACGTGCCCCATCACAAATTTAAGTCATCTGTAAAAGATTCTACACATCGTTCATTCTTAAATATCATTATTTGCATTGCCCATGCTGTCCAATTTTCAGCGACATTAGACTAAATAGTGGTCTTGTCCCCTTGGGGTGCCAAGCCTAAACTACAAGCCAACAGGCAAATGACAGGCCAAAGCAAAGCATCGTAGCATGGATTCTGACTTAGAGGCAACCACTCATAATCCTACACATGATAGCTTCATTCCACTAGCTTTTCAACCAAGCGTGATGACTAATTATGTAAATCAATGGTTCCTCTCGTACTAGGTTGAATTACTATCACAACACATAGATCAGTAGAGTAAAACTAACCTGTCTCACGACACTCTAAACCTAGCTCACGTTCCCTATTGGTGGGTGAACAATCTAACACTTGGTGTGAATTCTGCTTCATAATGATAGGAAGAGCCGACATCAAAGGATCAAAAAGCAATGTCTCTATGAACGCTTGACTGCTACAAGCCTAAAGGATCAATAGGCCATGCTTTCATGTTTCATATTCATACTGAAAATCAGAATAAAAACATTTTTTACACTTTTGTTCCACACCAGATTTCCATTCTTGTTGGGCTCATCTTTGAGCACCTGCTTTATCTTCTACACATGTGCCGCCCCAACCAAAATCCCCACCTGATAATGTCTTCTACCCAGATTGACATGTCGAGGTGAGACATGGAAACAAAAAAAGGGGTTGTGCCTCACCTCTGGCTGATAGAATATGTAGAATAACATTAAAAGTAGTAGTATTTTAATTTCGTCGGCTTGTCGACTCCCACTTATGCCATACCTCTCAAGTCATTTCACAAAGTTGGACTACAGCCAAGCTCAACAAGGTCTTTCCCCATTGATTCTACCAAGCCCATTCCCTTGGTTGTGGTTTCACTGGATAGTAGGTAGGAACAATGTGAATCTCTTTAATCCATTCATGCGAATCACTAATTAGATGATGAGGCATTTGGTTGCCTTAAGGGAGTCATAGTTACTACTGCCATTTACCTATGCTTGGTTGAATTTTTTCACTTTGACATTTATAGCACTTCACAGAAATCACATTGCGTGAGCATCCTTGAGGACCATCGCAATGCTTTTTTTTAATTAAACAGTCGAAATCTCCATGTCTGTTCCAGTTCTGAGTCAATTGTTCGACGCCTGGGGAAGGCTCCCGTAGGGCCCTCTCCCTATTCATCTCCCAATCGAGACATGCCAAGCTACTCCTGCCATGCAAGTAGCTCGACAGTCCACTGACAGCCAATAAGTTTGGGATTGGGACCCCCATGCCCAACCCTTAAAGCTAATCCTTTTTCTGAAGCTACATATCCATTTTCCTGACTTCCTTTGCCAACATTACTCTATCGACCAAAAGTTGTTCACCTTCGAGACCTGATGCGGTTATGAATAGGACCAGGCATTGAAGGAACTCGACCATCTGAATTTTCAAGGGTTTTCAGGGGTGCATCGGACACTTCTCAACATGTGGTGCTCTTCCAACCGCTTGGCCCTACCTTTCGTTGAGCTATTTCCAGGGCTGATAGGTTGTTAAGTAAAAAAGATAACTCTTGCCAAGGCCACCACAGACGTCTCCAGACCACTTTTATTGACCACCACATCCTGGCTCAAGAATTTTAAATCGATTCTCGTTCGAAGCTTGTGCAAAACAGCACCCTCCGACGAGTTTCCCACATCTCTTAGGATTGGCTAACCCATATGCAAGTGTCATTCACATGGAACCTTTCTCCCCTTTAGCCTTCAATGTTCTCATTTGAATATTTGCTACTACCACAAAGATCTACACAAATGGATGCTCCACATGGGCTCATGCCCCACATTTTGTAGTGACCATTGCATCCTCCTTCAAGTTGGAGACTTGCATTGCTCCAATGGCTAAGTGTGGGTTGCATGCTTAAGTGCCATCCATTTTTAAGACTAGTTGGTTTGACAGGTGAGTTGTTATACATTCTTTAGTAGTTTTTAACTTCCATGACCACCATCCTACTGTCTTAATTGACCAATAATTTTGCGGGCTCTAGATTAGTGCATAGTTGGTCACTATAACCTTGCTTTTAATTCATCCCGCATTGTCAGTTATGCTTACAAAAAATGGCCCATTTGGAGCCTAGATTCCTTGGCTCAAATCATCAAAGTAGCCAAGCCATCCTACTAATTTAAAGTTTGAAAATAGGTTAATGGAATTGTGCCCCTAATGCCTCTAATCATTGGCTTTACCTGATAGAACTCTGATTATGTCTCCAACTATCCTGAGGGAAACTTCAAAAGGAACTAGCTACTAGATTGTTTGATAGTCTTTCACCCCTATACCCAAGCCAGATGAACTATTTGCATGAACTATTTGCATGTCAATATCACGGTAGACCTCCACCAGAGTTTCCTCTAGCTTCGTCCCACTTGGGCATAGTTCACCATCTTTTTGGTCCCGACAGGAATGCTCTCACTCGAAGCCCTTCATAGAAGATCTGGGATGGTTGGTGACTCATCCCTCAAATGAGGATCATAAAAATCAACTTCCTTGCACCTTCCTAGCTTCCTCACCCATTGACTCGCAAGTACGTCTATTTCCATGGTTTGTGTTTCAAGATGGGTCAGATGGGTAGCCCACCGGCCATCTCCCATGTATGCAATACTGCCATGACATGCCTTGATGGTGCAAGAAATGTGAATGGCCACCATTATGATTTCTCCTGAGTGACGTCCACCCGGGCTCTGTTAGCCATGATGGTCCGAGACAGTTTGCTCCTAGAGCTGTGCGACAAATCGTCATTCTACGTTCTTCCTCTAGCCAAGCTGCACCGCTAGCCCCTATTTACTTCCCTACTGACAATTTCAAGCACTCTTTGACTCTTTTTACAAAGTCATTTTATCTTTACCTTGTAATATTTGTTTGTTATCAGCCTCTCACAATTATTTAGCCTTGGTTGTAATTTACCACCCAATTTGGGCTACATTCCAAAACAACTCGACTCACTGACAGTGCCTTGTGTAGCAATAGGGTACGAGCCGAACGGGGCTCTCGCCCTCCATGGAACCTTTCTCTAAGGGTCATGATCCTGATTCATCATAGAGGAGGTCTCTCTAAACTACAATTCAGGCTTCAGGCAACCTAATTTCCAAACTGGGTTGGTCCCATTTCACCGTCATTACTAATTGAATCACTATAAGTTCCTTCTCCTCTATTAATTTATATGCTTAAACTCAATGGGTAGCCTCACCTTACATGGGGTCACAATTACACACCATGGAGCATGGAGTTGGATCTGTGACGGGCATCTCCTTGTCACCCTACAACATCAATTCTTACTGGCCAACACCATGACAGTCAATGGCATCCACCTTTGATCATGTTGACAGTCGACAATCAAATAACACTTCAACATGCCATGCAATAACACAGGTGCCATGAATCATCTCCAAACTGGGGCCCAGGACCCAAACCAATAATTCCAGGCTTTTGCAAGGAGCGACAAGTCACATTACACCCATGTGGGCGTGCCCTCGGCTTGCATCCTCTTGCACAACTTGTGTTCAAAAAATGGATGGTTCATGAGATTCTACAATTCATAAGATGTTTCATATTTTGCTACATTCTTCAGTGATGTGAGAGCCAAGATATCCATTATCGAGAGTCATTCAACGTCCTATTTCCCAACCTCACTGGACTTGATGATGAAAAGCATTACTCCTCTACTACGTTAAAAATTTGCTCTCCCTTGGCGCCGGACCGCACCTACAAGCTATTGTTTATCCCCCATAGCATCAAGCTCCATGGGAAAGCAAGGGCACATGCTATGAAAGAGCGCATCATCGAACAACCTTTGCACACCCACATGTTGGATAGATCGCTCCATCATTCATACCCCTAGTTAATGATCCTTCAGGAGGTTCACCTAAAGAAACCTTGTTACGACTTCTCCTTCCTCTAAATAAAAAGATTCAGTGGACTTCTCGATGAGTATCATGCCACAAACCATTGACATTGTAGCCATCTAAATACTTCAATATACCATTCAATCAATAGAAGCAACGAGCGATGTGTACAAAGGAGAGGGACGTAGTAAACGTGAGCTAATGTCTTGTGCTTACAGAGAATTCCTTGTTAAAGACCAACAATTGCAATGATCTATCCCCATCATGATGAAATTTTCATAAGATTTCCTAGGCCTTTCAACCAAGGTAATCAACTCGTTGAATAAATCAATGTAGCATCTATGTAGCCCAGAACATCAAAGTGCATCATAGCTATCGCCTCAAACTTCCATGGCCTAAGCAACCATAGTCCCTCTAAGAAGCTGGGCATAGGCATTGCACCCCACATAGCTAGTTAGCAAGCTGAGGTCTTGCTCATTAACAGAATTAACTAGACAAATCGCTCCACCAAATAAGAACGACCATGCACCACCACACATAGAATCAAGAAAGACCTCACAATCTATCAATCATTGCTATGTTTGGACTTGGTAAGCTTCCCTGTGTTGAGTCAAATTAAGCTATAGACTCCACTCTTTATGTTGCTCTTTTGTTAATTCCTTTAAGTTTTATCAATAGAACCCAAAGACTTTGTGAGGGTTTTGTGAGATTTTGTGATGGTTTCACGTCGTTGCACAGAGGGAAGCTACAAAGATGCGAACGTGCATGAGGGTTTCGGGTAACATACAAAGATGCGAACGTCTGTTGCTTCAATTGACACTAAAGATGATTTAGAGGTATACGGGAGGAGGGGTTGTGACATAAAAGTGTGATGTGCAGAGCAAAGAATGATGCGTGATGCATATATGCACACACAAGCTAAGCAATCTACATTTAATTCATTTCAATGAATTCACTAGGCAGAGTGGAGCTAAGCATAATTGAAACTATGTGTTTCGAGTGCATGCATAACTCATCTTAGGTGCTGTGAGGTTCATTATGTGATTTGGGTAGCTTCTTGTGCATCAATTTCTATAGTATTCTGCTATATCAGTTGAACAAAATTTCAAATACCAAGGTTAATTATAAACCTGGAACTTTAAAATTTCTTATAGCTCAATTCTCAAGATTGCCTAGTTATTGCTGCTTGAAGTGGTTATTAATTACTGCAAGTGTTGTATTATGCTTTTACTTTGCAATTACTTGTTGTGCTTTTGTGTTGGAAGTGTTAGAAAAGAATTGCATAGGTTGTGTTGGTTTAGATAACTACTAGTTGAAATAATTCCTGAAAGTGTTGGTTGAAATAATTATTATAATTGCTTTGCTATGTGGTTATTTCTATGTTCGATGTGCTACAAGAGTAGGTTATGGTTGACACTAAAACAAAGAAGAGCAACAAAAAGGGGAAGAGTTTTGAACATGTGTCTCCCACGCGTAATGAGTTAGTGGTTGGGGAATGCAATTAAATTGTAAACTCAACAAACAAGGAAGTCAAACTAGCCATCCCTACAATTGGGGATGAGGTGGAAGTGGAGTTGAATGATAGTGAAACATTAGCTGACTCAATATCTACTGAGAGTGGCACAATATCTACTGAGAGTGGCACTGGTGTGGGATCTATAATAGAGATGGAGGAAACCAACTCCTACTTGGTGTTGGATGGAAAGGTAGACAATGCACTAGTCATAACATGTGATAGCAGGGATAATGATAACTTTATGAATAAGGGAGCACCAAGACAGGGGAACAAAAAAATCATTCTAATGACTAGAATAAAGAAGGGTAGGATAGTGTGATGTAAGAAGGGGAATATGGTGAGGGTGGTAAACAAGACATTCCCAACAAAGTAAGCTTCAAGGATGTGCTGACTATTGGAAGGAACTCAAATACAACATTTTCAACAACCACTGAGTGGCCTCCTTATATAGATGTTATGAAGACTGCTATCAAGATGATGGATTATGTAGTACAGGATGAGATTATTATGTTAAATTCAGTATGTAGTAAACACAAGGAGTTTCATTAGTTTGATATGGTGGGGAGAGTCTATGGTAGTTGCCTCCTTTTCTACATTATTGCAAGGCTTTTACAGTATAGGTAGAGGCATTTCAAGAATTTCAAAATATTGGATCTATCATCAGGTTGCTTTTGCCATCATTTTGATTCAATTAAGGACAAGAATGTGGTGTGGCTTGGGGAACCTTGGTAGGTAGCAGGACAAGCTATGGGGTTGGATGTACGGACCCCTAAGTTTAGGCTGAGTGCCATGACTATGATGCGTGCCCCGATGTGGGTTAGATTTCCCTCACTTCCATTGCTATACTAGGATACGAAGAATATTTTATGCATTGCCAAAGCTATTGGAGAACAAATTTTACTGGATGGTTGGACAGCTAATTTATAACGATCTTTGTATATTGGGGTTTGTGTGAGGATGGACCTTTCGAAACCTTCAAAACTGGGTATGTGGTTGAGTGGGCTTTTGGGGAAGATATTCCAATCATTTGAGTATGAGGGCCTTTCTCGCATGTGTTACACTTGTGGCCATGTTGGCCATTACATGGACCAATGCCCCACTTGTGGGAAACAAGTTTATTTCATAGGGAATTTGGAGGAGGATGCAACATGTGGGAAGGAGGAGACTAAAAAAACAATGAAAAGAAGCCAGGAACATCCACAAAAAGCAATTTAGTGGGATGAGAATGATGGAGCAAGGAAAAAGGCTAGGCCCTTGGATGCTAATGCAAACAAGGAGAAGGAGGGCTGTCATGCCTATGCAAAGAAGATTTCAAAGAAATATAGTTACTCCAAACTTTTAGAGGGAGCCAAGAGGGGCTATGAATAATGGTGGAGTTAGGAGGTACTGAGGTAGGCATAGGAGTGTCTCTATTGGAAAGGGTAAGGAACCTTTTAAGAAAGTATGGACCCAACAGGATACACTGGGGAAGGAGGCTACAATATAGTTGGCTCAATATACCAATGGAGGTCAGTGAGAGGAGAGGTCAAAAGAGGAAGACAACAATGTGAAAGGGAGATGACTGGAGGATGGTGATACGATTGGGGGAGTTTCAAGCCATGTGGCTATACAAAACTAAATAAAGAGAGGGGAACTCTCAGCTACAGTTCGTTGGCAGCAACATTTGTAATGAAATGTCCTTGGTGATGATTTATAGAGGTGCAAGCTATAGTGGGAGGTGTAGGGATTATATTCATGATTATAAGCAAGGTGTTTGGTGTGAATGCTTTGGGCCAAATTGGGTGGAT
The DNA here is from genome assembly GCA_023846275.1 of Vanilla planifolia. NCBI lineage: Eukaryota > Viridiplantae > Streptophyta > Magnoliopsida > Asparagales > Orchidaceae > Vanilla > Vanilla planifolia. The sequence continues at coordinate 836,510 of JAIUJO010000170.1, forward strand.
GCTCTCTTTTGTTTCTAGTTTGCTTTCAGACAAGCTTATTACTATAGTAAAAGGCCTTGTAATCCTTCATGGAATAATGCTTCGATATATAATGGGCAATGGGCTAAGGGGGAATCCAATAGGGTGCTGGAAATGAAGATGAGAGACTTGCTGAAAAATGAACAGAGTTACTTGGCAAAGTGTTGTTTCTTCTTTCAATTGGGTGTAGCATGTAAGGAGAAAGGAAATAAATAAGGATGCAGCATTGGGATCCAACTATGCTGAATATAGAAATAGAATTAAGGATGGCATGGAGAGGGCAATGCAGGAGGGCCAATAATTGGGAAGTTGCTGTTAGAGGATTGCTGATGCTGTGGGATATCAAAAGCTATAGGGAATTTAGATGCTGGCATGAATTCCTTAAGCCATGCTGGTGTTCTATGGGGAGGTAGATTGCTACTAATTAGGTGCTGGAGATGTACTTGGTGGCATATTATGTGTAGTAAGAATATGAGGATGTAGGATGTAATTTTTTGTGGAGACATGCTGTTGCTGAAATGGTGTTGATGGAGCTTTGTGTGACAGGGAACATGCTATATGGTGACTAAAAAATGTGGTATATGCAAGAGGGGGGTTCCTTGGCAACATTGTTCTAGGTCTACTACAATAGAAAATATAATCAAAATTGATGCTGCAGCAAATGTAATAGAAATTGCTGCAACAACAAACGTAATTATTATAGTAGCAATTGTTGTAGCAACAATTTTCTCTGTTGTTGTAGGTTCTCCTCAGTCAAAGGTGAAGTTGCCACTGGAGGATTATTGTAGGCAAGGTGCTATTATGAATTTGGCTACTTTTATGAACTCCTTAAGCCATGCTAGCATTTTGTTGGAAGCTAGTTTATTACTGATGAGGTTCTGGAGATGTGCTTGGTGGCATATCGTGTGTAGTAATAATATGAGGATGAAGAATGCAATTTTGTGTGAAGAAATGCTATTACGAAAAATGGTGCTCGTGGAGTCTACTATCGTAGGGAATCTACTGTATGTAGAAAAAAAAGGCTAAATGCAAGGATGAAGGTTAATGCTATAGATGGGAAGCTAGAGGTAATTCAAAAATCAAATGGAAGTTCCAAGAGACAAGACAAGCTATGGGCTTTTCTTGTTGCTGGTGTATGGTTTGAATAGGAATGGCAAAACTCCTTGAAATGCTAAGACGGATTGGCTACTCAATGCTAGGTATGGTGTGTGGAAGTATGCGTCTACAACTTGTTGAAATGCTTATGTGGCAGTACGAATTGGACATCATGTGGAAGTGTTGTCAATATGTCGAAAGGTCAGGCACTATTTGGTGGAGATTCTTGATGTTGCTGCACTTTTTTTTAACCAAAAAAGATTAAGTTTGTAGTATGGAATATTCAAGGAAAAAGGGATAAGAAATTGAGGGGTTACCTACAGCAGCTTGTAAAAATGGGTATTACAGCGGTAGGAAAGATGCGAATTTGTTGCTTGGTAGAGTTTGGAAGTTCATAGTGCAACCATGAGCTGGATTGTTTGGTGGGATTGTTGTTTTGTGGAGGAGCTGGTAAACTTGAATGTCATGAATATTTCATCACAAGTGCTTGTAGTGTAGGCAAGAGTGGGGGAGGGAAAACTAATAAAATATTGTGTGGTGTATGCTTCCAAGGAGCCTATCAAGAGGAATGTTGTATGTGATATCTTGAAGGAGGAGGCTATAGTAGGGGACCCATGATTATGTTGAGGGACTTCAATGTTATTATGTCAAAGGAGAAGAAAAGAGGAGGGAAGAGGTTTAGGAGTGGGTAAGGCCAACAAGATTTTTCTAAAATAATAAGAATTAGAGTTGATTGACTTGGGATATATGGGCAACAAATACACTTGGGGCAATGGGAAAGAAGGAGATGCTCAAATATTAGAGAGACTTGATAGAGTGCAAATGAATTTCCAAGGAAAATAGGACTTTTCGACAACTACAGTTACTCATTTGTCATGCATCAGGTCAAATCATTACCCATTACTTATTGAGTTGGGGACACATTAGGAGATGGCTACTAAAAATGAAATCAATTTGAGGTGCTTGGCTAGCATTTTCTTAGACTATTAGGGTTGTATAGAGAGCGCTGAATAGATCAACAAGAGAGAATCCCATGGAGAGGGTCTCTACAAAATTCTGCATCTCTAACTACTTTGAGCAGGAGGAGGAAGTCTGAGATGCACAATCTCATAGATAGGAATGGTGAACTTGAAAAGAAAATCCAAGATCTATAACTCAAGGAATTTGAGGTGGGTCTTAATGATCAGGAACATATCTAGCTTGGACATCTCATTTCTTCTTTTCATAGGGTGAGTACACTTGAGCAGAGATGAGGGTGGCAACATGAAATGGTCTAATGAGCTCAACTAGGTGATTATAATACTAGTTTATTCTAGTATATTATGACTTTAAGGTGGAGGGATAAGCATATTCTATAGATAAAGGATGATAAAGGAGAGGTGGTTAGTTCCACAAAAAAATTAAAAAGCATGTTGTTTAACCATTTTGAGTCAAAGTGGTGCAATACTGATGTTGACTATCCTCCACTGCAATGCCAACCTTACAGATGCATTGGAGTGGAGTAGGAAGGAATGCTAACCATGCAGGCTACCGAGGAAGAAGTCATCAAGGCTATTAGCTCCATAAGAAAGAAAAAAGCACCAGGGATGGATGGGGTTACTGCAGAGTTTATACAGAGGTATTGAGAGATTACTCATGAGGATATTATTAGAGTTGTGTTACAATTTTTTCATGATAGACAGATGCCAATAGCTTAGAAAGATACTCTTATTATACTAATTCCAAAAGTGCAGAGTACAAATAGATCAAAATAGTTTAGGCCCATAAGTTTGTTCATGTTATATATATAAAATAGTGGAGAGGATTTTGGTGGCATGACTGGTGTAGGTTTTACCTGGACTAATTGCGAAGGAATAAGTTACTTTTGCACCGTGTAGATCTATCACAAATAATATTTTATTTCTCAACAAATGACAACCAAGATGCACTCTTTGATCTCTAGAGAGGGTCTTATGGCAATTGAAGTAGATATGGAATAGGCATATGATAAGATGAGATGACAATTTGTCATTAATATGATGACTTTCTTGAGCTTCCCAATATTATGGTGTGAGTGGGTGAGTGCATGTATCTCAGCACTAAGGATTGGGGTGTTATTTAATGGGATCAAAATCCCATGGATTGAGGGCAAGAGAGGACTAAGGCAAGGATGCTCATTGTCACCATATCTGTTCACCATACATCTAAATCTCTATCTAGGATTGTGAGGAAGTATGAAACTATGACATTCGTGATATTTTGGTGTGGGCCAACTTCTCCAATCATTCACATTTGCTATATGCCAATGATGTCATGCTATATTCTCCAACTGCATGTGCTACTATTAGGTCAGTAAGAAAGATCATGGAGATATATGAGAAGTAATCTGGGAAGATGTTTAATTTTGTTAAATTAAGAGTCTATTTTAGTAAGGGGATGATGGGAAAGAGAAGGAAGATGGTGGCCTCCAAAGTTCATATGACCCAGGCAAAAAATCTTACTTATTTAAGGATACCTATTTTAGAAAAGTTGCTAAACAAGGGAGACTTTAACTTTACCATTCAAAGAGTGGAAGAGAAAGTTGCAAAATAGAGAATCAAGACTTTTCCTTGGCAGACAAGATTATTTTGATTAACTTTGCCTAGGTAGCTATTCCTAGTTTCTATTTGAGCCATTATGTGGTGCTAAAGGGAGTGATTAAGGAATTGGAAAGGATGTTCAAAGATACTTATAGTGTGGTGCCAATGAACGACATGTAATGCATCATACTAACTTGAGTATTATCACTTTACCAAAGGAGGAGGGTGGATTGGGTATCCATGATCTTAGTTTTTGGTAATGGGCCTTGATTATGAAGTAATGAAAGAGGATCTTCGATAAGAGAGGATTATGTGTGGGTGGAGGGGATGAGGAGTAAATGTTTGGTAGGAGAAAAGATTGGGGGGCTCTATCGGTGGTGTCATAGGCATGTAGACTCATTAAGGAGGCAAAGTCATGGGCTATTCCAAACTTTGTGTAGAGAATTGGAGAGGGTAGGGATGTACTTTTTGCTGAAGACACTTGGCTGGGGTCTCTTCAAATCAAGTGGTGGCCTACTTATATTAATATAGAGGTAGAATGGTTGTATTTTTTTGGGGAATGTTTTATTGAACATGGGAAATGGGAAATGTGCAATATTAAAGCTTGGGCAAGTGAATTATCTCTTGATAGGGTACTACATCTTCTTTGAGCTTTGGATGGAAGCGAGGAGCTACTATTACAAGTACAAATAGAATCCATGGTGGTTCATAATGCTAAGATCTACTCAACAACAGTTCGTGTTGGAATTTTGGAAAATGTTGGAAGCTCACACCCTACTGTAAATAATTATAGTTGGATTTAGAAACATAAGGTGTTATCCAAGGTGAAGAGTTTCATTTAGAGATTGGTTAAAAATTGTATTCCTATCATTGAATGGCTTTTTAAGAGAAGAATGGTGGAGTGTGACAGGTGCTTTGTGAATGCTGGAAGGTGAGAGAGGTTTAGAATGTGTAGCACATGAAGGACACTGTTGTTGCTATCGTTCCAAATAACAGTAATATTATATTACAACATATATATAGCTCCTTGGAGGCAAATGATTTGATGTCTAGTGATGTGATTAAACATGCTGCTATTGTTTCTTTAGGTTTTTATTACATTTGGACAAACAAGAACTTAAAAAAATAGAAGGAGCAAGTTATGAGTAATGTTGTCCTATTGAGAATGATTGAAATTGACACGGTGGCTGTAATAAAGAAATACAAATTTGCTTCATCCATGTCTAGTGGGAGTCCACACAACTCACATGAGTTGAATGTAGCTTTATTTTTGGCTCCTCTAATTGGATGGATAAAAATCAATTAAGATGCGACAGTCAGGATGATGTTGTGGGGTTGGGAATTATTGTTAGATATCACTTTGGTAAGCCATTGCTTGGTACTAGAAGAAGGGTATTTTTTCTAAATCAAGAATAGCTATGGAGGTACATACCATTCTGGAGGCCTTGACACTTTTAGGTCAAAGTTCATGATTTTATCATGCTGTTGAGATTCAGTCACATTCTATTATGGTTATTCAAGAGGTTGGCAATCTTCTATGACACCCTTCACATAGAGAAAGATTCAAGGACTCTTTCTGGTATGTTCAAGGCATGACAGCTTTTGATTAATGCATATTTATAGGCAATAAAATGCTCCAGTAGACTGGAAGCACATTATACATGTTCATCTGATTTTAATTGGGACTGGGGTATGCCCCTTCCCAAGCCTCTTTTGATGTTGTTGTTTTCGAACTTTTTGTTTGATCTTCCATAGAGGACTTCTTTTTGGCATTGGGCATTAATATATTAGCAAAGGAATGCAAAGACTTTATGAGAGTGGTGAAGGTTTCACGTCACCACATGGAGGGAAGGCCGTCAGTGCAGCAGGTGTGAAGGAAGTTGGGTGTGGGTGCTTGCACTGGCCCTCATATCTCACGTGGAGGGGGTTCTAGAATGTGCTCAATTGGGATCGATAAAGGTGCAAATGTCATCAATCACTATACGTTGAGGTAAAAGAAGTTTGACAGGGCAGAAGGTGTGAATTAAGGCACGGATGCTTGCACGGCTCCTGTTGTGCACGCGTGCTGGTTCAGGGACGACATTACGAAGGAACTAATGCCCATGACTTCAAACATGGTGCTTAAGTACATTTTGTGGGGGAAGGTTGGCAGTGTGACTGGTGGTCGAGTAGCTCCTGCTGCACACGCGTAAGGTGTTTTAAATTGGCACTGAAGGTGAAGCGTGCACAAAGGCGCAAACACTCAGAACTTCAAATTGGCACTGAAGGTAGTTGAGGTGTATACAATAAGCAGCATGGTGACATGAATAGCGTGACATGTAGAGCAAAGCACATGACGTGCAGAGCGAAGCCCTGTGCATGGTGCACATGCATGCATGTAAGGAATTTAATCTTGAATTAATACATTTCGACACAAGTTGCATTACAATCTTTTTCCTAAACTTTGGGTTGTAGACAGAAACAGTTTAGGCCTATAAGCTAGTGCAATGTTGAATAAAAAATAGTGGCAAGGGTCTTGGTGGCAAGACCGAAGATGGTTTTACCTGACCAAATTGCGAAGGAACAAGGTGCTTTTGTTTTGGGCAGACCTTTCTTAGATAATATATTTATTACTAAAGAAACCAGGATGCACTCTTTAATCTCTAGAGAGGGTCTTATGGCAATAAAGGTGGATATGGAACATGCATATGCTAAGGTGAGATGGTAGTTTGTCATTTATATGATGACATTCTTTGGCTTCCTAATAGTACGGTGTTTGTGGGTGAATACTTGTATCTCAACACTAAGGTTTGGGGTGTTATTAAATGGGTTTAGAATCCTATGGATTGAGGCCAAGAGAGGACTTAGGCAAGGATGTCTATTGTCACCATATCTATTCATCATTACATTTGATTTCTATCTAGGCTTGTGAAGAAATATGAAGCTATGACATTGGTGGGATTTTGGTGTGGGCCAACTTCTCTAATTATTTATCATCTATTATATGTTGTTGATGTCATTCTATATGCTCTTACTACATATGTTATTGTTAGGGTAGTAAGATAGATTTTGGAGGATTATGAGAAGTATTCTATGTAGAAGATAAATCTTGCTAAATCAAGAGTTTATTTTAGCAAGGGGATGTTGGGAAAGAGAAGCAAGATGGTGGTTGGCAAAGTTCATGTAACCCTCAGGAAATCTTAATTATTTGGGGATACTTATTTTCACAAAGTTGCAAAACATGGGAGACTTTAACTTTATCATTCAAAGAGTGGAAGAACAAGTTGCAAAATCAAGAATTAGGCCTCTTTCCTTAATGGGCTATATTGTTATGATCAACTCTGTGCTGACAGTGATTCCTAATTTCTACTTAAGCCATTGTGTGGTGTCAAAGGGGGTGATCAATGTATTAGAAAGGATGCTCGAAAGATACTTATGGTATGGAACTAATAAAGGACATGCAATGCATTATGTAGACTGGAGTACTATCACTTAACGTAAAGAGGAGGGTGGTTTGGGTATTCTTGATCTTAGTATTTGGTAACGGGCCTTGACTATGAAGCAATGTAGGAGAAACATGGCAAGAGTGTGGGTGGAGGTGATGACGAGTGAATACTTGATGGGAGAAGAGATGGAGGTGTTCCACAAGAGCTTTGCAAGAATGTAGACTAATTAAGGAGGTAATGCCATGGGCTATACCAAACTTTATGTGGAGAACTAAAGAGGTCAGGGATGTACTTTTTGTTGAAGACAACTGGCTAGGGTTTCTTCCAATCAAGTGGTAACCTACTGACATTAATATGGAGGTAGAATGGTTGAAATTTGCTAATGAATGCATTATTGAGCATGAGGAATGGGATGTATGTAGTCTTAAAGCTTAGGCTTGTGAATTATTTCTTGATAGGGTGCTACATCTTCCTTAAATGTTGAATTGCTGCAATTTCAAACTGAGTCCATGGAGGTGCACAATGCTAAGCTCTACTAAAAAATGGTCTATGGAGGAAGATTCAAAGACTCTCTCTGGTATGTTTGAGGCATGGATAACTTTTGGTTAGTGCATATTTATAAGAAAGGGAATGCTCTAGTAGACTGGGCAGTGCATTATGCATGTTCATCTAATTTTACTTGGCACTGGGGTATAGTCCTTCCCAAACTGCTTTTGATGTTGTTGTGTTTGGACTTTTTGTCTGATCCTCCATAGAGGACCTTTTGTAGGCTTCAACCATTAATAAATTATGAATGGAACCTAAAGACTTTGTAGAATTGTCAAAAATGCTAGAAGCTCACGACCTACTGCAAGGTGAGGATTTTCATTTGGAGTTTTGTTAATAATTGTGTTCCTACCATTGAATGATTGTTTAAGAGGAGAATGGTTGAGTGTAGCTACTACATTTGGGGTTGTAATTGGGCCAAAACTTCACATCTATTGTGAGAATGTAGAAGGCAAAACAGGTTTGGAATGCACAGTGCATGAAGAGCATTGTTGTAGCACTTGTTCCAAGCAGCAGTAGAAGTAGCAACAAAAATTTTGCTTTACAATAGGTATATAGAATTTTGGAGGCCAATGATTTGAAGTGTGGGGATGTGATTAAGCATGCTGCTATTATTGCTACAAAACTTTATTACATTTGGACGAATACAAATTCAAAAAAACACAAGGAGCAAGTCATGAGTAGTGCTGTGCTTTTGATAAATATTCAAATTGATGCAATCGCTGCAATCAAAAAATAACACTTGGCTTCATCAATGCCTTGTAAGGGTCCATGCAGCTCACATGAGTTGAATGTAGCTTTATTTTGGGATCCTTGTCTAACTGGATGGACAAAATCAATTGTGATGTAGTGGTTCAAGATGAAGCTGTGGGGCTGGGAATTGTTGTTAGAGATCACTTTGGTAATCCAATATTTGTTGCTGGAAGGAGGGTTGTTTCTATATCAAGCAGAGCCATGGAGGTGCACATCATTCTAAAGGCCTTCATATTGCTTAGGTCAAAGTTCTTGATTTATCATGTAATAAAGATTCAGTGTTATTCCACTATGGCTATTCAAGAGGTTTGCAATCTTCTACGACACCCTTCACATGGAGGAACATTGAAAGACTCTTTCTAGTATGTTCGAGGCATGGATACCTTTCAATTAATATATATTTATAGGCAAGAAAATTCTCTAGCAAACTGGGTGTTGCATTATGCATGTTCATCTAATTTTAGTTGGGACTAGGAAATGCCCCTTCCTAAACTACTTCTGATAATGTTGTATTTGGACATTTTGTTCGATCCTCTATAGAGGACTTTTTGTAGGCTTCGACCATTAATAAATTATAAATGGAACCTAAAGACTTTGTGAGAGTGGTGAGGATTTCACGTCGTCTCGCAGAGGGATGATTGTCGATGCGGTGGGTGCACAGGAAGTTGGGTGCAGCTACTCACACGAGTGCTTACTGTGGGCATAGATGGGGTTCTGGGACATGCTCAGCTGGGATCTATAAAGGCACGAATGTCATCAATCATTGTATGTTGAGGATGAGGAAGTTTTGCAGGGCAGCAAGTGCAATGAAATCAGGGCATGGGTGCTCAAGCGGCTCCTACGGCATGCACACGAGGGGTTTGGGAATGACATTAAGAAGGCATGAATATCTATGCCTTCAACCTTGGCGCTAAAGTACATTTGGTGGAGAAAGGTCGGCATTGTAGCAGGTGGTTGCGTGGTTCCAGCTACATGTTCTCGGGGGTTTAAATTGGCACTAAAGGGGATCGCACAAAATGATGTGATTGGTCACGACTTCAAAAATGTGCTGAAGAAAGTCGATATACAGTAGGTGGCGCAGTGATGCGAATAGTGACGTGTAGTGCGAAGCACACGACATGTGGTGCGAAGCATGATGTGCAGTGCACATGTGCATGTGCATGGGATTTAATCTTGAATTAATACATTTCAATGCATTTTGCTGGGCAGAGTAACGCAATCGGACTACAAACTATGGGTTTCAAGTGCACCCATAATTCATTTTGGGCTCTGTGAGGTCTGGTGTTTGCTTGGGGCAGCTTCTCATGCAACAATTTCTATAGTACTCTGCTATATCAATAGAATGAAATTCCACTTGTGCAGGTCAATTCTAAACCTAGAACATTTAAATTTCACATAGTTCTATTTTCTGGAATACCTTGTGCTGCTACAGGAAATTGTCCTATAATTGCTGCAAATTCTATGTTGTGCAATTTCTTTGCAATTGCTTTGCTATGTTGTTATATTGGAAGTGCTGGAAAATAATTACATAAATTGTGTTGGCTAAAATAATTGTTGGTTGAAATAATCACTACAAGAGCTGGTTAAAATAATTGCCACAATTACTTTGCTGTGTTCCTCTTGTTGTGCTGGGATTGCTAGAAGTGTAGGGTGATACCTATAATATGGCTGGCACCAAATCAAAGAAGAGCACCAAGAAGGGGAAAAGTTGTGAACATTTGTCCCCTACGCATAATGAATTGTTGGTTAGGGAATGCAGTTATATTGTAATCTCAGCAAATAAGGAAGTCATACTGGCAGTCTCTGCACCTGATGGTGAATGGGAGTGGATTTGAATGATAGTGAAATATTGGCAGACTCTGCATCTACTAAGAGTGACACTGGCATAGGATTTACTAGAGAGCTAGAGGAGACAAACTCTTATATGAGGATGGAGGGAAAGGCAGTCATTGCTTAGGACATAACAGGTGGAAGCAGAGATTGCAACAATTCTATGAACAATAGAGCATCGAGGCAGGCAAACATTCAAAATAATACCAATGAAGATCTAAATAAAGAAGGGCAGGACAATATGATGCAAGGAGTTGGATATTGTGAGGGTGGTAGATACAATAATTCCAACAAAGTAAACTTCAAGGATATACTAAGAACTGAAAGGAACTCAAATATTGCAATTACAACAACCACTGAGTTGCTTCCTTATATAGATGCAAAAGAGGTTGCTGCTAAGATGATTGATTTGGTAGTATAGGATGAGATTATTATCTTTGAATTGGCATGCAACAGATAAAAAGAGTTTCATCAATTTGTCTGATGGGGAGAGTCTATGATAATACCTTTCCTTTCTACATTATTATAAGTCTTTCACAGCACAGGTGGGGCCATTTCAAGATCTTCAGAATGTTGGATCTATCATCAAGTTACTTTTGTCTTCATTTTTATTCAAGTAGGGACAAGAATGCGATGTGGCTTGAGGGACCTTGGCAGGTAATGGGACAAACCATGGGGTTGGATGTATGGACCCCTGAGTTTAGGCTGAGTGCCATGACTATAATGTATGCCATAGTGAGGGTCAGATTTACATCACATTCTTTGCTATATTGGAACATGAAAAATATTTTACCTATTGCTAAAGCTACTAGGGAACTAATTTTATTGGATGGATAGACCTCTGATTTGCAACGATTCTTGTATGCGAGGGTCTGTGTTAGGATGGACCTCTCAAAACCTTTGAAGCTATGAATGTGGCTGAGTGGGCTATTGGGAAAGACATTCTAATCTTTTGAGTATGAGGGCCTTCCTCAGATGTGTTACATTTGTGGTCATGGTGGCCACTACAATGATCAATGTTCAACTTAGGGGAAACGAGTTGATTTGATAGGTGAGGTAGAAGGAAATGCAGTAGGCGAGAAGGAGGAGACTAATAAATCATCGCAAAGGAACTAGGAACCTCAACAACTAAGCACTCAGTGGGATGAGGATGAGAGAGCAAAGAAAGGGCTAGGCCCTTGGATTCTAGTGCAATCAAGAAGAAGGTCGACTGTCATGCATGCGTAAGGAAGATTTAAAAATCATATAGCTACTCTAAACTTTTCGAGCGATTTAAAGGGGCAGTTTACAACGATGGAGAAGGGAGGTACCCAAGTAGGCACATAAGTGCCTTTATTGAAAGGGTTAAGGAACCTTTTAGGCATATATGGACCCCAAAGGACACATTGGGGAGGGAAGCTACAAAGGAGGTGACTCAATTTACCAAAGAAAGCCAGCTTATAAAGAGGTCAAAAGAGGGGGACACTAATGGCAAAAGAAGATTATAGTTGGGTGGTCATATGATTTCAGGAGGTTCAAGCCATGTGGCTGTATAAAACTAAATGGAGAGAGAGCGAAACCTCTCAACTAATGTTCATGTGCTACAGGATTTGCAATGGAATCTACTTGGTGATGAAGTATAGAGGTGCAAGTTATTGTGAGAGGTGTAGGGATTGCATTGTCTCCAAGTAGGGTGATTATTGTGTATGCATTTGGTTGAAAGTGGTGGATGCTCCACTTAGTTACTGCTATTGTAGTTGTTGAGAAATTTTGTTGATAGAGAGCTGGAAAGTAGCTTTGAGACATGCTCAGTACTGTATTAGAAGGCTGTGCAACTCTTCATGCATTAAGGGCTGGGAACAAAGTGGGCAGCAAGCTAAGAGGGCATCCAACAAGATGCTGGAAATGAAGATGAGATGTTTGTCAGACATTAATAGTGTGGTTTTGCAAAGTGCTGATGCTCCATTTAATATGGTGATATAATTGAGGAATTAGGGAATGAATGAGGATGCAGTATTTGGATGTAGCTATGCTAAATGTAGGAAGAGAAATGAGGATGGCATGGGCAAATTAGTGGAAGTGACGTTTCTACTGGAGGACTGCCAACGCTGGAAGATGACAAGAGGTAGGGAATTTTCTTACTGTTGTGAACTCTTTAAGCCATTATGGCATTCTATTGGGAGGTCAATCACTACTAGAGTGGTGCTGGACATGTGCTTGGTGGCACATCATAAGCAGTATGAATGCGAGGAGGCAGACAGCAGTTTTGTGTGGATATAAGAGGTTGTTGAAATGGTGTTGGTGGAGTCTACTGAGGTAGCGAGCTTGTTGTTTGATGACTCAAAAAATGATAAATGCAAGAATGAAAGGAGATGCTATAGATGTTAAGTTGGAGGGCATTCTAGAAACATGTGGAAGTTTAAAAGACAAGACAAGGTATCTTATTTCTTTGAAGCTAGTTATATGGTCTGAATGGGACTACTAAATTCCATTAATTGCTAAGATGGTTGGGCTACAAAATGCTGGACACTGGATGTGGAGTTGTGGGTTACAACTTCTTCAAATGCTTTGTTAGAAGCAGGAATTGGATGTACACTTCAAGTGGAAGTGCTACTAGTTCACTGAAAGGCCTACTATTATTAGCGGGAGATACTAAATTTTGCTATGATTTATTATTACTATAAATGATTTAAGTTTTTTGTATGGAATATTCAAAGAATAAGGGAAAAGAAATTGAGGGCTTATCTGCAGTGACTTGTATGAACAATGAGTATTGCAGTAGTTGCACATATTAAAATCATGGTAAAGAAATTAAATAAGAGAGATGTGAATTTGATTCTTGGCCAAGATTGGGAGTTTTGAGTGTAACCATCAATCGGCTTTCCTGGAGAGATTGTGATTCTATGAAGGAGCTAGGTGAACTTGAAAGTTATGAAGATTTTGTTGAAAGTACTTGTAGTGTAGGCAAGGGTAGGAGAGGATAGGCTAATAAAATGTTGTGTGGTGTATCCATCCAAGGACCCTAGCAAGAAAAACATTGTGTGGGAGATCCTAACAAAGGAGGCTAGAAGTAGGGGCCCATGATTATGGTAGGAGACTTAAATATTGTAATGTTACAGGAGGAGAAGAGAGGATAAAAGAGGTTTAGAGGTAGGCTAGAACAACAACAGTTTTCAAAAATCATGTAAGAATTGAAGTTGGCAGATTTGGGATATGTGGGTAATAGGTACACTTGGTGTAATGGGAAAGAAAGAGGTGCTCAAATATTAGAGAGGCTAAATAGAGTGTTAACAAATCTCCAGGGAATACAGGACTTTCCTGCAACTATAGTTACTTGTCACACATTGGGTCAGATCATTGCCCATTACTTATTGAGTTGGGGACACATTAGGGGATGGCCACTAATAGAAGAAATCAATTTGACAGTGCTTGGCTTGTATTTCCACAGACTGTAGGGGTCGTGTAGAAAGTCTGGAATAGATCAGTAAGAGGGAATCCCATAGAGAGTCTTTCTACAAAATTGTATATATCCCTAGTTGCTTTGAGCAGGTGGAGCAAGACTAAGATGTGCAATCTTATTAACAAGAATGACAAACTTGAAAAGGAAACCCAAGGTCTACAACTCAAGGAATCTGAGGTGGGTCTTAATGATCAAGAACATAACAAGCTCCCATATCTCATTTCTTCTTTTCACTTTAAGAGAGGTGGTGGTGACAAAGAGCAAAGGTCCAATGGGCTCAACTGGGAGAATTAAATTCTAGTTTCTTCCATGTTGTTGCAAGTTCTAGGTGGAGGGATAAGCATATACTATAGTTAAATTATGATAAAGGGGAGGTGGTTAGCTCCATAGATAAAATGAAAAGCTTATTGGTGAACCTTTTTGAGTCAAAGTGATGCAATACTGATGTTTATTATCCTCAACTATAATACCAATCTTATAGATGCATTGGATGGAATAGGAAGGAATGCACACCATGCAGATTATTGAGGAAGAAGTTATCAGAGCTATCAGATCTATAAGGATGAACAAGACATTCGGGATGGATGGGATTGTAGTGGAGTTCATACAAGGGTATTGGGAGATTACTCATGGGGATATTGTTAGAGTTGCACTACAATTTTTTCATGATAGATAGATGCCCAAGGATTGGAAGGATACTCTTATTGGACTTATTCCTAAACTACAGTTTGCACACTGGAATAGTTTAGGCCCCATATGTTTGTGTAATGCTGCATACAAAATAGTGGCAAGGTTCTTGGTGCAAGACTAAAGATGGTTTTACTTGACCTAATTACAAAGGAACAAGGTGCTTTTGTTCTTAGCAAACCTATCTCAGATAATATTTTGTTGCTCAAGAAGTGGCAACCAGGATGCACTCTTTAGTCTCCAAAGAGTGTCTTATAGCAACAAAGGTGGATATGGAACATGAATATGTTAAGGTGAGATAGTAGTTTGTCTTATATATGATGACATTCTTGGGCTTCCTAATAGTGTGGTGTGAGTGGCTGAATACTTGTTCTCAGTACCAAGGTTTGGGGTGTTATTCAATAGGGTCACTATCCCATGGATTGAGGCCATGAGAGGACTTAGGCAAGGATGCATGTTGTCACATCTGTTCACCATCAGATCTGAATTTCTATCTGGGCTTGTGAAGAAGTATGAAGCTATGACATTAGAGGGATTTTGGTGTGGACCAACTTCTCCAATCATTTCTCATCTGTTATATGTTATTGATGTCATTCTATATGCTCCTACTACATATGCTATTGCTAGGGCAGTAAGAAAGATTTTGGAGGATTATGGGAAGTATTCTGGGTAGAAGATAAATCTTGCTAAATTAAGAGTTTATTTTAGCAAGGGGATGGTGGGAAAGAGAAGGAAGATGGTGGCTGGAAAAGTTCATATGGTCTAGGAAAAAATCTTAATTATTTAGGATACCTACTTAAGCAAAGTTGCTAAATAAAGCAGACTTTAACTTTATCATTCAAAGAGTGGAAGAACAAGTAGCAAAATAGAGAATCAGGCCTCTTTCCTCGGCAGGTAAGATTGTTATGATCAACTCTATGCTAACAATGATCCTAATTTCTACTTGAGCCATTGTGTGGTGCCAAAGAGGGCAATCAAATTGGAAAGGATGTTCAAAATATACTTATGGTGTGGTGTTAATGAAGGACTTGCAAAGCATTTTGTGGACTTGAGTACTATCACTTCTTCGAAGGACGAGGGTGGTTTGGGTATCCATGGTCTTAGGATTTGGCAATGGGCCTTGACTTGAAACAATGTAGGAGGATCTTTGTAAGAGTAGGTTGTGTGTGGGTGGAGGTGATGAGGAGTAAATATTTCATGGGAAAAAAGATGGGGGGTGTTCCACAGAGAGCTTTGTAGTCATGTAGACTAATCAAGAAGCCAATGTCATGGGTAATACCAAATTTGTGTGGAGAATTAGAGTGGGTTGGGATGTACGTTTTGCTAAAGACAACTGGCTTAACTTTCTTCTAATCAAGTTGTTGCCTATTTAAGCAAATATGGAGGTAGAATTGCCAAAGCGTATTAGTGAATGCATTATTGAGCATGGGAAATGGGATATGGGAAGTCTTAAAGCTTGGGCTATTGAATTATTACTTGATAAGGTACTACATCTTCCTTGGGTGCTGAATAATAGCATGGACTAGCTACTATGATTAGAAATTGAGTCAATGGAGGTGCACAATGCTAAGCTCTACTTCATAATGGTTCATACTAGAGTTATGGAAAATACTGGAAGCTCAGGACCTACTGTAAGTAATTATAATTGGATTTGGAAGCTCAAGGTACTACCTATGGTGAGGAATTTCATTTGGAGATTTGTTAAAAATTGTATTCCAACCACAGAATAGCTATTTAAGAAAAGAAAGGTGGAGTGTAGCAGCTACATTTGGGTTGGTAACCAGGCCAAAACTTCACAACATTTGTGGTGTGGAAGCTGGAAGGTGACAGACGTTTGGAATGTGCAACACATGAAGAATGCTGCCACAACTCTTATTCCAAGCAGCAATGGAAGAAGCAATAGCAATTTTACATTTTAGCATGTATAAAGCACCTTGAAGGCGAATGATTTGAGGTGTGAGGGGTGTGATTAAGTATGTGGCTATTATTACTACAACACTTTATTACATTTGGACTATCAGAAATTTAAAAAGACATAAGAAGCAGGACATGAGCAATGTTGTTCTATTGGGAAATATTCAAGTTGATGATGTGGTTGCAATAAGAAAGACTTTGTTTCAACCATGTCTTACGAGAGTCCACACAACTCACATGAGTTGAATGTAGCCTTATTTTGGCATTAACCTTCAACAAGATGGATCAAAATCAATTGTGATGTGGCAGTTCGAGATGATGTTGTGGGGCTAGGAATTGTTGTCAGAGATCTCCTTGGTGTGCCAATGCTTGTTGTTGGAAGGAGGGTTGTTTCTCAATCAGGCATAGCTATGGAGGTGCATGTCATTTTTTAGGCTTTGACATTGCTCTGGTCAAAGTTCTTGATTTATCATACTATTGAGATTCAATCAAATTCTACTATGGCTATTTAGGAGGTTGGCAATTTCTATGACACCCTTCATGTGGAAGAAGATTCAAAGACTCTCTCTGGTATGTTGGCAGTATGGATACCTTTTGGTTAATACATATTTATAGGCAAGGAAATGCCCCAACAGACTAGGCGGCACATTACGCATGCTCATCTTATTTTACGTGGGACTGGGGTATGCCAAGCTACTTTTGATGCATTTGTTTTTAGTATTTTTGTTTGATCCTCTATAAAGGATATTTTGTAGGCTTCAGTCATTAATAAATTATCAATGGAACATAAAGTCTTTGATTTCTCATAAAGTGCTGATGGAGTCCAAAGAGTAACATCTACAAATCCCTTGTCAACATCGTTTATGGTTTAGACTATGATGGTATCTGATAATATTTGAGCCCCCAACTTTTGTTCTTGATTAATGAAATCATCTTTAGCAAATGCTTTCACAATGTTTGCTCTTTCATAAATCCAAGAATTTTACATCTGACTATGAAATAAGAATGCCCACGACTGTCCCTCTTAATCATTACTCCGATCCCAATGGCCAACTAAATAGGATTGAAATCTTATGATGTTATCCTATTCTAATGTATCCAGAGCATGGGCTGGCTTTGAGCACTCTAATTTCTTTAAAGTAACAATGCTGAGGACATGACCCAGCCAGCTAATTTCGGACCACATTGTTGAGCAAAGGATCAAGATGAGTGGTGCACACCAAAAGGTGGACCGATCGGCACAAACCAAGGTCAAACTACGAGCTTTTTAACTACAACAACTTAAATATATGCTATTGGAGCTGAAATTACTGTGGCTGTTTGTACCAGACTTGCTCTCCAATGGATCTTTGTTAAAAGATTTAGATTATACTCATTCAAATTACCAGACTCATGGAGTCCGATATTGTTATTTATTGTAACTACCTCCCTATGTCAGGATTGGGTAATTTGTGTGCCAGTAGTTTTCCTTTGATGTGGTGGCCATCTCTCAAGCTCCCATTCTAGAATTGAACACTAAATCTTTGTAACCCATCACCACCATGGTAGGCTCTTTCTTACCATAGAAAGTTGATATGGCAGAAATTTCAAAGATGCATCATCGGCATGAAGGTCCTATGATCTGACAAGTTATCATGAATGTCAAGGAGTCGGGCAAAAGCCTGCATCAACCTTTTACCTAACAAATGCATCCCTTTCAAAAGTCAGGGTTTGGTGCACGTATTAGCTCTTGAATTATTGTGGTTATCTGAGTAGCAAGTACCATTTAGCAAACTATAACTTATTTAATGAGCCATTTGTAGTTTCACAATCTAAAATTATTTATACTTACACATGCATGGCTTAATATTTGAGAGAAGCATATGACTGTTGGTAGGATCAACCAGGTAAATTACAATGATAATGCACCAGGTAAAATGCATTGTCCCAATTAACATGTTCTTCATGTCTTGTGATAACTTACTCAAAGGAAGAGCAAATGCTCCCAATTTGAGATACCATCCTCTAAGTTTCAAAACATTGCCTATCAACAATTGCATTTGGTAAGGACAACCCTGTTTGGCAAAGAATAAAAAGATTGAAATGAATGATTTCTAAGTCCATGCAAACAAGAGAGCAGGGATGACCATGCCTTCAACGGCAATACAAAACATCGTAGTTCCAACACTGGAGTGTTGTGGCATCATAAAAATAATTGAATGGAACTACCCATTCGATTGATATGCAAAAGAAATATGAATTTCCTCACAAAGAAGGTTCGATCAAGTGACAAAGCCCTACTAATATAATGGCTGACCACACCAAGAGGTAGCTATGGCATACAAAGCAGCACCACAAAAAATATCTATTGTGCAAAAATGGTCTCACGTCAATCGAATTCCATTAGCCCAAAGAGCCTCGAAGATGTACAAAAAAGAAACACAAAGGGTCTAATTAGGGATGAAGGCCTTGGCAACACCTGCATTGTATGACAAGAAATACTTGGCATAATGTGCAAAAGGAATAGCCTGCTGAATTGACATAAAGCCACACAAAAATTGTACCACTTGAAGACACCTATTGAGCAACCCCTTGTTCCTACATTGGCATTCCCAAGATATAATAGGTCAAAAAGAGTCACACATTTCTCAAATAAAGTACCACTACATGAGTAAACCCACAACAACTAGTACAAAAAAGGGATTGAACAAGGACGACAAGGACTTTTCCAAGCGTTAGGGGCTCCACCGAACCTTTAATGAGACACGTTGCCCAAATGAAAGTGCAAAGGGCATCAATTTGAATAGTGAATAGCCCCATGCTCCACCACGACAGTGCACTGCTTGGGCAGCAACCTGCATGTTCAAACCCTAGCATACATTACACATCTATGTGGCAACAATCCATAGTGTTAAAAATCCAGAAACAAGCTACTCTTTGTGGTTCAAACAAGTCTCCCACACAGGTCACGACTGAGCCTGAGCAAGGAGTGCACTGGCATGCACTCCGCACCAACAGCGTAGGGCTACGACTATAGCCAAGGGTGCTTAAATAATTTCAGCACATCAAACCATCGACCTTCTACTTTGGTGCAGGCAGCACTACATCAACCTTCCTACATGCAAATTATTTATTACGATAATTCTGAACAAGACAAGACTACCAATACATAATCAAACTTATCCATGCACCAGGAGTATGCAGTGCAAAATTTCTCATAAATGTTACACTTCTAGAACCAACATTCCACACACGATGGTAGTAACTGAGGGCACTCGAAGAAGACACCCACTGTGTGGCAAGTAGGCATGCCATAGTGCACACACCCTTTGCACTGGCACTACATATGCTTAAACCATTCCTTATATTGAACCTAAAATCATAGAATTTTCTACAAGCCAAATAGCATTTAACATGCACACATTTTGGTTGCTAGTGAGCTCTCTCGGACAAGCCCTCAGATTGGTGTAGATAAATGCCAGCACGAGCTGGTAGTGAAAGTTGTGCCATCAGAGCTAGGCACTGACTTGTAGCCCAAAATGCTTAAACCCTTGGCAAAATGACTCATCCAACTTCCAATATTGCTTTAAGCCACACAGCCTACAATATTCCTAATACTAGATTGCATATTGCATCAACTCTATCAAGGAAGAAGATAAGACCACAAATAATTAATCACCTTAACCATATGTCAGCAACTCGTAGTAGTAAAAATACCAAAAAAAGGTTATAATTAGGGTCCTCACATGCCATGCTCATAGGTTGTTTCTGGGAGTACACAGATAGGCACCCCATGTGTAAGAGAAGGTTGGCCACTGTTCGTGCATGTGGTGGACAGGCACTACGTTATTAAACCATACTAAAGATTGGAACAACAATTTTACACTACTCTACAGGCAACATTACATCTCACATTCCCCCCTGTGAATTGTATATTTGCAAAATTTCTATCACGAAAGAAGGCAAGGCTATAAATAGGTAATTGCCTGATCCCAGGGGTAGTAACACATAGAGCTAAAAATCCTAATAAAATTTATAATTTTATGAAGACAAATGATATAGGCATACTTTGCACCTCAATGCACATCGATAGGACACCGCGTGCGTGCACCGTGCACATGACTATGCACCGCACCACCAGTGCTCTATGAAGGATACAACCAAAAAATGTGTAAATTGTTGCACATGTTGCCTCATCAATCTTTCACTTCATTGCAAGCCACACAGCGTCACACATTCCCACACGTAGATTGCATATTGCAATGAATTTGTCGATGAATGAGGCAAGTCTACTAATAGGTAATCGTCGTATCCCTGCTACAGCAGCCTACTTAGCTAAAAATATTGATAAAAATTACAATTTTCTTAAGACAAATGATGTGGGTGCACGTTGCACCTCAGCAAGCAGCAATAGGCAACACTGGCGTGCGCGGTGCACATGCTTACTTGCAGAACCACCAGTGCTCTGCAAAGGATACAATGCAGAATGCGTAAACCGTTGCACATGTTGAATTGTCCATCGTTCACTTCGTTGCAAGCCACTTAGTGTCACACATTCCAACATGCAGATTGTATATTGTGACAAATCTGTCGATAAATGAGACAAGTCTACATAAAGGTAAATGTCGTATCCCTGTGACATCAACTCATAGGGCTAAAAATCTCGATAAAGGTTACACTTTTCTGTGACGAAATGATGCATGTGTTCATTGCACCTCAGTGCATGTAGATAGAACACACCAGGTGTGCGAGGTGCACATGCATGTGTGCAGCACCACCAGTGCCTTGCTAAGGATTCAATCCAAAATGAGTAGATCATTGCACATGTTGTACCATCCATCATTCACTTCACTACAGGCTACACAGCATCACACATTCCCATATGCTGACTATATATTGTGAAAAATCTGTCGATGAACCAGGGAAGTTTAATAATAAGTAATCTCCATATCCAAGCGGCAGTAGCTCACAAAGTTAAAATCCCATTAAATGTTACACTTTTTAGCTGCCAAATGACGTAGGTGCAAATTGCACCTCAGTGCACAATGATAGGCACTATATGTGGATGCGGTGCACATGCCTGCACGAAGCACCAACAGTTCTCTGTGAGTGATACAATCCAAAATGCCTAAACCATTGAAAATGATACACCATCCAACTTTCAATTTGCAGTTTGTTGCAGAGCATCACACATGCCCACTTGCAAATTGTATATTGAAGCAACTGTTTCAATGAATGAGGCAAGTTTACTAATTGGTAATCATTGTATCCCTGTGACAGCAGCTCGTAGAGCTAAAAATCCCAATAAAGCTACACTTTTCTACAACAAAATGTCACGGGTGCACATTGCCACTGAGTGTGCACAAACAAGACACCGCATGCATGCAAAGTGCACATGCCTACATGCAGCACCGTCAGTGCATTGGCACTATGTTATTAAACCACCCCGAAGAATGGAAAAAAAATCTTACACTAGTCAGTAAGCTGCATTGCGTCCCATATTCCTACCAGCAAAGTGTATATTTGTGAAATTTCCATCATGAAAGAAGGCAAGGCTCTCTATTGGTAATCGCATGATCCATGGGGCAGCAGTCTGTAGAGCTAAAAATCCAAATAAATGATACATTTTCTGAGGCCAAATTTTGTGGGTGCACATTGCACCTCAGCATGTGGCAATAGGTGACCATGCAGTGCGTGGTGCACATGCCTGCATGTCGCACAATCAATGCACTGCGAAGAATTCAACCAAAAACACTTAAATCATTTACAAAAACATCCATCTTTCACTTCACTGCAGGCCACATAGTGTTACACATTCCCACTTCTGGATTGTATATTGCGGGAAATCTATCGACAAATGACGCAACTCAACCAATAAGTAATCATCCTATCCCTGCGATAGCAACCCACTGAGCTAAAAATCTAGATAAAAGTTACACTTTTTTGAAGCCAAATGATTGGGAGGACATTGCACTTCAAAAAGTGTCGATAGGACAACTCGCCTGCGCATGGTGTACATGCCTGTAAGTAGCACCATCAGTGCTCTGTGAAGGATAGACCAAAATGTGCAAACCATTGCACATGTTGCACCATCCATCTTTCACTTCACTGTAAGCTGCACACTGTCACATATTCCCACTTATGGATTGTATATTGAGACAAATCTGTTGATGAATAAGGCAAGTCAACCAATAGGTAATCGTCGAATCCCTACGACAGCAGCCCATAGAGCAAAAAATCCTGATAAAAGTCACATTTTCCAATAGTCAATTGATGTGGGTGCACATTGCACCTCGACGCACGCTGATAAGCCACCGTGTGCATGCAGGGTGCACATGCCTATGCGCAGCAACACTAGTGCCTTGTGAAGGATACAACCACAAAAACTTAAACCATTGCAAATGTTGCACCATTCATCTTTCACTTCGCCACAAGTCACACAATGTCACACATGCCCACTTGTAGATTGTATATTGCGACAATTTTGTCGACCAATTAGGCAAATCTTCCAATAGGTAATTGTCATATCCCCACGACAATAACCCACAGAGATAAAAATCCTAATAAAAGTTACACTTCTCTTAAGCCAAATGATTCGGGTGCACATTGCACCTTAGCACGAACAGATAATCCATGACATTCGGGTGCAGTAGGCATGTCGGCACACTGCACCATCTGTGCCTAGTCACTATGTGATTAAACCATATAAAAGATCGGAACAACAATCTTACACTAGTAAGCTAGCCCCACTACATCCCACATTCGCACCTATGAAGTGTATATTTGTGAAATTTCCATCACGAAAGAAGGCAAGGCTACTTGTAAGAAATCGCCAAATCCCGTGGGCAACAGCCCATAGAGTTGAAAATCCGAATAAAAGTTACACCTTTCTGAAGCCAAACGATGCGGGTGCATGTTGCACCTCGACACATGCTAATAGGCAACCGCGCCTGTGCATGGTGCACATACCTGCATGCAACACCACCAGTGCTCTGCGAAGGATACAACCCAAAATGCATAAACCATTGCACATGTTTCACCATCCTTCTTTCACTTCACTACAGGCTGCACAACATTACACTTTCGCACTTGTGTATCAAATATTGTGACAAATCTGTCAACAAATGACGCAATTCTACAATTAGATAATAGATGTATCCCTATAGCAGCAACTTGTAGAGCTAAAAATCCAGATAAAAAGTTACAATTTTCTTCAGCCAAATGACATGGGCACATAATACAACTCATTGCATGTCGATAGGCCAAAATGTGCATGCACGTAGATAGGTAAAACACTTGTGCTCATGCCTCTAGGCCCCTACACATGAGTGTGCCAATGTGCCACCATGCATTCAAGATGTGCACATGCTTGTTCATAGCACCATTAGTGCTCTGTGAAGGACACAACTCAAATTGTAGAAACCATTGCACATGTTGCAACATCCATCTTTCCTTTCTCTACAGGCTACAAAACGTCACTCATTCCCACTTGCTGATTGTATATTGTGACAAATCATTTGATGAATGAGGTAAGTCTACCAATAAGTAATTGTTATATCCTCGTGGCAGTAGCCCACAATACTAAAATACTAGAAAAAGGTTACACTTTCTTGTAGCCAAATGACACGGGCACATGTTGCACCTCTGCATGTGTCGATAGGCAACCGCGAACACAAGTGCCGACAAGCCCCAACATGAGATCACTTGGACAGGCCCCCAAAATCGACAGCCCTCTGTGCACGCATTGACAAATATTTCACTGCATGCACGCATGTGGTGCACATGCCCATGTGCAGCACCATTAGTGCTTTGTGAAGGATACAACCGAAAATGGTTAAACCATTGCTCATGATGCACCATCCATCTTTAACTTCACTCAAGGCTGCATAGCGTCACACATGCCCACTTGTGGATTATATATTGCAAAATTTTTGAAGAGCAAGGATGCAAGACTAGCTATAGGTAATAACATTTTCCATGCCGTAGTAGCAAGCAACGATAAAAATCTTGAAAAAAATGTTACTCTTTTGTCTGCACGAAGTGGAATACGTTGCTGCTGTGTGCCCGTGAAAAGGCCCCAGGCCTAAGCAGACACATGATATTGCACGCGTAGAGGCAGTGCTTCATGCGTGCACTTAAGGAGGCCATCGCTCGTTCACGCATTTAGACAACGTGCAACTTGCACTAGCCATATTTCATATTATACCAATTATCTTAAACATTTCTACAGGCCACATAGTGTCCTGCATACCCACTCCTAGATTGTATGTTGCAACAATTCTATCAAGAGGTAAGAGTCCCAATAGTTTATCACCTTATCCATGCGACAGTAGCCCGTGGTTCATAAAATTCCAAAAAATGTTATACTTTGTGGCCCCAAATGAAGTGCATGGAAGTTGTTGTTGAGCACACAGATAAGTCTCAAGTGAGCTCAAAATGAACCAAGCAAACAAAATCATGCAAAAAGTCCTTGAACATGCTCAAATAGTGCCCCACATGTGCTCAAAAGGTCCCTTGTGAGTGTGCCCACCATCCTCCATGTGCTCACATGGATAGATTGCAACACAAGCACTGTGATGTAGTGCACTCAATGCTGTGATAGTTGTGTTGCTCCAACCGTGCTTGGATAGGGTCTCAACACAACACGCACAAGCCCTAGAGCAAATTGGCATGCTCATAAAACAAAAATAGGAATTACATTAAAAATGTGAGTGATGAAGCTAGCAAAATTTTTCAATCTTTTTATAGAGCTTTGGAGGTCATTCCACAAATCCACAACTTAGATATTACGAAGTGAGGCATAAGCCTTTCACCTAAGTAGAGCCACTAAGGGGCACATCGTAAAGACAGTTTCACAGTACTTGCACAAAAGTATTCTCACAAAGTATCATAATAAGGTGAGCTAAGTCAAGCTATTAAGAGCAACCGAGCAAGCGAACAAACAAGAAAGCTCATATTTTTGCTCAATAAAAACTCATATGACTTCAACCTCTCATAGGAGGGATGATGAATCTATTGTAACATTGGGTTGGATCTTAGTGGATCATGATAGTAAGGCCACTCTGCCACTTATAATGCCTCATCTCAAATTTAAGTCATCTGCAAAGCATTCTACCCATCGTTCATTCTTAACTATCATTTCTTGTGGTGCCCATGCCATTCAACTTTCTGAGACACAAGACGGCTGTGGTCTTTTGCCTTAGGGGCGCTAAGCCCCTACAACAGGCCAACAGGCGAACGACAGGCCTAAGCACCTCATCTTAATATGGATTCTAACTTAGAGGCATTCAGTCATAATCCTACACATGATAGCTTCGAATGACCGGCTTTTTAACCAAGTGTGATTACCAATTGTGTGAGTCAATGGTTCCACTCATACTAGGTTGAATTTTTATCATGACAAATTCATCAATAGGGTAAAACTAACCTGTCTCACGATGGTCTAAACCCAGCTCACATTCCCTATTAGTGGGTGAATAATCCAAAACTTGGTAAATTCGACTTTACAATGATAGGAAGACTCGGCATCGAAGGATAAAAAAGCAACATCGTTATGAATGCTTGGCTGTCACAAGCCAGTTATGCCTGTGGTAACTTTTTTGACACCTCTAGCATGAAATTCTGAAAGCCTAAAGGATTGATATGTCACGCTTTCACTATTTGTATTCACACTAGAAATCAGAATCAAACGAGTTGTTCAGCTCATCATAGGACACCTACGTTATCTTTTAACAGAAGTGTTGCCCCATCCAAACTCCCACCTGATAATGTCTTTTGCCCAGATGGACTCATTGAGGTGAGACTTGCAAGCAAAAGGAGGGGTTGGGCCCCAACCTCCACTTCATGGAATAAGTAAAAGAATGTTAAAAATTGTGGTATTTAAATTCCACTGATAAGCTGACTCTTACTTATGCTACACCTCTCAAGTTATTTCAAAAAGTCAGATTAGAGTCAAGCTCAATAGGTCTTCTTTCTCTAATGATTCTGCCAAACCCATTCTCTTGGCTGTGGTCCCACTAGATTATAGACAGGGACAATGGAAATCTCGTTAATCCATTCATGCACGTCATTAATTACATGACGAGACATTTGGCTACCTTAAGAGAGTTAAAGTTACTCCCACTATTTACTCATGCTTTGTTGAATTTCTTCACTTTGACATTCAGAGCACTGGCTAGAAATCACATTACGTGAGCAATCTTGAGGATGATCGCAATGCATTTTTTTAATTAAACAGTTAGATTCCCCATGTTTGTACCAGTTTTGAGTCGATTGTTCAACTCTTGGGGAAGGCCCCCGTAGGGGCCGCTCAAAATTTGTCCCTCATCTGGCATGCATCGACCAACTCCAACAATGCAACCAGGTCAAGAAGTACATCGATAGCCGATGCATTAGGGATTGGGACTCCCTTGCCAAACCCTTTGAGCCAATCCTTTTCACATTGTCATGGATCCATTTTGTCGACTTTTCTTTCCTACATTGCTCCATCAACAAGAGGCTATTCACCTTAGAGACCTGATGCTGTAAGGAGTATGATCGAGCACGGAAGGTGCTTAGCAATCCAGATTTTCAAGGGTCTCCAGGGGCACATTTGACACCGCTCAATATGTGGTGCCCTTCCAACCGTTTGGCCCTACCTCTAATTGAGCCGTTTATAGGGCTGACAGGCTATTAAGAAAAAAAGATAACTCTTCCCAATCCCCCACTGACGTCTCTGGACCAATTGAAGTTGCCATCAACCGCTACATCTTAGCTCGAGAATTTTAATTCTACTCTCTTTCATAGCTCGTACCAAACGACACTCTCTGAAAGGGTTTCCCCCATCTCTTAAGATCGACCACCCCATGTTCAAGTGTCATTCACATGGAACCTTTTCCTTCTTCGATCTTCAAAATTCTCAATTTAATATTTGTTCTTCAACAAAGATCTACACCAATGGACACTCCAAGTAAGCTCATGCCTTAAATTTTGCAGCTACTGTTGCACCCTCCCACTCATTATGGACTTGCATTGCTCTGATGGTAAGGTGTGGGTCGCACAGTTAAGTGTCATCCATTTTTGGGGCTAGCTTGTTCAATAGGTGAGTTGTTATACACTCCTTAATAGATTTCAACTTCTATGACCACCGTCCTACTGTCTTAATCGACCAAAACCTTTTCTGAGCTATAGGTTAGCACGTCGTTGGACACTGTAACCCAGCTTTTGGTTCATCCTATACTGTTAGTTATGCTTACCAAAAATGGCTCACTTGGATCCTGGATTCCTTGGCTCAACTCATCAAAGAAAAACATCTTAACTATTTAAAGTTTGAGAATAGGTCTAGGGAATTGTGCCCTAGATGCCTCTAACTATTTGCTTTACTCGATAAAACTCTGACTATAGCTCCAGCTATCCTAAGGAAACTTCAAAGGGAACCAGCTTCTAGATGGTTCGATTAGTCTTTTGCTCTTACGCCAAAGCCAGACAAATGATTTGCAAGTTAGTAACATTGTGGGACTCTACCAGAGTTTCCTCTAGCTTTTCTACACTCAGGCATAGTTCACCATCTTTTGGGTCACGACAGTCGTGCTTTCACTGGAACCCTTCACAAAAGATTTGAGTCAGTTGGTGGCTCACCCTTGAAAGGAGGATCCCATCAATTAGCTTCCTTGTGTCTTTTAGGCTTGCAAACCCATTGACTCACAAATATGTTAGACTCATTGGTCCATGTTTCAAGACAGGTTATATGGGGAGCACACTGGCCATCACCCATGCACATGGTATTGCCAAGGCATGCCTTAATTGTGCAAGCTATGTGACTACCTACCATGATGATTTCATCTTGTGCGACCTGCACCTAGGCTTGGTCACCATGATTGCATGAGACGGTCTTATCCTTGAGCCGTGCAACAAACCATCATTGGACATTCTGCATCCAACTGAGGCACACTGCTGACCCCCATCTACTTCCCTCCTAACAATTTCAAGCACTCTTTGACTCTTTTTTCAAAGTCCTATTTATCTTTTCCTCGTGGTACTTGTTTGCTATCAGTCTCTCACAATTATTTAGCCTTGGATAGAATTTACCATCCAATTTGGACTGCATTCCAAAACAACTTGGCTCACTTATAGTGCCTCATGTAGCAACAAATTACGAGCCAAATGAGGCTCTCACCCTCTCCAGCACCCCTTTCCAAGGAGACTTGATCCTGATATGTCATCGAGGATGCCTCTCAAGACTACACTTTAGGCTTTAAGCTGCCTGATTTCCAAACTGCTTGTCTAATTTTGTTCACTGTTACTAAGGCAATCCTTGTAAGTTCCTTCTCCTCCACTTTTTTATATGCTTAAACTTAATGGGGAGCATCACCTAACATGAGGTCAAGATTCTACACATTGGAGCATGGAGTTGGAATAGTGAGGGGCATCTCCTTGTCGCCCTACAACTTCGATTCTTGTTGGCCTACACCACGACAACCATGGCATCCACTTCTAACCATGTCCATAGTTGACCATCACCTAACTCCTCAACATGCCATGCAACAGCATGGGGTGCCATCAATCGCCTCCAAACCAGGGCCTGGGACCCAAACCAATGATTCCAAGCTTTCACAAGAAGAGACAGGTTGCATTACACCCAAGCAGCCGTGCCCTCAGCTTGCATCCTCGGGCGCAACTTGCATTCAAAAAATGGATGGTTCATAGGATTCTGCAATTCACAACATGTATTGCATTTCACTACATTCTTCATTGGTGCAACAGCCAAGATATCCATTGTTTAGAGTTTTTCAATGTTCAATTGCCAAGCCTCATTAGAGCTGATGATGAATAGCATGCTCCTTTGTAGCCTTAACATTTTCTCCCCATTGGCACTTGACCATGCCCACAAGTTGTTGTTTATCCCCTATAGAATTGAGCTCCAAATGAAAGCAAGGGAACTTTCAATGAAATAAAGTGACAACAAACAATCATCGCACACCCACATGTTGAACATATCACTCCATTATTCATACCTCTCGAGATCCTTCCATAGGTTCACTAAAAAAACCTTGTTATGACTTCTCCTTCCTCTAAATGATAAGATTCAATGGACTCTGGTCGAGTCACACGTGGCAAACCACCTACATTACAGCGATCCAAGCACTTCACTAGACCATTCAATCTATAGAAGTGACAGGTGGTATGTGCAAAGGGTGGGGATGTAATCAGCACGGGTTGATGACTCGTGCTTACTAGGAATTCCTTGTTGAAGACCAATAATTGCAATGATTTATCCCCATTGTAATGAAATGTTCATAAGATTACCTAGACTATTTGATCGAGGTAATGGGCTCGTTGAATACATAAATGTAGCATACGTGCAGTCGAGAAAATCTAAGAGTTTTGATCTTGTTTGTTAACGAAATTAACCAGACAAATTGCTCCACAAACTAAGAACAGCCATGCATCACCATCCATAGAGTCAATAATGAGCTCTCAATCTATCAATTCCTACTATGTCTGGACCTAGTAAGCTTCCCAGTGTTGAGTCAAATTAAGTTGTAGACTCTACTCCTGGTGGTGCCCTTCCATCAATTCTTATAAGTTTTAGTCTTGTGTGGGTGATCCCGAATGGTGCCTTTGTGAGGGTTTTGATTTCTACATTTCGTCAATGTTCGGTGTGTGTGGTGTGTTGTAGCCACTTCTCTAGTGCTCATACATCACATGCACTCACGTTTTTCTTCTGTGCTTCAGCCTTGTGGCCTTCATTGTGGGCTTGCAGTTGCATGGCACTTCTGCACACTGGGAGACTAATTACTGCATCTGGAGGTTTCTGTGTGCATGGATCATTGTTCGTTGAAGAATTGCACCTTGCATGTTTGGTGCAGATAACATTCCATGACCTTTTTTGTTTTAGGTTTTGCTGTGTGCCTTTGCAATTGTGAGGAAAATTGGGGATGACGACCTAATTGGGGCGCTTTTTTGAAATTTCAAATTTTGAATTTTTAGAATTTTGGAAAATTCTGAAGTGTTGGAAAATCAATTTTTTAATCTGAGGCATGCTGAGGTGCTGGAACACAATTCATTGCTTATTCTATGTCACAGTGAGGGTTATCTCTCCCCCTTTTAATTTTAATTCCACGTGTGTTGTGCTGCTGGTGTAGCTATATGCCACTATGCCTGATAATAACACGCAGTGTTGCTCCTGACTTTGCAATTATTGATATCGCATGGTTGCTGCTGTGATCTTCTATAATTTTATTTGCTAGTGCAAAAAATTGTAATAATACAAGGATGCAGCATTGCATCCTCTGCTTGCTGATGGAAGCTCTACATCATTAGCAATTACTGGGATTACTACTGCTCTTCCTAAGATTGCTATTTTCTTTGAGCCATTGCCACTGTACTTAATTTTGTATTTGTGTGCATTGTGTGGTTGTTTGATTGGTGTGTCCCTGCACTGGAGTTTCACTGCTACAGTTTGCCCTGGAGTTCCTAATTTTAGAAGTTTCTGATCATGCGGTAGCTGTAGTTTTGTGCTTGTGATTTTACTATTCTGCTTGTGTTAATTGCTATTATTTTCTACAAGTGTATGTGATTATTGCACGAGTAACCCATCAATGCTTTGGACTACTTGTGACTCTTTACATCCATTTCCTTGATGCCCTGCATTTCCAACTAAACCTGAGGTGTGGATTTACTGATTTATCTGTAGTTTTGATGTTAATCAAGTTATGGCAGGTACTAAAGTTAAGAAGAGTTATAAGAAATCTAAAAGCAACATGAGAACTTGTTTCGTTAGAGATGATACGCCCATTGTTGGATGCAGAAAAGAGGTTAACAATGAAAGGAAGGGTTTAGTTCTTGGCATGTCTATAATTGATGGGGATGCTAGCTACCTTGTACACGAAATTGACATTTGTATAGACTCTGCAAAAATCTCTAGTAGCGCTGTGACTTCGAGTGATGGTGCTTTGGTTTTTTACCCTACGTTGGCACTTGTGGCATGCGCGGGTTGTGCATGGGATGATGTGTCCGAGAGTTCCCAATGTGGCGATGATACTAAAGTAGGGAATGCTGTGCACTTTGCAGTTGCCGAGAAGGCCAAACATACAACCAAAGCAAGTTTGAAGGACACCTTGACCACAAACAACAATGTGTCTAGAGCTGTTACTGCCTCCTTTGTGAGGCCTGCTCTCATCAATATTAAGGATCAGGCTAATTCTATGACCAATTATTTGGAAAATGATGCCATCGTAATGTCGAGCGAGGCCTGCTTTCGATGGAGAGAATTCCACCAATTCATCTCGTGGGTCGGGTCTATGTGAATACACTTCCATTTTTTTGTGATTGCAAGATTACTACAGAGGCATTGGGGACACATCAAAAATTTTTGAACCCTGGACTTGTCATCTGGATGCTTCTACCTACATTTTGAATCAATTGAAGACAGAAATGCTATGTGGCTTGGCAACCCACGACAAGTGGCTGGGCAAGCCTTGGGGCTTGATATGTGGTCTCCTGACTTTAAGCCACCAGCTATGATAGCTATGTGCACTCCCATGTGGGTGTGATTCTCAGCTCTACCACTACTATACTGGGACACCATAAACATTCTGCAATTCGCTAAGACTGTAGGTGAGCCCATCCTACTTGATGGGTGGACGGTTGACTTGCAATGTTCCACTTTTGAAAGAGTGTGCATCCAGATGGCTTGGTCAAAGCCACTCAAGCCTAGGATGTGGCTTAATGGGGAATTGGGGAGAACATTTCAGGCCTTTTAGTATTGGGGCTACTTCACATGTGTTTTACATGTGACCATGTTAGCCATTTTTCTGATCAATGTCCAACAAGATTGCCTGTGGCTATGGCGACCAGACATGCAAAAGAAATAGTGACTCCCAACACTTAGGGACTCGCATGGGGGGCAATGGCTACAAGTGTTACAGTTTATGTGCAACATACTCAACGCACACAGTCCATGCCAGAACAAGATGATGGCGCTGCCAAGGAGGTACTCGGGTCATGGATGCTGGCGTAGCCATGATGCTGGAAGTAGGCCATACTAACATAGAGAAGCACCCTATTTCAACAGGCTGGTTAGAATACATACGGGGCATCAAGGGGGCCAGAGAAGGTTGAAGTTGAGGGAGGTACATTGCTAGAAGGAGGAGCATTTCTAATGATTGGGGGAGGGAGCCATTTAGAAGGGTTTGGACCCTCAAAGATCAAAAAGGCAAGGGGGTTGCTTCACAAATTATTTCACCTATGGCTGATAGAAACCTTGATAAGACTCTAAATGTGGCAGATAGAAAAGGAAAAGGGGTAGTACAAGAGCCTGAACATGATGTAGAAGAAAATAAGTGCTTTGATGCTTCACAACATCACACGGGATGAGAGGGGTTCCCCTCCACTACACTTTTTGGGGTCCAACATATTCTTTGGAGCATTGAAGTTGAGGTGATGTGTGGCTATGATGCAAAGTTGGGGTGATAGTAGATTGCTAGTGTGCAGGTGTTGGTGCAGTATGGCTCTTGCTATAGATGTGAGTTTACCAAGTGATTATTCAGAAGCATAAAATGAAAGTGTTCATAGGGAAACATGGGCACGATTGAGCCATGGCTGAAGGCGGGAGCATGCGTGGGGTTTTTCCAAGCCACTATATGCGTGACACTTTACTATTGTAGAACTCAATTGTGCATGCAACTAGGACCCAGGCGAGCTTGATTGATAGATGCCATCTGTAGCCACGTGCACTCTGCTCTGGTGTCACTATGAATCATTGTGGGCGTCATGGGTTTGGTAGAACCCCAGTACATGTGTGGCAGTGCTATTACAACCATTGCCGTTTGAGTATTAGAATTGCAGTTGTAGAGGATAGATGCTAGGCTTACTTCCTTTGATGTAATGATCAAGATCATAATGTGGAACATCCAAGGCATTCAAGATAAGAAATCTAGGTGCTATCTACAAAGGTTTATTAGGGATGGAAACATCACTATCGTGGCACTTGTGGAGAATAGAGTGCAAAACCTTAATAGGAGGTATGCTGACTTGCTATTGGGTAGGGATTGGAACTTTACTATGCAACCTTTGAGAAGAAATTTGTGGGAATCGTTGTAATATCGAGATGTTGCCTGGATCTTAAATTCATTAGATCTTCAATGCATGTCTTAGCTATCGAGGCACATTTGAAGGGGGGGCAAATGTGAAATGCTACGTGGTCTATGCCCTAAAGGAGTCTTATAGATGGAGAATGGTGTGGGAACTCTTGAGGGAGGAAACAAAGAGTGGGCTCCCTTAATAATTGCAGGGGACTTCAGTTTAGTAATGTCGCAAGAGGAGAAGAGTGGTGGAAAGAAATTCAACATTGGGCAATGGCAGTAGGAATTCTTTGATACTATGCAAGACCTGCATCTTGTTAACCTGGTTTTGTGGAGAATAAGTACACCTGGTGCAATGGCAAGGTGGGAAGGACCAGAATTTGGGAAAGAATAGACAGGGCACTTATAAATTTTCAAGGGCCCAAAGAGTTTACAAAAATAATAGTGACTCATTTGTCTCGGATTGGATCGGACCATTGCCCAATCATGATTGATTAGGGGAGAGGCCAGAGGAGGGCCACAGGATAAAGAATTCAATTCGAAAGTGCTTCTTGTGTTCCCACAAATGGCAGGTGTGGTGCAACATGTGTGGAGTAGACATACTAAAGGTAACCTCATGGAAGGACTCTCTACAAAATTTCACAGATGCCTTGCTGCTCTACGAAAGTGGAGTAAGATAGAGATAAGGAACATTATAGATAGCAATATGAAGATTGAGAGGAAAATCAGTATCCCCCAAATTAAAGAATCTGATGAAGGGCTAGATGAAGAAGAACACACCCAAGTTGGAAGCCTCATTTATAGTTTTCATAGAGGTTGTACACTTGAAGAGAGGTGGTAGTGGCAAAGGGCCAAGCTACATCGGGCTCAATTGGGAGACAGGAATACTAGTTTCTTCAATGTGGTTGCAACCACTAGATGGTACAACAACCACATTTTGTAGTTAAAGAATGACATGGGCGAGGTGGTTGCCTCTATAGAGGGTATTAGCACATTACTCACAAGTTACTTTGAGGCAATGTTGGCATGGTAGTGATAAGGAGTACCCCTCGTTGCAGTATCTACCACACAGATGTATCAATTTGGTGCAGGAGAGCATGCTCACCCTATAGGTAACTAAAGATAAGGTCATCTCCACTATCAGGGCTATCAGGAAAAACAAGACACCAGGAATTGATGGGGTCACAGCTGAGTTTATTCATGGTTACTGTGAGATTACTTAGAGTGACATTATTTGTGCTATTCTTATGTTGTTTAAGGAGAACCAAATGTCTACTACTTGAAAGGGCACATTGGTGGTCCTTATTCCTAACGTGTAGGGTGCAAGCAAGCCAGAACACATTAGACAATCAACTTATGCAACATGGCTTACAAGATTGAAGCTAGAATCATGGTAAAAAGTCTCAAAAGAGTGTTTCCTGACATCATTACTAAGGAGGAGGGAGCCTTTGTGCCTGGGAGAACTATATCTAATAACATTTTCATTGCATAAGAGATGGCATCAAGGATGCACTCATCGATGTCTAGGGCTGGACTCATGGCAGTGAAGGTTGATATGGAGCGAGCTTATGACAATGTCAGGTGGCAATTCATTATCGATATGATCAAATTCTTTGGGTTCCTAATGAGATAGTGCGAGTGGGTGAAGGCCCACTGTCCCCTTATTTATTCACTATTGTGTCTGAGTACCTATCCACGCTTATGCAGGAATATGAAACTAGGACATTACTTGGATTTTGCTGCAGGTAGAACTCTCCAAGTGAATGCATCTCTTATATGTTGATGATGTATTGCTATACATGCCAGCAAGGCTATGCGTGAATTTGGCTAAGTCTAAAGTTTACTTCAACAGGGGGATGAATGGAAGGAGGAAGAGAATCGTGTCCAAGAAAATATGTATGTCTCAAGAAAAAAGCTTCAAGTACCTTGGAATCCCTTTTTCAGCAAAGCTACTAATAAAGGGCGACTTCATTTTCGTTATCCAAAGAATTGAGGAGCATGTTGCGAAGTGGTGAGTTAGGCCACTATCATTGGCTGGTAGATTGGAATGTTTAAAAGCAGTGTTGGCATTGGTCTCGAGCCACTACCTCAACCATTGTGTGGTGTATAGGGGTGTTGTTGATGTAGTAGAGAGGATGATGAGAACGTTTCTATTGTGTGGCACCAATGATGTGAATGTGATGCACCATAACACTACCTAAGGAAATTGATAGTTGGTCTATATGATCTCAGAGTGTGGCAACATGTGTTGCTAATGAAACAGTGCAAGAGGCTCTTGGCATGTGATGATTGCCTTTGGGTAGAGATCATGAGAAGCAAGTACCATGCAGTGGATAACATGTGCAAGACTTCATGAGGTGCATCCCATGCTTCTAGATTAGTCATGGATGCTTTGCCAATTACTATATCTAGCTTTATGTGGAGGTTAGGGGATGGTAAGTGGGCTACATTTGAAGAAGACAATTGGATGGAGTTCCTCCCAATCAAGTGGTGACCAACATTCATCAATATGGAGGCAGATTGGTCAATGTTTGTGGGAGAGTGTATTGTAAAGACTGGCAAATGGAACGAGTGTAGGGTTCGTGAATGGGCCAGTGACTTCCTGTGTGATAGGGTGTTGCACTTACCTTGGGGATAGAAAGACAAGGACAACATGTTGCTACAGACCCACACTAAGTCGGTGGAGGTAAACAATGCGAGATTTTATCTACACATGATGAGTGCTGCACACAAGGATAATTTAGGGAGCCCTAGGAATGATTTGGAACATTTCAATTTGATCTGGAAATTAAAGGCAATGCCAAAGGTGCGTACATTCATTTGGTGCTTGGTGAAGAACTACCTCCCTACGACAGATTGGCTTGCTCAAAGAAGATTGATGGACTATAGCAATTTCACTTGGGTGTGTAATGCTGCTGAGACCCCACAGCACATTCTGTGGGATTGCCAGAAGGTGTAGGAGCTTTGGAGTGTGCACCGCCTGTGAGCCTCCATTGAGGCTCTTAGCCTTTGCAATGGCAGGCACGGTGGTGATGGCTTCTTGCAATGCTTCTTTAGGATTATAGAGACACTTGGGGCATGGCGTAGTGATAGAATGCTTCGTGTCATGATAATTGCTACAGTGTTTTACTATATATGGGTGAATAGGAATGTGAGGAAACACAAGGAGCCTATGCTTAGCAATACTATCTTGGTGCAAAAAGTTCAAATTGAGGTTGCAGTGATAACAAAACAATATAATTCTGATCCATCCAAGCCTAGTGGGAGCCCTTATAACTCTTTGGAGTTAAATGTAGCTCTAACTTGGGTTCCCCCCAGCTGGATGGATCAAACTTAATTGCGACGCTATGGTCCACGAGGGTGTGGTTGGAATTGGCCTCGTGGTAGCGATCTTTTTGGTAGGCACTTACTGGTTCTTAGCAGGAGGTTTTTCTCTCAATCAAGTGAGGCCATGAAGGCTCAGGCTATGTTGGAGGCATTAGCATTGCTGATGAACAAGTTCTCAAGGAACCACGTATTAGAGATACAAATAGATTCAACAGTGGCACTATAGAAGGTAGTAAATCTCCTGAATCAATCCCTTATTGGAGGGAAATTAGTTGAGGCACTTGAGCACTTGCAGTGCCTACACATGCTCAACATTTCACATGTCTATAAAGAGGGTAATACCCCTACTGACTGGGCAATAAGCACCACCTGCTTCTCTGATTTTGTTTGGGATTGGGGTATGCCACTTCCCAAGCCATTTCTTAAGCTTTTGCTGTCTGATGTTTTTGTTTGATCCTCCATAGAAGACCTTTTGTAGGCTAAGGCCTTTATCTTGAATCAAAAGATCCAAAAGACTTTCTCTCGTTCCATGCAGTAGTGGCAATAAATTTTTCATTACAGCAACTTTTCACCAATTTTTAGGCGAATGGATTAAGGTGTGGGGATGTCATTATGCATGCTGCTGTAGTTCCTATAGCTTTCTATTATGTATAGATGAACAAGAATTTAAAAAAGTACAAGTAGTAAGTTTTTAGTAGTACTATCTTATTGAGGAGAATTCAAATTGATGTGGTGTCTGTAATGGAGAAATACAACTTGACTTCATCTATGTCAAGTAGGAATCCATACAACTCACATGAGTTGAATGTAGCCTTATCTTGGGTTCCTCCTCCAACTGCATGGATCAAAATCAACTGTGATGCGATGGTTCGTGATGATGCTGTGGGGCTAGGAATTATGGCTTGAAATAACCTTGGGAGGCCCTTGCTTATTACTGGAAGGAAGATTATTTCATAATCAAGCACAACCATTGAGGTGGATGTTATTCTAGAGGCTGTAGCACTGCTAACGATGAAGTTCTTCATGTATCATGATTTGAGATACAAACAGACTCTACCTTGGTTATCAAGAGCTGACCATTCTTCTACGACACCTCTCCGATGGAGGAAGATTCAAAGACTCTCTGGTATGTTAGAGGCATGGACACATTTCAATTAATGCACATTTTTAGGCAAGGAAATTCCCCTATAGACTGGGTGGTGCATAATGCATGTTTAGTTGATTTTACTTAGGACTGGGGTTTGCCCCTTCCCAAACCAATTTTGAAGCTATTGCTTTCTAATTTTTTGTTTAATCCTCTACATAAGACTTTTTGTCGGCTTCAACCATTATTATTATATCAATGGAACCAAAAGTCTTTCCCTTGATTTTAGGCCAAGTGCCATGACTGCACTGAAAACATTTTGTGCATTGCCAAAAAAGTTGGTGAACCCATGTTACTGGATGGATGAACTACAGTTTTAATTAAGATCATCATATGCATAGGTCTGTGTAAGGATGGACCTTTCGAAACTACTGAAGCCAAGAATGTGGCTAAGTGGGGAATTGGGAATGGCATTCTAGCCTTTTGAGTACGAGGGCCTTCCTTGTATGTGCTACTCATGTAGCCATATTGGCCACTACACAGATCAATGTCCTGTTGGAAAAACATAAGCTGAGGTGATAAGAAATTTAGAGGGGAATGCAGGAAGTCGATTGAAGAAGGTGGATAAAATAATAAAAGAAAGCAAAGAAACCTAGCAGCCAACAACTTTGTATGAATTGGATGAGGGAGACAACAAAGGGCTAGACCATTGGATGTTAGTGCAATCGAGAAGAAGGAGGACTGTTATGCCAATTAAAAGAAGAATTTCAATTCAAACAGCTGCTCCAAATATTCAGAGGGACCCAAGGGGCGTGCTGAATAATATTGCTAGGGGGAAGTTCCCAGGAAGGTGTAGAAGCATTTCAATTGTAAGGGGGAGAGAACCATTTTGGAAATTTTTGACCCCAAGGATCCTACGGTGAACAAGGCTGCACTACAGGAGACCCAACATATTGAAGGAGGCAGCATGACAAGGGGCCAAACGAGATGGACATCAATGGGAAAAGGAAACTACAGTATGCCAGAGAGACGATTGAGGGTGTCATTTGCCATGTGGATGCACAAAATTAAAAGGGAAGAGAAGGGTACCTCTCGACTGCAACTCATGGGTAGTAGCATTTGTGTTGCATTTGCATTGGTGATATCTTATGGAGTTGTAATTTATAGTGAAAGGTGCAGAAGTTGCATTCATAATTATACACAGGGTGATTGGTGTGAACAATGCTTGCCAAATTGGGTGGATGCTCTCTTTAGTCTCTATTCTACTTTGAGAAATGCTTATAGCTATAGTTATAGGCCTTGCAATCCATCATGGAACAATAACTTAACACTTTATGGGTAGTGGGGGTAGGGGAATCAAATAAGGTTTTGATAATGAAGTTGGAAGTAAAGAAGAGATTTAACAAAGCACTAGAAAATAAGATGAAACACTTGCTAGAAATTAACAAAATTACTTGGCAATGTGTTGTTGCTTCTTTCAATTTGGGAAAGCTTGAGAGGAAAAAGGAATTTAATGGAGATACAACAATTTGGATGCAACAATGTAGAATACAGAGTTAGATTTGAGGATGGCATGGACAGAGTAATATAGGAAGGCCAATTGTTGGAGGTGATGTTGTTGCTGAAAGATTACTAGAGCGGTGGATTATGGAGAGAAAATGACAATGAAGGGAAGTTGGCTACTGCTATGAATTCCTTGATCCATGCTGCTGCGTTGTTGGGTGCCAAATTGCTGCTGATGAGGGGCTGGGGACGTGCTTGGTGGACTTTCATGTGCAACTCAATTATGAGATGGCAGACTACAGTTTTGTTCAATGACATGCTGCTATTTAATTGGTATAGGAAGGGTCAATTAAGGCTTAGAGCTTGCAGGATGAAAACACAAAATAATGAAAAGCACAAGAAGGTAGTGGGGCATTATAGATGTGAAGCTATAGAACACTTTGTAAACAAGTGAGGCTTGAATGATATAACACATGCTGAAGTTGTTCCTTTCTACTAGTTATTTGTGTTGGCTACAAATGAAAAATTTATTGAAACGTTAAGACACTTGGACCAGAGAATGTTGGGCATGTTGTGTTGAGCTATTTGGTTTCAACAGTGACCTACAATGTTGTTTTCAAAGTAGGAAGATGATGTGCACTTCAGGTGGAGGTGCTGCCAACATGTTGAATTGCTAGCTACTGTTAGTGGGAGTTGCTAGAGACTGTTTGCTATATTATTACCACAAAAATGATTAAGCTCTCTGTATGGAACATTCGAAGAATAAGGGATAAAAAATTTAAAGGCAATCTGAAGTGGTTTGTAAGGGATGGTGGCATTGCAGCAATCGCTCTTGTAGAAACAAGGGTGGAGAAATTCAGTAGAAGGAATGTAGATTTGCTATTAGGTAAGGATTGGGAATTTATAGTACAATAATCAGCTAGACCCTCTGGAGAGATCATGGTTTTGTGGAGGAGCTGGTTGAACCAAAAAGTTATAAAAATCTTGTTGCAAGTACTTGTTCTGTAGGCGAGGGTAAGGGAGGAAGGGATGATAAAATGTTGTGTGGTATATGCTTCTAAGGAGCTTATTAAGCGGAATGCTATGTGAGAGATCTTAATGGAGGAAGCTAGAGGTGGGGGACCCCTGATAGTGGTGGGGGATTTCAACATTATCATGTTATAGGAGGAGACAAGAGGAGGGAAGATGTTTAGAAGTGGGTAGGGATAGTAGGAGTTTCTTGAAATCATGTAGCAATTGGAGTTGGTTGACTTGGGATTTTTGGGCAATAAGTACACTTAATGTAATGGGAAAGAAGGGGGTGCTCTAATACTGTGTAGGCTGGATAGATTGCTTATGAATCTCTGGGGAATATAGGACTTTCCTACAAGCACAGTTAGTCACTTGTCAAGCATTGGGTCTGATCATTGCGTACTAATTATTGAGTTGGCGACTCTCCAGGAGATGGCCACTAAAAGAAGAAATCAATTTGAGAGTGTTTGGCTCTCATTTACTCAGATTATGGGGGTGGTTTAAAAAGTGCAGAAAAAATCAGCAAGAAGGAATCATATGGAGAGGCTTTCCACAAAATTTTGTAGATCCCTAGTTGCTTTGTGTAGGTGGAGCAAGTCTGAGATGTAAAACCTTATTGACAGGAATGGTGAGCCTGAAAAGAAAATCCTTAGTCTATAACTCAAGGAATATAAGGGTCTGAGTGAAGAGGAACACATCCAGCTCAGACAACTCATTTCTTCCTTTCATAGGGCTAGTGCACTTGAGGAGAGATGGTGGTGACAAAGAGCAAAGGTATAATGGGCTCATCTGAAAGATAATAATATCAATTTTTTCCATGCTGTAATGACTTCTAGGTGGAGAGATAAGCATATACTATAGTTGAAGAATGACATGGGTGAGATGTTTAGTTCCACAGAAGTAGAAAAATCTCATTGGTGAATCATTTTGAGGCAAAATGGTGTAATACAGATGCTGAGTATCCTACACTGTAATACCAACCATATAGATGTATTGGATTAAAATAAGAAGGAATGCTCACCATGCTGGCTACTAAGGAAGAAGTCATTATAGTTATTAGATCTATAATAAAAGAACCAGACACTAGGGATGGATGAGGTGATAAAAGAGTTCATTTAAGGGTACTGGGATATTACTCAGGGAGATATTATTCAAGTTATGCTATAATTCTTACAGGACAGATAGATTCCCATAGCTTGGAAGGATGCTCTTGTTGTACTTATTCCTAAAGTGCAGGGTGCAAAAAGACTAGAATAGTTTAGGCTTATAATTCTTTGCAACATTATATCCAAAATAGTGGCAAGGATCTTGGTGGCAAGACTAAAGACAGTTTTATATGACCTTATCACCAAGGAGCAAGGAGCTTTTGTACCAGGTAGATCTATCTAGGATAACATATTTATTGCATAGGAAATGGCAACCAGGATGCATTCTTCAACATCTAAAGAAGGACTTATGGCAATAAAGGTGGACAT
Source organism: Vanilla planifolia (assembly GCA_023846275.1). Lineage (NCBI taxonomy): Eukaryota > Viridiplantae > Streptophyta > Magnoliopsida > Asparagales > Orchidaceae > Vanilla > Vanilla planifolia. Next base: position 878,217 of record JAIUJO010000170.1, read on the forward strand.
GGAACATGAACATGACAAGGTTAGATGACAATTTGTTATTAATATGATAACATTTTTGGGCTTCCCAATAGTGTGGTGTGAGTGGGCCAATGCATGAATCACAACACCGAGGTTTAGGGTGTTACTGAATAGCATCAAAATCCCATGGATTGAGGCCAAGAGAGGACTTAGGCAAGGATGCGCATTGTCACCATATTTGTTCACTTCACATCTAAATTTCTATCTAGGCTTGTTAGGAAGTATAAAGGCATGGCATTACTGGGATTTTGGTGTGGGCCAAATTCTTTAATCATTTCTCATTTGTTATATATCAATGATGTCATTCTCTATGCTTCTACTACATGTGCTATGGTTGGAGCAGTAAGACAAATTATGGAAGACTATGGGATGTATTATGTGTAGAAGGTAAACTTGGCTAAATCAAAAGTGTACTTTAGCAAGAGGATGGAAGGGAAGAGAAGGAAAATGGTGACAAGGAAAATTCATTGTGACCCAAGGGGAAAATCTCATGTATTTGGGGATACCTATTTCAGCAAGGCTGCTAAATAAGGAAGAATTCAATTTTATCATTAAAAAAATTGAAGAACAAGTCATAAAATGGAGAATCATACCTCTTTCCATGACAGACAGGATTGTTTTGATTAACTTGGTGTTGGCAGTGATTTCGAATTTTTACTTAAGTCATTGTGTGGTGTCGAGAGGGGTGATCAATGTCTTGTAAAAGATTTTTAAAAGAAACTTATGGTACAATGCCAAGGAGGGACAAGCGATGCATTATGCAGATTGGAGCACTATCACATTACCGAAGGAGGGTGCTTTTGGTATCTTTGATCTTTGTATTTTGCAGTAGGTTTCAATCTTGAAGCAATGCAGGAGGATCTTGGTGAAAGAAGATTGCTTGTGGATGGAAGTGATGACGAGTAAATACTTTGTGTGAGACAAAATGGGGGGTATTTAATGGGGAACTTGCAAGTATGCAGATTAATCAAGGAGGTAATGCCAAGTACTATACTAAATTTTGTTTAGAGAATTAGAGATGATAAGCAGGTACTATTTGTTGAAGATAATTTCTTAGGGTTTCTCCTAGTCAAGTGGTGGCCTACATTCATCAACATGGAGGTAGAATGGCCAAAATCCTTTGGTGAATGCATTATTGAGCATTGCAAAAGGAATGAGTGCAGTCTTCAAGCATGGGCTAATGAATTATTGATGGAAAGGATACTACATCTTCCTTGGGGGCTGAAGGATAACATGGACACGTTGTTGCAACTTTAAATAGAATTTATGTAGGTAAATAATTCCAAGCTCTACTCATCTTTGTAGTAAGCTACAACTAAGAAAAATGTTGGGAGTTCATGTGCTTCTTGAAATAACTATAGTTGGATTTGGAAACTCAAAGTGCTGCCAAAGGTGCGAGTTTTCATTTGGAGATTGGTGAAAAATTATATTCCTGCCACTAATTGGATATTTAAGAGAAGATTAGTTGAGTGCTGCAACTATGTTTGGAGTGAAACCAAGTCGAGACCTCACTACATCTCATGTGGGATTATTGGAAGGCAAAAGAAGTTCAGAATGTGCACCATATGTAGACACTGCCGTAGCTCTCATTCCATGCAGCAACAATAACTACAATAATTTTTCATTACAACAACTTTTTAGTAATTTGGAAGTGAATGGATTAAGGTGCAGGGGCATCATTATGCATTCTACTATAGTTTCTATAGCTTTCTATTATATTTCGATGAACAAGAATTTAAAAAACGACAAGCAGCAAGTTTTTAGCAATATTATCTTATTGAGGAGAATTCAAATTGATGTGTTGGCTATAATAAAGAAATACAACTTGACTTCATCCATGTTAGCCAGGAATCTATACAACTCACATGAGTTGAATGTAGCCTTATCTTGGGTTCCTCCTTCAAATGGATGGATCAAAATCAACTATGATGTGACAATTTGAGGTGATGGTGTAGGGCTAGGAATTATGGTTAGAGATCATATTGGGAGGCGTTTGCTTATTTTTGGAAGGAAGATTATTTCCCAATCAAGCACAACCATGGAGGTGCATGTAATTTTGAAGGCTGTGGAACTATTAACAAAGAAGTTCTTCACGTATCATGCCATTGAGATACAGAGAGACTCTTCCTTGGCTATTCAGAAGGTGGCCAATCTTCTATGGCACCTCTCAGATGGAGAAAGATTCAAAGACTCTCTATGGTATGTTAGAGGCATGGACACATTTTGCTTAACAAACATCTACAGGCAAGGAAATTCCCCTATATACTGGGTAGTGCATAATGCATGTTTAATTGATTTTACTTGGGATTGGGGTATGCCCCTTCCCAAATCACTTTTGAAGCTATTGCTTTCTGAGTTTTAGTTTGATTCTCCATAGAGGATTTTTTTGTAGGCCTTGGCCATTATTATATATCGATGGAAACCAAAGACTTTTTTATATCAATAGAACCCAAAAGACTTTTTGTTGAAGAAAATTATTGGGGTTTCTTCTAATCAAGTGGTGGCCTACATACATCAACATGCAAGTAGAAGAGCCAAAATTTGTTAGTGAATGTATTATTAAGCAAGGGGAATGGGATGTGTGTAGTCTTAAAACTTTGGCTAGTGAATTATTGCTTAATGGGCTGCTGCAACTTTCTTGGGCACTGAATGATAGCATGGACTAGCTACTGCAATTACAAATGGAATTTGTGGAGGTGAACAATTCCAAGTTCTACTTAACAATGGTGCAAGCTCGAACCCTAGAAAACACTGAGGGTTCATGTTCTATTGTGCAAGTAATTATAGTTAGATTTTAAAGCACAAAGTGCTGTACAAGGTGATGATTTTCCTTTGGAGATTGGGGAAAAATTATATTCTTACCACTAAATTGTTGTTCAAGAGGAGATTGATGGAGTGCAACAACTACGTTTGGGAATAATCAGGCTGAGACTTCACAATATCACATGTGGGATTGTTGGCAAGCAAAAGTGGTTTGGAAAGTGTAGCACATGAAAGATGCTGCTACAGTTCTCATTCCATGTAGCAGCAAAAACCTGTAGCAATTTTACATTATTGTAGCTTTACAACACTTTCAAGACAAACAAATTCAAGTGTCAAAACATGATGAAGCATGCTGTTGTAGTTGCTACAACTCTTTACTACATTTGGATGGATAGGAATTCTAAAAAACACAAAGAGAAAGAATTCAATAATACTATCCTATTGAGGAAGATTCTAATTAATGCAATGGTTGTAATCAAAAAATACAATTTGGCTTCATCCATGTCTAGTGTGAATCAATACAACTCACATGAGTTGAATATAGCTTTATTCTAGGCTCCTACTCCAACTGGATGGATCAAAATCAATTGTGATGCAGCGGTTCAAGATGTTGCTGTAGGGCTGGGAATTATTGTTATAGATCACCTTGGGAAGCCATTGCTAGTGCTGGAAGGAAGGTTATTTCACATTCAAGATAGCTATTGAGGTGAATGCCATTCTCGAGGTTGTGATAATGCTAAGGTCAAAGTTCTTCATGTATCATACTGTTGAGATTTAGGAAAACTCTACTATGGCTATTTAGAAGGTGGGTAATCTTCTACGACACCCTTCACTCGGGTGGAAGATTCAAAGACTCTCTCTGGTATGTTAGAGGCATGGATACCTTTTAGTTAATGCATATTTATAGGCAAGGAAATTACCTAGCAGATTGGGAGGTGCATTATGTATGTTCAATTGATTTCACTTGCGACTGGGGTATGCCCCTTCCCAAACCACTTCTGATGTTGTTCTTTTTAGATTTATTTTGTTGGTCCTCTATAGTAGAATTTTTGTAGGCTTGGACGATTATGGTATTATCAAAGGAACCCAAAGACTTTGTGTGGAGCTTTTGTGAGGGAGGTGGAAATTCTAGTTTTCCCAATGGAGGGAAGATTGATCGGTGTGTAAGAAGCACAACAAGAGTGCACGTGGGGCTTCGGGGGTGCACACAGCAGGCAGTGATGTAGAAATATCTTTAGAGGCACGAACGCTAATGAATTCAAAGATTGGAGCTAAAATTAAATTGAGCCTGCATGACAACACGAGCTGTGTGACGTGTGGAGCAAAGCACATGGCACGTTGAGGAAAGCATGGCGTGCGACAACCACATGCCTACAAGAAGACCAATCTTGAAATGAACACATCCTGGGCACACACATAACTAATCCTAGGCACGCCGAGGTATACTACAGGATTGTGGTAGCTTGTCGTGCAACAATTTCTTTAGTTTCTCTATTACAACAAGGGAACAAAATTTTAATTTTCAAGGTCAAATCTAAACCTAGAACTTTGAAATTTCATATATATCTCTATTTTCTAGCTTGCTTTATTGTTGCAGCTTTAAGTGGTTAAATTAATTATTGAAAATACTATGTTGTGGAATTATTTTGCAATTGTTTTGCTATGTTTATGTGTTGGAAGTGCTGGGACTTAATTACACAGGTGGTGCTGCCTAAAGTAATCTCTGGTTAAAATTATTTTTGAAATTACTGGTTGATATAGTGCTGCTATTTCTTTGTTGTTCTGATATTGTGGTGCTGGAACTACTGCAATTAATGCACAAGTTATGCTGGCTGAAGCAATCTCTGTTTGAAATTACTTCTATAATTGTTGGATGAAATAATTTCTACTACTCCTTTGTTATGTTGTGATTGTGGAGTTGGAAGTACTAAAATTAATTACAAAGGCTTTTTTGGCTAAAGTAATTAGTGGTTGGAATATTTGCTAGAATTATTGATTGAATAAGTACTGTAATTACGTTGTTGTGTTGTATTGTGGTGTTGGAAATGCTGGAAGGATATGTGGTTATCTATAGTACGACTGGCACTAAAGCTACGAAGAGCAACAAAAATGTGAAAAGTTGTGAAGATGTGTCACTCACACATAATGAATTACTAATTGAGAAATCCAACTATGCTCTTAACTAAGAAAACAAGCTGTATTGACCGTTTCTATAATTAATGGTGAAGTGGGAGTGGGTTTGATTGATAGTGGAATATTAGCAAACTTAGTATCTATTGCGAGTGACACAGTCGTGGCATCTGCAAAAGAGGTGGAGGAGATTAACTCCTACATGGGGTTAAATGGGAAGATGGACATTACACAGGTCCTACTAGGTGGTAGCAAAGAGAGCAATAATGCTCTAAACAAGGGAACACCGATGTAGAGGAACACTCAAAATCATACCAATGAGGACCATACTAAAGAAGGATAGGATACCATAATGCAAGGAGTGGGATATGGTGGGGGTTGTAAATAGGACAACTCAAACAAAGTAAGCTTTAAAGATGTGCTGACAGTTAAAAAGAACTCAAATATAGTAAATACAATAGCCACTGAGCGACCTCCTTATATTGATGTTAAGGAGGTTGCTGCAAAGATGTTGGATTATGTAGTACAAGATGAGATTGTCATGTTAAACTCAACATGCAACAGACACAAGGAGTTTCACCAATTTGATTTGGTAGGGAGAGTTTATTGTATTACCCTTCCTTTCTAGGTTATTGCAAGGCTTTTATTGTACAAGTGGGGCCATTTTAAGAATTTTAGAATATTACACCTTTCATTAGGATGCTTTTGTCTTCATTTTGATTCAATTGGGGATAGGAATGTTGTGTGGTTGTGTGTACCTCAATAGGTAATAGGGCAAGACATAGGGTTAGATGTTTGGAACCCTGTGTTTAGGCCTAATTCCATGACCATAATGTGTGCCCCAATGTGGGTCAGATTTGCTTTGCTTCCATTGATATATTAGGACATGGAAAACATTTTAGGCAATGCCAAAGCGGTTACAGAACCAATCTTAGTGGATGGATGGAATACATATTCGTAGCGATCTTTATAAGCGAGGGTCTGTGCATGGATGGATCTTTGAAAACCTCTGAAGCTAGGAATGTGGCTGAGTTAGCTATTTGGGAAGACATTCCAATCCTTTGAGTCTGAGGGCCTTCCTAAAATGTGATACACTTGTCACCATGTTGGCCACTACATGGATGAATGTTTTATTAGGGAAACACAAGCCGATTTGATAGGGGCTTTAGAGGAGAATACAGTAAGTTGGAAGGAGAATACTGATAAAACAATGCAAGTAAGCCAAAAAATCCAATAACCAAGAACTCAGTGGGATGAGGATGAGGGAGTTCGGAAAGGGCTATGCCTTGGACGTTAGTAAGAAGAACGAGGGCTGCCATACCTACCCAAAGAAGATTTCCAGTTCATATAGCTGCTCTAAATTTTTAGAGGACCCAAGGGTTGTGATCAATAATGGTGAAGTTGGGAGGTACCCTGGAAAGCATAAAAGTATCTTTATTACAAGAGGGAGGGATCCTTTCAAGAAAGTATGGATCCCAAAGGATACATTAGAAAGAAGGATGCAATACAGGTGGCTCAACATACCAATGGAGGCTATACGACAAGAGGTAAAAAGATGAGTACACCAAGGGGAAGGGAAAATTGCAGTAGGAAGTGATACAATTAGGGGAGTTTTAAGCCATGTGGTTGTACAAAACTAAATGGAGAGAGAGAGGGGAACCTCTCAATTGTAGTTTGTGGGCTGTAGCATTTGTAATGAAATATCTTTGGTGATTCATGGAGGTACAAGCTATAGTAAGAGGTGTAGTGATTGCATTCATAATTCTAGGCAGGGTGTTCAGTGTGAATTCTTTTGGCCAAATTGGGTGGATGCTCTCATTGGTTTTTATTTGGCTCAGAGATAAGCTTATTGCTATAGTAAAACTCCTTGTAATCCTTCATGGAACAATGACTCGACACATAGTGGGCTGTGGGCGAAGGGGCAATCCAACAGGGTGCTGGAAATGAAGATGAGACACTTGCTTGAAATTAATAGAGTTACTTGGCAAGGTGCTACTACTTCTTTCAATTTGGTGAAGCATGTTAGGAAGAAGGAAATGAATAGGAATACAGCATTGGGATGCAGCTATGTTGAATGTCGAAATTGAATTGAGGATGACATGGAGAGGGGGATGAAAGAGGGCTAATTATTGGAGGTGAATTTGCTATTGAAGGATGGCTGGTGTGGTGGAATATGGAGAGCTGAAGGGAATTTGGCTACTACTATGAAACTCTTAAGCCATGCTAGCATTATATTAGAAGCCAATTTGCTACTAACGAGGGTTTGGAGATGTGCGTGGTGGCAAATCATGTGCTATACAAATATGAGAAAGTACGTTGTAGTTTTGTGTGAAGACATGTTATTACTGAAATGGTGCTGGTGGAGTCTACTAAGGTAGGGAGCTTTCTATATGAAGACTCAAAAAAATGATAAGTATAAGAAGGAAGGGGACGTTATAGATGTGAGGCTACAAAGCACTCTGGAAACAAGTGGAAGTTTAAAGAGACAACACAAGATGAAGTTTTTCCTTGCTTCTTGTTATACGATCTAAATGCAATTGCTAGATTTCTTGGAATGCTAAGATGCTTGGGCTACAAAATACTGAGCACAGTGTGTGGAGTTAAGGGGTTACAACAACGACCTCCAATGCTTTGTTTCAAGAAGGAATTGGATGTACACTTCATGTGGAAGTGTTGTCAATATATTGGAAGGCCAGCTATTGCTGATGGGAGATATTTGAGGATGCTTTGCATTACTATTACCAAAAATATTTAAGCTAGTTGTATGGAACATTCGGGGAATAAGAGATAAAAAATTAAGGGGTTACCTACAGAGGTTTGTAAGAACAGTGGGTATTGTAGTAATGGCTTTTGTTGAAATAAGTGTGGAGAAATTCAGTAGAAGTGATGTGGTGTTCCTACATGGCAGTGTATGGCAGTTTGTAGTGCAACAATTAGTTGTATTATTTGGAGGCATTGTGGTTTTGTGGAGGAGTTGGCTAAACTTGAAAGTTATAAAATTCTTATTGCAAGTATTTGTAGCATAGGCATGGGTAGGAGAGGAAAGGCTGATAAAATGTTGTGTGGTGTATGCTTCTAAAGAGCCTATCAAGAGGAATGTTGTGTGGGAGATCTTGAGGTGGGGGACTCGTGATAGTGCTAGGGAATTTCAAAGTTGTTATGTCGTAGGAGGAGAAGAGAGGAGGGAAGGGTTTAGAAGTGGACAGGGACGGTATGAGTTTTCTAAAATCATGCAAGAATTTTAGTTGATTAACTTGGGATATGTGGGTAACAGATACACTGGTGCAATGGGAAGAATGTGGTGCTCGAATATTGGAAAGGCTAGATATAGTGCTAATGAATCTTAAGGGAATACAGGACTTTCCCACAACTATAGTTACTAATTTGTCAAGCATTGGGTAAATCATTGCCCATTACTTATTGAGTTGTGGACTCATCAGGGGATGGCCACTATAAGAAGAAATCAATTTGAGAGTACTTGGCTCACATTTCCTCAGACTGTGGGGTGGTACAAAAAGTTTGGAATAAATTGGCGAGAGGGAATCCCATGGAGAGGCTTTTCACAAAATTCTATAGATCCCTAGCTGCTTTAAGCAGGTGGAGCAAGACTGAGATGCACAACCCTATTGATAGGAATGGTGAACTTGTAAAGGAAATCCATGGTCTATAACTCAAGGAATTTGAGGTGGGTCATAATTATTAGGAACACATCCAACTCAGACAACTCATTTCTTCTTTTCTTAGGGCTAGTGCACTTGAGGAGAGATGGTGGTGGCAAAGAGCAAAGATGCAATAAGCTCAATTGAGGGATAGTAATACTAATTTCTTCCAGGCTACTATGACTTCTAGGTGAAGAGATAAGCATATACTGCAATTGAAGGATGATAAGGGAGAGGTGGTTAGTTCCACAAACAAAAAATAAAAAGCTTGTTGGTGAATCATTTTGAGTCAAACTTGTGCAATACTGATGCTGATTATCCTTTACTGTAATACCAACCTTACAGGTGAATTAGATTGGAATATGAGGGAATGCTCACCATGCATCCTATTGAGGAAGAAGTTATTAGAGCCATTAGAGTTATAAGGAAGAACAAGGCATTGTGAAAGGATGAGGTTACATTAGAGTTCATACAGTGGTACTGGGAGATTACTCAGGGGGATATTGTTACTATTATGCTACAATTCTTTCAAGATAGATAGATGCCAACAACTTGGAAGGATACACTTATTATCCTTATTCCATAACTACAAGGTGTATACAAACTAGAATAATTCAGGTCCATAAGTTTGTGCAACATTATATACAAAATAATTGCAAGGATCTTGGTAGCATGACTGAAGATGGTTCTACCTGATCTAATCACAAAGGAATAAGGGGCTTTTGTACCAAGTAGATCTATCTTAGATAATATATTCATTGGTCAAGAAATGGCAACCAGGATGCACTCTTTGGTTTCTAAAGAAGCTCTTATGATAATAAAGGTGGATATGGAACAAGCATATGAAAAGGTCAGATGGTATTTTGTAGTTGATATGATGGCATTCTTAGGCTTCTAGATTTTGTAGTGTGACTAGGGGAATGCATGTATTTCAGTATCATGGTTTAGGGTTTTACTGAATGGGGTCAAAATCCCATGGATTAAGGCCAAGAGAGGACTCAGGCAAGGATGCCCACTATCATCGTATTTGTTCACTATTACATCTGAATTTCTAGCTGGACTCATGAGGAAATGTAAAGCTATGTCATTTATAGAATTTCGATGTGGGCCAACTTCTCCAATTATTTATCATTTGTAATATCCCGATGATGTCATTCTATATGCTCCTGCTACATATGCTATTGCCAGGGTGGTAAGACAGATTATGGAAGATTATGATAAATATTCTTAGAAGAAGGTTAACCTCGCAAATTCAAGAGTCTACTTTAGCAAGGAGATGGTGGGTAAGAGAAGAAAGATGGTGGCTAGGAAAGTTCATATGACCCAAAGGAAAAATCTTAATTATTTGTGGACACCATCTCGACAAAGTTGCTAAATAAGGGAGACTTTAACTTTATCATTCAAATAGTAGAAGAAAAAATTGTAAAATGGAGAATCAGACCTCTTTCCATGATATGCAAGATTATTATGATCAACTCGATGTTGATAGTGATCCCTAATTTTCACTTGAGCCATTGTGTAGTCCCAAAGGGAGTGATCAATGTATTGGAAAAGACGTTCAATAGATACTTATGGTGTGGCACCAAGGAAGGACATGCAATGCATCATGTAGACTGGAGCGCTGTCACTTTATCGAAGGAGGAGGGTTGTTTTGGTATCCATGATCTTAGTATTTGGCAATAGGCCTTGATTATGATACAAAGCAGGAGATTCTTGGCAAGAGAAGAAAGTATGTTGGTAGAAATGATGAGGAGTAAACACTTGATGGGAGAAAAGATGGGGGGTGTTCCATAGAGAGCTTTGTAGGCATGCAGATTAAACGAGGTAATTCCATAAGTTGCACCAAACTTTGTGTGGAGAATTGGAGAGGGTAGGGATGTACTTTTTAAAAAGACAATTGGTTAGGGTTTCTTCTAATCAAGTGGTGGCTTACATAAATCAACATGAAGGTAGGATGACCAAAATTTGTTAGTGAATATATTATTGAGCATGGGGAATGGGTTGTGTGTAGTCTTAAAGCTTGGGCTAGTGAATTATAGCTTGGTAGGATGTTGCATCTTCCTTAGGCACTGAATGATAGCATGGACCAATTACTGCAATTACAAACTGAATTCGTGGAGGTGAACATTTCCATGTTCTACTCAACTATGGTGCAAGCTGGAATTTTAGAAAATGTTGGGGGTTCACGAGCTTCTACAAGTAATTATAACTAGATTTGGAAGCTCAAAGTGCTGACCAAGGTGAGGATTTTCATTTAGAAATTGGTGAAAAATTATATTCTTATCACTGAATGGATATTCAAAAGTAGATTGATAGATTGAAGTAACTATGTTTAGGGGTATAATCAGGCCAACGCTTTATAACATCTCATGTAGGATTACTAGAAGACGAAAGAGGTTTGGAATGTGGAGCACATGAAGGATGCGGCTGCAGCTCTCGTTCCATGCAGCAACGAAAGCTGTAGCAATTTTTCATTATAGTAGCATAACAACACCTTGGAGGTGAACAAATTGAAGTGTGGGGACATGATCAAGCATGCTGCTGTAGTTGTTATAGCTCTCTACTACATTTGACTAATAGGAATTTAAAAAAACACAAGGAGAAAATATTCAACTGTACTATCCTATTGAGAAAGATTTGAATTGATGTAGTGGCTGTAATCAAAAAATATAACTTGGCTTCATCCATGTCTAGCAGGAATCTATACAGCCCACTTGAGTTGAATGTAGCTTTATTCTGGGCTCCTCCTCCAACTAGATGGATCAAAATCAATTGTGATGCAATGTTTTGAGACAATGCTGTGAGGCTGGGTATTACTATTAAAGATCACCTTGGGAAGCCATTACTAGTTACTTGAAAGAAGGTTGTTTCATAATCAAGCATAGCTATGGAGGTTCACGTCATTATGGAGGCTGTGAAAATGCTCAGGTCGAAGTTCTTCATGTATCATGCTATTGAGACTCAGATAAACTCTACTATGGCTATTCAAGAGGTGGGCAATCTTCTACGACACTCTTCACGTGATGGAAGATTTAAAGACTCTCTCTAGTATGTTAGAGGCATGGATACCTTTTATTTAACGCATATTTATAGGCAAGGAAATTTCCCAACAGATTGGGTGATGCATTATGCATGTTCAATTGATTTTACTTGTGACTGGGATACGCCCCTTCCCAAATCACTTCTAATGTTGTTGTTTTTTGATTTTTTATTCGATCCTCAATAGAAGAATTTTTGTAGCTTTGGCCATTATTATATTATAAATAGAACCCAAAGATGTGCTGACAGTTGGAAGAACTCAAATACAACAAATACAATAACCACTGAGTGGCCTCCTTATATTGATGTTAAGGAGGTTACTGCTATGATGTTTGATTACGTAGAACAGGATGAGATTATCATGTCAAATTCGTCATGTTGTAGAGGCAAGGAGTTTCACTAATTTGATTTGGTGCGGAGAGTCTATGGTAATACCCTTCCTTGCTACATTATTGCAAGGCTTTAATAACACAGGTGTGGCTATTTTAAAAATTTCATAATATTGGACCTATCAGCTGTATGCTTTTGTCTTCATTTTGTTTCACATGGGTAATGGGCAAAGAGGCAATCCAATAGGGTGCTAGAAATGAAGATGAGACACTTGCTAGAAATTAACAGAGTTACTTGGCAAAGTGTTGTTTCTTCTTTCGATTGGGTGAAGCATGTGAGGAAGAAGGAAATGAATGGGGATGAAGCATTAGGATGCAGCTATGCTAAATGTAGAAATAGATTTGAGGATGGCATGGAGAGGGCACAACAGTAGGGCCAATTGCTGGAGGTGAAGTTGCTACTAGAGGATTACTAGTGTGATGGTATATGGAGAATTGGAGGAAACGTTATTGCTATTATGAATCCCTTAAGCGATGCTAGAATTTTACAAAGAGCTAATTTGCAACTAATGAGGGGTTGGAGATGTGCTTGGTGGCCTATCATGTGTAATACAATTATGAGAAGATAGGTTGTAGTTTTGTGAGGACCTGTTGTTGTTGAAATGGTGTTGATGGAGTCTACAGAGGTATGGAGCTTACTGTATGAAGACTCAAAACAATGATAAGTACAAGAATGAAGGGGGATGTTGTGGATGTGATGCTGTAGAGTACTCTTAAAAAATTGGAAGTTCAAAGAGAGAACATAAGCTGAAGTTTTTCCTTACTGTTGTTTGTATGATCTAAATGCGATTACTGAATACCTTGGAATTCTAAGATGTTTGTGCTATAAATTGTTGGCCATGGCGTGTGGAGTTATGTGGTTACAACAACTATGTCCAATGCTTTTTCGAAGTGGGAATTGGTTGTACAGTTCATGTGGAATTGTTGCCAGTTTGTTGGAAGGCCAATTGTTGTTGGTGGGAGATATTAGAGGTTGTTATGCTTTACTACAACCAAGAATGATTAAGCTCACTATATGGAATATTTTGGGAATAAAGGATAAAAAATAAAGGGGTTACCTATAATGGTTTGTAAGAAGAGGAGGCATTGCAATAGTGGCTCTTGTTGAAACCAGGGCAGAGAAATTCAGTAGAAGTAATGCAGATTTACTACTTGGTAGGGACTGGGGTTTGTAGTGCAACAATCAAGTAGATATTCTGGAGGGATTGTGGTTCTATGGAGGAGTTGCTAAACTTGAAAGTTATAAAAATTTCATTGCAAGTACTTGTTGTGCAGCCAAGGGTAGGGGAGGAAAGGCTGATAAAATATTGTGTGGTGTATGCTTCCAAGGAGCCTATCAAGAGGAACACTGTGTGGGAGATCTTGAGGGAGGAGGCTAGAGGTGAGGGACCAATGATAGTGGCAAGGGATTTCAATGTTGTGGTCAGCTAACCACGTGTGGCACTGAAGCCTTAGAAGTGACTGCAAAAGAGGATTGACAAAAACAATTGCTTGAATATTTGAACAATGGTAGAGAATTCTGTCAATGAATGTGCCCACTCGAAACTATATTAGACGTTGGGCTACACAAGACTCTTGTGAGAATAGAGTTCTCTATTGGAGTGCCTTCAATGGACTCCTCCTAGGATGCTTGTCAAAGCTAGAATCTAAAGAAGCTTTCGAGGAAGCTTATTTTGGAGTCTATGATGCACACCAGTAAGGGACCAAGTTCTACCATCACTGAGGCGACTGGGGTAATACTGACCCACCATGTCAAAAGATTTCTCCAAGAGATGCCACATTTGTCCAATACATGCAGACTTCATTCAACAGCCATCAGAACCTTGACATCTGATGGTAATGTCTTGTTTCAGGTTTGGGGCATAGATGTGATTGGCCCCATCCAGCCTCCTTCATCAAGGAGGCATGTGTATATTTTGGCTACCACAAATTCTTTTTCAAGTGGCTAGAGGGCCCTTTGAAACGAGTAAAGGGAAATGATGAGGATCTGAAATCATCTAATCTCTCAATTCAAAGTCCTTGTTCACCTGATCTCTAACAATAGAATGAACACCATTCAAAATCCAACAAATAGATTGACTTCGTAGAAAGTTTCAGATGCAACATTGTTTCTCTACACATTACAAAGCTACGACTAATTTGCATGAAGAGGTTGTCAGTCAAGAATAAAGTGTGTAAGCTTCTCATTCCAATTGCACTTGTTCTAAGAAATGACCTTCATGAGAAGCTTCCTGAATGACCATGGACATTCCATACTACTACACATACACCTACCAGCTCCACTCCTTATGCCTTAACGTTGGTTGAGAAGTAGTCCTCCCGTTGGAAGTCCAAATCACCACCCTTAGAGTGGCAATTCAAGAAGGCTTTATAGAGGACCAGAGAATGCAACTTAGACTCCAAGAGCTGGAAGCTCTAGTGGAGAAATGACTGAGTTCTTGGCAAAGGCTTGAAATCTACCATGCAAGTGTATCAAAAGCCATTGATCAAAGGATTCATAGATGGTTTTTCAGGCTAGAAGACCTAGTGCTAGCCGTAATAAGGCTTATGAATGTAACCTGACAGATGCAACACATCCAAACATTAATGGGAAGGACCTTTTCTGATTAGGAGGTGTCTTCTACTCAAGAAAAAGAAGTGTCCCCCAAACATAACTATGTACTCACACCAATTCATGCTTAATATTGGAAGAGGTATTACCTAGTTCGGGGACAATCCCATCCTGCTTCTCTCATTTCATTATATAGGAAGGAAGTCGACTTAGTTGCTACCTTGACATAGGGGCCAAAACCTAGGCTCAGAGCAAAGAGTGGATCACATGACCTATTCAAGGTTGGGGGAGTAAACACTCATCAGCATTTCTGGACTAGGGGCAGGCAACACGAATCTCATCATGACAAGAAACTGGTTTCATCACCACCTTCAGGTTCCTAGCCGACCAATCTTTTTTAAGAGACTATTGTAGGCTACTTTAAGAGCTTGAAGTCAGTGAGGCCCCTCAAAAAACTATATTCATTTCTACTACTTTAAGGATTCATAGGTACTCTTCATAGAAATTGAGCAGGTAGAAACATGTAAAGTGTTGTATTAATTCATAGATGAAATTCGAGCATATGCAAATATGTTAGTAATGATAAAAGACTACACAAATCCTATTCAAACAAAATAGAGGCTACCAGCATTATGGACCTCAGAAAGAATAAGATGATGGCACAGCTTGGTGAAGATATCCCGACACCTAATGTCACACCGCGACAACTATAGCTCTATAATTATGCAAGCACAATGTGTAGATTTGATGTAAAGGTAGCAATCCTAGCAAGGTCCTCTCTAGAAGCTATCCTCCTAGCCACTAATGGTTCAACCCAAAGCCGTGCCACTGCAAGCTCATGCTCTATGAACATAAGATGTCACTCAATTATGTTCACAATCTCCACACAATATGAGACTTTAAACAACGTGTTGTTTGGAGCTCCTCCTTAGCATGTGTCTTGGACTATAGTGGGCCTACCATACCAATGTCGCATCAACCTCTTCATGTAGTTAGTCATTTTTCCAAGCTCATCAAATTGACCACCCAGCAAGATTGACACATGGGTCAGGATCCTCCTAGCCTTGGTCAAAAAACTAGTAGCCTACAGGGGGACAACTAGTCCCTATTGTTTATCAAGCCTGTCTATTATAGACAACAGGACCTAGGAGATATATAGAGCATTGGGTAGAAACTCAGAGATGGGAGTCTCCACTATGATTCTTGCTCAATGTTAGTAAGTGAAATAAGATAAAAAACAAAGTATTGACTTAATAGGTTAATCTCCAACTACAGCTTTCAAGGTGAAAGTGATCTAACAATAAGGATGGCTACCTACGTAGAAGTTGTTTGGTGCATGAAAGTCCAAACCCCCTTCCCTTCAACCTTTGTCAAGGCCAGTGAAGTTCAGTGGTTCTTGATTCCTACCACTTCTGATGAAATGGATTTTTCTATCCCTAATGGTCTAGATATTAAATGACATGGACCACACAGATATGGAAAAATCAGTCTTTGACTCCTGCCAGTCAAGAAAGTCTTTTCTCTACTACCACCTACCACCTTTGAGAGCAAAGAATAGGGTGAAGGACAAAAAAATAGTGTTTCCATCTTCGACCATCTGGTACATCAATCAGACAGAAAAATTTGCCTTTGAAAGATGTATCCCCAATCGAATCTTTTTTTAGGTAATCATATCAATGTCCTCGTCCATCTTGCCATCATAATTGTTCACTCTTGAAGCAAGGCATCAGTCTCTGGCTTTCCCGGATGTTCAAGATGTTTTTTGAAAATATCTATGGCGAGAGGTCTCCCCCTTCTAGAGATAATTAATAGATGAACCCTACTTTTAGGAGACATCCCCATACCCATGGAAAGAATGAAACATCTCTTGACAAGGAAGAAACAAGAGAGAATTGCTTGTTTGGCTTGGAAGCCTTCTTATTATGAGAATAAAAAAAAGTCACCAATCCCCATGGGGTGACTTTTAAGTGTGGCTCGACATTTTCCTCATTCGATAGAGAGTTAGTAGCAGAACCAGAGCTAATCATTGGGGATATTCCACTTCTACAGTCAACCGCTTCTCCAGACCAAGAGCTACCCACAAGAGCTTTACCAGATTGCCTACTTAGACCAAGAGGTAAAATTCAACTTAAAGATCGCCATGAGCCTACCTCTACAAAAAAAAAGATGGAAAGTTCATACTATGATGATTGGCATCCTCATTTATGCAATGAAAATGGGGTGAGTAGCCAGTGCCCTTGAGTTATTATCTTCGGTATCGCTTTTTCTCATCGTGAAAGGCACCATAAGGCACTCCACTATAAGGAGTGGATGTTAGGCATGCAAAGAAGACCCTGACTATGCACTGTCACTAGCTCTGACTCTCAATCACTGATGAAAGAAGAATGAATGCCAAGACAGTTGTTCCCTTGACAGTATACTGCCTAATGGCTTTACATCACTAAAGAAGTAATTGACAGCAAGACAATCTAAAGTAGATATGATCTAGATATCAAAAGAAAATAGGGGGCCTAGGGTTTGAGCTAAGAAATAACATCGAGTGAGGGGAAGGAAAGACTCAAGTCTAGAAGAGGGGGAGGGGAAATCTTGATTCCTGAATTCTGAGCTCAGAAGCTCCACAGAGGAGGCCCCCCGTCGAAAGTTTAGAAACAACCGAACAATCTAGGTAAGCTCATGCATATGAAACAAAATAGATTATGTGCTACTCAAAATGCACTTCAAGTATAATCAGTAGTGATTCAAATCATCGAATTGTAAAGTAAAGGACACAGATGATTTGTTTTGACATATAATGGAGTAGAAATCACCATTCATATTCTATTTTCTTTTATTTTCTATTTTATTCTTTAATATATATATATATATATATATATGATATACTAAACTTAAGTATAATAAAGAAATCTTCCTGAATGTAAACTGATCTTTTTGGAATTCAAGTTGGATAACTAGAAAAGGGGGCCCAGGCTGCCCCGAGTTATAGAGCTCTGTGAATTTGAAATCAATTATATCTCTAGGAGTTCAAGAAAGTTGATCATATTCGCCAATGGCATTACACGTGAAAAAGAAGTAGAAATTAGGAACCAAACCACGTTCCCTGTACTTGGACAATGCAAGTTCATGGAGCATCAGGAAAGCACAGTAGTGGAGTTGAAATAGTTTTGACTAGTCTAGAGAAGATTACACTCAAGCAAGAACTCCAAATATACTGATATTAATACCATATACCACAACAAGTTGAATATGAAGCCCTCCTTATTGGTCTCAGATTTGCCTTAGGTTTCAAGGTGATGATAGTAATTGTTCACGTGACTCATAGCTAGCAATCAATTAGATCAAATACACCTTTGAGATAAAGGAAAGGATCTATCATTAAGAGATACAAGAAAAAGGCTCTTGATTTAATGAAGAAATTCTTGAAATTCATTGGAGAGAAGAGAATAATGTGCCAGATTCTCTTACTGAGTTTGAAGAACCATTCGGGGGCATACCTCCACTTGATATACATATATCAAAGTCTTGAAACTGAAATGATTTATATCATGGGAATCAAGAGGAGTTCATGTTGTATGGGGATCCCAGTGGAGTACTCCCCTCATCTTGAGATGAAGCTCGACACATAAAAAGACAATAGACCAGATACACTCTCATTGATGATAAGTTATACCGCAAGTCTTTCTTACAACCATTGCTTTAGTGCATCCATCCCACAGGGAGCCCCTTCACGACATCCAGAAGTTGACTGGTTTGATTGTTGGCCTCAGTTGATTTCTCGATCTGGAGTCCAGTCTTTAGCTTTCTTAAAAGTTCTTAGAACCAAATCTAAGATGCAATGGACTAATGAATGCGAGCAAGCATTTATGATATGAAGTGAAACAAAATGACAATATATATATAACCCTCCAAATAGCCCAAAGCTTGGAGAGTGTCTTTTCATCTATTTAGTAGCTACCAATGGAGTAGTCAGCTCAGTTCTAGTTCAAGAGGAAGGAAACATGTAGAAACCCATCCCCTTTCATGGGATGGAGATGGCTTGGCATGCAAGATACCCTTCTTTGAAATTCACTTGGACCAATCTGCTATCCTCCCCCACCATTTCCAAAAGGAACCATTGCTCGAGAATAGCTTTCTAAGCTTTTGATTCTCCAGGAGAGACAACAATTTTTCTAAAAAGATAGGCCAGTTGCCCTACTAGCGAGTGGAGATTGGCCTCGTGGGTTCGAACAAGGTGAGTCAAGTCCAAATTCATGACTACTGATGATCTAACCTCCACCTGCGTGATGAGATTTGATGAGACCAAAGAGTGGCAAGCTACCTGCTTTTGTTAATCACCAGATTGACAAAACAAAAAACAAATAAACAAAAAAGAGTACATGGTCACAAAATCTCATTCCATTTAACTATTTCTAGGAATAGAATCTTCTATTTATATTATTGAGATTCTATTATAGTATTGTAAAGAAGTTCCCAAAAATAAACACCCCAAAGGAGTGCCCCCGTGCTGACTCGCTTGGTTTATTTTGTTGAACAGACCAGGCTATGGACACAGAGTAATCTTCATGGAATCAGTGGAAAATTCTTTTTCACTCCATGTCGGACCATTAGTTGTAGCCTTCTAGTAGCATGACATAGTAGTCGAATTTACTTTCTTTTAGTATACTAATGAACATGCTGATTATGAGGGCATCAACATTGGATAAACCATCCCCTAAGAAAGTATACTCAGGGAATCCATAGAATATATGACATCCACTAATGTACTTCATCGCCATAGGTATGGGGTATTCTTTGAATTCATATAAATCCTACATGGCACTCTCACATCATACAGCTTTATTCGTAGTAAAGGTGACTTCCAGAATCAATAGATTGGTAATTCATGTATTACATGATATCTTATCACTCACTCATCCTTCTCCTCATCAAAAAGAGAAGGGGAACTTCAATTGAAAATTGAGAGGGGAACTGAGTTCGAGGATTATTGCTTGGGGGCCCCTCTAGAGAATTAAACTAGATTATGGGGATCATTTTTGCGAACTTCTAAATCAGGCTAGGCACTCACGAGGTCCGAAAAGATCAACTAATGACTAGTTTACATAACAAGGAGTTCAGCAAGGTTGGGAGATTGATAGAAGGACCTAGCCAAAGTCACTGTTTTTTCAACTCCATGGGTTGAGTAGTTGGAAGGGATTGCTTTCTACCTTTTGTCTTTACCGACCCAAGCTCATATCACATGTGGGTCATCGTGTAATTGCACCTTGGGACTTATTCAAAGGGCATTCGTACTAAGGGTTAAAGGATTATGCAGATCGAGTTGTTAGGTGAAATTGATAATAGCTAATTCGACGGCCAAAAGTTTTGAATGGTGATCTATGATACTATACCTTCGAGGAATGTCAAAAGGTAGGTTAAGTGAATCCAAAAAAGTGAAACTTTATTTGACGAGTGGACATTAGTGACTCGATTATTGGGACCTACAAGAAGCCAAGTTTCTTTGCTTTTCTTCATCACAGTAGGTGAAAAAAGACAAAGTCAAAGAAGCAGACAAGTAGTTTCACTATCCACCTTTAGCGATATTTTGGATGTTTCCATTTCACACATCTTGGCCAAGAAGGAAATAAGTGTTTGTCAGTAGAAGGTGGTCACTTCTCTACTCTTAGACATAGAATAGAGGATCACTCTGCATCCATAGTCTTCTCTACATCTTATGCATCTTCTGTCTCATCTCTTGGTCTCAGGGAGTCAGGGAGCAAGAGTCCTCTCCCAAAACTGGTTTTCTAAGTGGGAACTAGGCTTCATTCAATGGAATGGTTTGTTAGTTCAGCTCAAGGGGTCTAGTTTCTCGGTTTAGTGTGGAGGGAGGCAGTCTTATTTGAGGGGACATGTTCTAATGTAAAGTTGGCAATACGTTCATGAGTTGATCAACAGTTGCTTCAATGCTTCTCCTCACTAAATATATGTCAATGGCCTTTCTCCTCAGTATCTCTTAAACTTTAAAAAAAACTCTCATTCCTTTCCATGCACCTGCTATCTGACTTAGAAGAATAAGAAGAAAGGCTCAAAGCCTTTTCACTCAATGGCCACATAGGCTTTCTTCTCGATCTCCGTCAACCTAAGTCCCCTGCTTCCTACATTCACCAGAAAGAGGAACCGAAATCGACTGCTAAAAAACTAAAATTGGATTCAAAGAAAAGAAGAAAGATAGAATTGGAGCTTCTTGGTGTATCTTCTCTCATCCACCAAGTCTTATTCTACTTTTCTGCTCAATTAAGCAATGGAAAGTGTGAATTCTATGATTGCCTATTTCAAGATGACAAGTTTGAGTCCAAAGAGTTTGTTCAAGTCAAGCCTCTATCTACAAAACTACCATCTTTTCCTGTTGGTCGAGTGGATTTAATCTCCTATCCTCCAACAGCATGTTTATGAGAAGTCATCTACTAGCATATCCTTACTCCATCACCTCAAGGCATGCAAGGTTCTGGCACACTTGTGGCTAAGGGAAAAGATGCAATGATTAGAATCGATCTAAAAGCTCCAAGCACCCACCACAATCTCCCTAGCAACCACAAAAGAAAGCCAAACATCCTCAGGTCTGACACCCCTAGAACTTGAATCCAACCCAGAGGTTGAGAGAAAAAGTGGACAATGATCAAAAGCAACACGAGGAAGATGACTCATGGATGATCCCAAGAAGGACATAAGAACAGTAAAGTTCATGAGAACCCTACATAGTCGAGAACCACATCCGAGCAGAACCCTCCTTATTGTTGCACCAAGTGAAATTGGGCCCCTAGTAGATCATGTAAATCACTCTACGTCATGAACACAACAAATTCCCAGTTAGTAGGACCAGTCTGCAAAGGAAAGGCTTGCATATTCTCTTCTCCTCCTTACTGAGGATATAGTGGAAGTCTCCTCCCACCATAGTGGGAGTGCTGTCATCAATGTGGGAAAGTAGGGTGCTCCATACCTCCCTCCTAACATGAAATTAGCCATCAAAATAGAAAACACAGAAGCACGACTTGGCAGATCTCCCATGCCCATCCTCAATAATAATGACCTGCCTAAGGGAGGTAGCCAGTTGGACTCTAAAAAGGTCACCAACCCACAGCATTTTAATGCCACCATACTTCCCAACTGAAGGGACCACATGAAAGTCCCAATATAGATTCATAGATATTAAGATAGATTTCTCTATGATTTTTATTAAAATAGTGAGTTTTGAGTTCATATTAGTTAGTGATCTCGACTCAGTGAGTCTTTTATTTCATCATGAACTGTTGGCACCAGTCTTACATTTTTTCATTGTGGACTGAGTAGAAAGGTGGATGCATGGGAAGAGGGTTGTATCATGAGGGAAGCAAAGGGGTCAACTACTTCAAATAGAAAATATGGATTCTAGTAATGCAATGGAGTTGGGCTGACATGTCCATCCAAATAAATCGGCCCATCTTTGCCTGCTAAGAAATAGGATTGCAAGTGAAAAATTCTGTCTCAATAGAACGTGTATTTATATTATGATATAGAATATACTATTTCTACTTTGTTAGACTATTTTAGACTTGATCTCTATTTATTATTCCTAAATGAATAAATGAAAATGAAGTTGTGAAGTAGTTCATGGTGGGGTTACTATTATCCTTTTTCTTGTATGTGTTCCTCCAAAAATGGTAGTTAGATCCTTAAAGGAGTGATCCATATCATCTTGACTTGGTTTTGCTTCTATTTTGCACAAATCTTGAACAATACTTAGTTTGTTCTTCTCCTACCAGTCTCAAATAGGGCATGCTGAGAAAACTCTTCTTCATGTAAAACCCTTTTGGTTTCAATCGAAAAAATTGTACATATTTTAAGAAACCGTGCGCTATGGCTCGAATCCATAGTTCATCCTATTTTTGATAGAAGTAGTTGATAATGGAATCCCATTTTGCCCATTATAGGATATCTATAAATAATAGTGCAAAAAGATGGCCTGGGTCCATGTTGTTGAGGAATAGTGGAGTTGAGTTTCTCGAGGCTTTGCCTTTGGATTAGTTAGTTCTATTTCTCAATAGGACTGAGAAAGGATATAACTCAGTGGTCTTGACATGGTGGAAGTCATCGGTTAAAGCTTGATTATCCCTAAACTCAACCTAAGTTTTTTTTTATTTTGGCTTCTTCCCCATAGTGATAAATTGAGAACAGATAAAAGGCTTGTAGTGTCGATGCAATAGGGTGGGGACGATGATATTGTGTTATGAAGCACATGGATACAAGCCTTCGCTTTGGTCTTGGAATGAAAATTTCGAATCAGCTTTGTCTATGAATAAGGAATCTATAACTAATGTAACTATGAATGTCATGGAGAGTTCGATTCTGGCTCAAGACGAATGCTTGCAACATGCTTCACACATGAAAGTCAGATGGGAAGTGGTGTTTCCAGTGGTCAACGAGTGAGTCACACCCAAGAACCTACCCTTGGGAGGGGAGCAACAATTGGAAACGGTTGCTAATACCCCGTAGGCTGAGGAGCAAAAGGAGGAATCTGCATGTGGAGGGGCTCACATCTGATTAGCTGGTTGGTTGGGTAATAGTTTACAAAGGTGATGATCAGTAGTTGGTCCGAGAAGATGATCGGCCACATTGGGACTAAGGCACGTCCCAGACTTCTATGGAAGGCAGCAGTGGGGAGTTTTTCGTAATGGGAAAAAGCCTGATGGAGCAATGCCATGTGGAGGAAGAAGGCCCACATGTCGTGAACCTCTTTTATCAGAGAAGAAGCAATGACGGTATCTAAGGAATAAGCATCGGCTAACTCTGTGCCAAAAACCGCAGTAAGACAGAGGATGCAAGCATTATTAAGAATTATTAGGCGTAAAGCATCTGTATGTGGCTTTTAAGTCCATCGTCAAATCCCAGGGTTGAACCCCTAAAAAGTGGTGGAAACTATAAAGCTTGAGTACGGCAAGGGTAGAGGGAATTTTTGGTGGAGCGATGAAATGCTTAGAGATCAAAAAGAACACCAACAATGAAAGCACCCTGCTAGACCAACACTAACACTTAGAGACGAAAGGTAAGGGAGTAAATGGAATTAGAAACCCCAGTAGTCCTAGCTATAAATGATGGATACTAGGAATTATGTGTATTAACTTGTGCAGTGCTGTAGCTAACACACTTAGTATCAGGCCTAGGGAGTATGGTCATAAGAATGAAACTCAAAGGAATTGATGGGTTCCCACACAAGCAGTGGAGCATGTGGTTCAAGTCGATGCAAAGCGAAGAACCTTATCAGGGCTTGACATGCTGTGAAACCTCTTTCTTGAAAGAGGGGTGCCTTTAGAAACATGGACATAGTTGGTGCATGGCTATCATCAGTTGGTACTGTAAGGTGTTGGGTTTAGTCTCACAATGAGTGCAACCCTTGTGGTTAGTTGCCACCACGGAGTTTGGAACCCTAAACAGACAAACAGTGATAAGCCAGAGGAAGTGAGGATGACGTCAAGTCATCATGCCCTTGATGCACTGGGTGACACACGTGCTAATATGGGTGGGAAAAATGGTCACAATACTGTGAGGGTGAGCTAACTCTAAAACCCATTGTCAATTCAGATTGTAGGCTACAACTCTCTTACATGAAGCCAGAATCGTTAGTAATTGTTGGTCAGCTATACGGCGGTGAATTCATTCTTGGGCCTTATACACACCACCCATCATACTATGGGAGTTGGCCTTGTTTAAATTCGTTACCTTAACCACAAGGAAAAGGTGGATGTTGAATGTACAACTAGTGATTGGAGTGAAGTCGCAACAAGGTAGCCATACTGGAAGATGCAGCTGGATCACCTCCTTTTCAGGGAGAGCTAATGCTTATGCTTGCTAGGTATGTCTATTTGACATTACTTCACGCCCAAAAAGAAGTGAGCAACATCTAAGCTAAGCTTGGATATGGAATTGTTCTTTTGTTTCTAGACAGTGAAGTAAGACCAAGCTCATGAGCTTCGTATCCTAGGTCGTAAGAAGTTGATAGGTTTTGTACATCCCCATGGCTCTCCCATGTGGTGACAAGTGGATGTCCAAAAGGAAAGAGGGGGAAATGGTTTGGGGTATATCTCGGATTTGGCATAGCAAGCTAGGCCCACAAGACAGGCTATTACCTCAGCAGTGGAGTGTTCCCCTGAAAATTGCATCATTACACCTAGGCTATGAGGGATCTCCGCTGCATGGATAGTTCAATGTGCCCATCAATGCCTGACCCGTAGATGTGGATCATTCAAGGCACATAAGAATGACACACACCTCCGGTTCGAATCAAACTTTGAAACCAAACTTCTCCTCAATAGGATAAATGGAGCAAATTGGGTGAGATCCAATGGAGATCAAACTTTCTTTTCTATTCAGTCATGGCATCTGGGCTGTCTGGGGGGACTCCATAGCTACTTACTCTCTTCTCGAGAAAGCAAACACCCCTAATTAGTTTATGGAAAGCTATCTTTCGAGCATAGGTTAAGGTTTAGCCTCAATAAGAAAATGGAGCACCTAACAATGCATCTTCAAAGACCAAGAACTACAAGATCACACCTTTCATTTTGGGGAAATGAAGGGATCGTACCACGAAAGCCTTTTTTCATGCTTTAATCTTAGGTCTGAAGAAAGCAAAAATCCATAGGATTTCTTGAATTGTCCCTTCCCAAAAGGTAAAACATGAAATTCTTTTTTCCTCTCCATAGGGACCAGGAGATTGGATCTAGCCATAACATAAGAAGAATGCTTGGTATAAAGACTTGGTTTTTTTGACCCCCTATGGGAGCTCCTTGAATGCCTTCTTTTTTCCCTCATTGAAGTTCTTTCACAAAGACTTGACATGATCAGGGAGATGGGGGAATAAGCACATTCGAAGAGTGATGTAGAATGAAGAGTTGTATGCTGTGTTCAGGAAGGATGAATCGTTCCCCCAAAAGAATTTATTGATTCTCTCCCAATTGATTGGATAGTCAACAGCATGATTTATTTACAGATGGGGTCTCTGGTTGAAGTCCAGGATGGCCCAACTATGCCAAGGAAAAGAGGGATCAGAGAGAAAAGAATAGAAGAATCATTTGACTCTTCCGTGTTTGTTTCACTTGGCTTTGGGGGATATAGCTTAGTTGGTAGAGCTCTGCTCTTGCAATTGAGTCATTACAGTTATGGGTTGGATGTCCAATTATCCAAGCAATAATGATAGTATCTTGTACCTAAATTGGTGTCTCACTTTTTCTAAGGAATATGGAAGAGGATAAAACCATGCCACTGAAAGACTTTACTGAGACAAAAAGATGGGCCATCAAGAACGTAAAGCAGGTAGGATAGGTAGTTGATGAGATCTAGTATGGATCGTACATGGATGATAGTTGGAGTCGACAGCTCTCCTTAGCTCCCTCATCTGGGATCCTTAGGAAAGAGAATGAAGTTGGCCCTTGTGAATAGCTTGATGCACTATCTCCCTTCAATCCTTTGAGCAAAATGGGAGCAGCCTAAATCATGAAAATAGGGTTATGGGATTGCAAGACATGTGTCGTGCTGATAGGCAAAGCAATTGCTAGATGACGAGAGTCTTGTAGTCAAACACTAGCTTACTCTCTGACCCGAATAGCATGGGGCACATGGAATCCCATGTGAATCACAGTCAAATTGATCAAAGTCACAAACTGAGGTAGCCTTCATGGGACAGTGAATTCATAATCAAATGTCCTTCTTTTGACATTTTTGATTCCTGACTTCCACTGCCAAAGCTAGGGATGAGTTAGGAAGAGGAGGAGTGGTACAAATGGTATCAGAAGAAGCTTTCCTTCCATTCCTTAGAATGACTCTTTGCACTAGTCCGAAGGGAGTTCAGTTCGAGAGGGTGTTAGCTCAGTGATCCAGTAGAGCACAGAGTGCTCGATTGATACCAATACTAGGTTCTTGTTATGCCCAAAGTTGGATTGACTCTATAAGTTGGACCAAACACTAGCTCCAATGATTGGCCATTTAGAAATAGGAATGGGGGCCACTCTGAGGAACTTATATATGATCTTCTGGAGCAAAGTTCCACCCCAATTTATCAGAAGTACTAAACAAGGATACACGGGGTGATTAATCACTCACTACTACACCACTATCAATAGGTGTCAAGGATATGAATGAATCCTTCCTTCCCTTTGTGTTTGACCCATTGAGTCAATCTAACTAGTTAGTTCTATAACTATTAGCACATAGGCTGATATGTTAGTGCATATATGAGCTCCTTTTTAGATCTAGGGTTGGGATACAACTAGAAGAAAAGGTGGTTTCACCACTTCATGAAGTGAAGTTCACAGGTCTAGCTCTTTCCATTGATTTGTCTATGAAAAACTCGCATGTGTGAAGCATCTTTCATTTTTGTATTATTATCATATCAATTCGATTTGTTGAAGTAATTAACAAGAAGAAAGAAATTGTATGCACACTCTGATATAGTCTTTGATGAATGGTCTCCCTTGGGTCTCTAGTACTTTATTCCCCAAAGGGGAAATTCCATTCAAGAGAAAGAGTTCCACTAAGAAGGAGAAAGTTATCAAACAAGGTATCCTCTCCTATCCAATGAATGGAATTAGGATTTCGAATGAAGTGGGTTATCTCATAGTTCTTGGTCTTTGAAGATGCAAAGAGATTCTTTTCATCAAGTCAGTGGATATGGCTTGGTCACTTGATTCTATCCATCACATATATGCTTCAAAGGAGTTGATGATATAACCGTCGTGGTGAAGTAGGGACCTAATGGAAAAGTGGTGCGATTTTTGGAACAATATATATCCAATTCCATTCCTTATGAATTCCATTGTCTTCCTTTAGAGGAAGAGAGGGCCTACAAACCTCAAGAACTCTATAGTCTTATTCATTTTTATTGCTTCTTTCAAATTACAAAAGGCAACTAAATTGCTTGCTCTTTTATACATCTATGATTGCTGATTGCTCATATGATATGTTCTTGCTCCTCCACCTATGCAAGATCGAAGGGGCCCCCTTTGGGGTGACTTTGTGCTTGATTGATTATTTGATGTCTTCATAGTAGTGCACACTTGAACTCTTTCAGAAGATAGAAGTGGAGTATGCACTCTCTTAAAGGAACTTCGTGTCGCAGCTTCTCCACTCTGTAGCAGTCTATTGAATGGAGTGGAATCAGAGGCTCCCTCTAAGGTTTGTGCTTTCTCTTCATTTCAGAGTCATTGAAGAGAAAGTAGAGGAGATAGCAATGGAATTGGATCAAGTCCAAGAAAAAAGAATCAACAAAATATGGGTTGATCTTTATGACTTTTTTCTAAAATGCAATTAGAAAGTGAGAATCCTTCTATTCTATACTATAGAGTATTTACACACCTCTATTGCCCAATTCTATGGAATAAGATGAAGATCTTTTTATTTAATAATAGATAACTTCCTCTCGCAAGGCTTAAGTCAAGTAAGTAAACTTCCTCTCCTAATAAATAGAGTTAGCTCGCTTCCTTTTCAAATTGACTTTCCTTTGCTCTGGCTGGCTCTACCTTCATCCTTTGGTTTTTCTCTCATAGAGTTAAAGGTTTGTGGTGTCTCTTTTGTGGAGGTTGGGAAAAACCTTGTTCACAAATATTTTCACTTTAGTTGATTCAATTCTATGAGACGATATTCTATTCTCATCTCTGACATTTGAAAAGAGTCTATGGTTCAAAATTACATGTCTTAAGCAACAGGAGAACACGTGATCTCAACTCTTTGAATCTCTTCTCCAGCAACAATAGCAGTCAAGCAATTGACTTGAATCTCCTTAGAATAGTTTTAGTTGTCAAGCAAAGTCAACCCCTCTTTTCACTTTTGAATCTCCTTCTCCAACTCCTCCCTTAGCTTAGTGCGTAGCAATCTTGACCTCACCTCTGGATTGTGTTTCATCCCTCATGTAGCCCCCAACATCCTTATGGTCGTCTTCCCTTCTAGTTTCTTCACTTCACTCGCCAAAAAAAAAGGTCCATTACATCTCATCTCACCAACAAGGGCTTACAGATCTTTGAAATGTGCATCTCTTTCTTAACCTTTTGTGAACTCCTATGAGCTCTGATCGTGATCGACTCTTGACTTTACTATAGGCCTAACATAGTAGTACTAAACTCAAGGAAACTAAGCTACAATTATGAAGCCAATAAGCTTGTGAGCGATTAAGCTACGAAGCTCATGAGCAAATCAGGATCCATCAAGCTAACGTTAGATTCCTAGAGGGGGCCGCTTCCCCGTGAAGCTCAAGCAGATTGACCTACTCATAGATTAAAAGAAAGAGTGGGACAAAAAAGGGATTGATTTAGTATGCTAATTAATCCATTGATGAACTTCAACTCAATTGGAATGGAAGATCGAAATGTAGATGTGCTAATATCAAAAGAAATGCCACATCAAATTGAAGAAGTTCCTTAAAGGGGGTTCCTATAGGTCCGGGGCCCCCTTTAGGTCCTCAGCCCCTAGTTAGGGGAAAGATAGATATACGGCCTACTCTTCTCTTGTTGTCCCCGCCGACTGGGGAGGGAGTAAGACTTTTCCAAAGAGGGGTTAGGGTTTCTAAGGGCTAGGGGCTATTGTCTAGGGAGACGAGAGAATCTTCACTTCTAAATTCGAGTTGTTACACAAGGTCATGTTTGGAATCCATAAAGTCAGCTTCGACCCTAGCTTTTGATATGAGAAGAGTATTTTGTTTGTACTTTTTTGTCATTGTCAACATATTTAAAACATTGAATGAAGGTGAATGAAACAAAAAAATTTCCATGAATCCAAGGTCTTCCCAACAGTAGATTGTAGGACGTGTCGTTATCATTCACATGACACATGATTTCAAACTTCAAGTTTGCCAACTGACATTGGGGTGAATCTAACCACTTTGAGAGTCCACATTTGTATCTTTGTATGTTCATCTTAGTGTGACTGAATTGACTATTGAGTAGGAATTCCTTAGTGAGCTAGAGCACGAAGAGGCATTCATTCTCTACCCTATAGGGGCCCTGATCTCGGGTTTATATGCACTCATGGTCAGTTGGCCTCCCTAATGTACCTGAAAGATAGTGTAGCCTCTTATGTTTCATGTAACCCAGGAGTAGGTCGTCCTTTAAAAAAATATGTTAGTGTCCCAAAACTCTCTAGTTGCCATACATTCCTCACAATCTTGTGGGGGCTTTTTGGGTGACTTAAGCTTCAATCTGATTGACATGATCTAGACTTGAGAGCTTTGACACTTTTTTGGTTTCAAGAGAAAGACATAAGAGGTCGTTCATCAAAAATCTGGTAGCAAGAGTTGCAAATTGAGTCACCAGGTCATAGTCGAATGGTTCGTACAGACCAAGTGAATTGCTCCCCCTGGCGAGCTCTTTTTCTTTTCTTTGTGAGGGCCTCAGAGGTTCCGCCAACCTCTTGAACATTTCTATGCAATCGATACAGGGTCATTTTTTCCTAAAACCATTCCCTTACCAAGGTCATCAAGATCAATTTCGTCGTCATCATTAGGATCGAACATGGAATCCCTGACTGCAATTGCTTCCTCTATCATTTAGGTTTATCCACATTTGTGCGAGGAAGGGTCCGACCCCCTTGCACCCCCAACTCCCATCCTCTTGCTCTCCCCTTCATCTTTCTTAGTAACATCCACGTGGTAGATTGCCATAGCACTGGGACCCTTGGTCTACCCTTGGATTGTAGTATTTTAAGAAAAGATGGTAAGGTGAGCACATGTCTAGCCATAGCTGCTGTTCTTCCTTATCTTGACTATGGCATCTTCAGTAGTCAGTAAATCCTCATCATCATATTCCTTCATCAGATAAAATGCTGGGTGTACTTTTTCCTTGTGTACAGGAAGACAAAGAATATATCTTCTATTCCACTCATAATTCATAGTTTCATTTTGGAAAGCAAAGTGATAGATTTAACGATATATTTTTTGAAAGAGCAAATCATTGAAAAACTCTCAATATAATTGAAAGTCTATTGAAACACTAATGGAAGTATAAACATCCAGAAGTCAATCTCCAAGAGGTTGGCACACATCTTTTATTTGTAGATAAGAGTGTAGCTTTCTTTCTAAACAATATCTATTGTGACCTGATTTCTCAAGTAATGCAACGTGAGAACTTGCTCCAAGTCATACAATTTCTTGGAGGGTAGTCATCTTTCTTTTTTATTTGGACTTGGTGAGTTAGGGCTTTCTCACTAGGTGAGTGCATCCGATTGATTCTATAGTAGCTCATCGTTTTTCATAGGCTTTATCATAAGCAAGCTCCTCTATTCTTTATCATGGTTATGCCAATGATGATTGGTTCATTTTGAGGCTTTTAGCCTTGGTAGTAATGGCTAGAGTAACGTAGGGTGGGTAAGTAAGAGTTGTTCTTTCATTTCATGTAGATTGATTTTTTTTATATTAATTCTCTCTTAGAACCTTTCTACCCCCCAATATGGTATTCCCCTCCAATCTTTTCTTCGTATCGCAAAGCAGTTCGATGCCAGCTATAATGCACATTCCTTATTCAAGCTTTATTTACCTCTTCTAGGAAGTTCTTATATTCGATTGTTCCATATGATTCATATCTCATGTGCATACTCATGTTCCATCATTTGGAAAAGTGCAAAATCTCTACATATCACATTGAAGTTTTGTGCATAGGTGGCAGAGCTGTAGAAGACATTGCCTCAACTACTTACTACCTAGGTGGCACCTAGGATCTTTTTTACTCATATTAGTACTATCAACTGAGTAGGCCTTTGCTTCTCAACAAAGTGTTCACTGATTTTTCAAATAGATCACTGTAGGATTTTCTTGGAACGAAGCTCCATCATCTCATATTGAGTCAGGCTTATGTGAGCAATGAGTGAAAGACCATTATTGGTTGAAGAATACAACAGAATAGAGCATTCCTATGGATTGAATGAATCAACCGATGCATGCATACGTGCTCAACTCTTCCAGCTCTTCTTTCAAAACATCAGAATCAAGAAAGCACGCCAGGATGAATGAAAAAGTTGACCATCCCATAGCATCAATGTTGTTGGGTAAACAACCCTCCTAATCTAATGATTCTCTAATCCAAAGGGAGAGAGTTGAGGCACAAAGAGAAGAAGTTTTGGGTCTCACTTCCATAAATGAAATGAAAGAACTCTACCTTCCTATGGCTTTGTCCAATCAAATAAAAAACAAATGAGTTTGAGCTCCCTTCTTCCAAACTGGAGGTGGTGGGGGTGAAGAGGAATTGAAAGACAATCGATGAAAAGTAGTTCATGACGGGAACTATGAGGCATTCTTATCATTTGGCAAATGCAAGTCCATGGCCTATTTCAGGTTCACTTAGAGCTTTGGCAATAACCATAGAGAGTGTGATGTAGATGCACCCTTTTCAAGGGGGTGTAACACTTCTCAGTTTGGGCCTAATCTTTCTCCTATATACCATGTTCGTATGGTGGCATGATGTTCTATGTCAATCCACGTTGGAAGGACATCATACAAAAGCTGTACAATTATGACCTCAACATGGTTCTATTCTGTTCGTAGTGTCAAAGTTTATGTTCCTTTTTGCTTTTTTTGGGCTTCTTCTAATTTGTCTTTGGCACTTACAGTAGATATTGGAGGTATTTCACCCCTTAAAGGGATTAGGGTTTTAGATCCTCAAGATATCCCTTTTTTGAATACTCCTATTCTCCCTTCATCCAGAGTTGCTGTAAATTGAACTCATAGCTATACTCACAGGGAAGGAAAAATGAATAGTTTATGCTTTAGTAGCTACCGTTTCACTGGCTCTAGTATTCACTGGCTTTCAAGGAATAGAATATTACCAAGCATCCTCCATTATTTTGGATAGTATTCATGGTTCTACCATTTTCTTAGCAATTGGCTTTCATGGTTTTCATGTGATTATAAGTACTTTCTTCTTGATCGAATGTTCTATATGCCAATATCTTGGTCATTGGACCAAGGAGCATCACGTTGGCCTAGGAGCAGATGCATGGTACTGGCATTTTGTACACGTGGTTAAGTTATTCCCATTTGTCTTTATATATTTGTGGGGAGGTATCTGAAAAACAAATAATTGAAATATGGAATGAATGCTCGAAG
Source organism: Vanilla planifolia (assembly GCA_023846275.1). Classification (NCBI taxonomy): domain Eukaryota; kingdom Viridiplantae; phylum Streptophyta; class Magnoliopsida; order Asparagales; family Orchidaceae; genus Vanilla; species Vanilla planifolia. The sequence continues at coordinate 910,851 of JAIUJO010000170.1, forward strand.
ATAAAGCGAACTAGGCTTCGAAGAATGACATCTTTACCACCCCCTTTCTTAAAAAAGAAAGAAAGAACCCCATCTTTCCTTAGAAGGGGGCCCCCCTTTCGAAGAGACATCTAGTTTGGAACCCCCTCTGGGGATCTTTTTTAGAAACCATAGGACTAACGATAAGTCCTCAGCAAACATAAAGACGTGAACAACCAACAGTCAAAGCAAGTGAACTAGTCAAGGACTCAAATCCGTAACGTGCTTAAGGAATTGATAATCCAAATCTAAAGTATGACCCACTCAATTGATCATGTCAGGTAGAGGTCTAGATTCTCATTTTTGAATAAGAAAGACCTTCTCAAGAGCTCACTTCGGCAAGATTCCAAGCTCAAGTGTGCCTGTTCCAATGCTTGAATCCGATTGAATCCAATGCAGATGTACTTGAACTTTGATTGTCAAAAGAAGTAATGAAAGAAAATGCATCATCTAGGTCACCAATATCTGTATCCATCTTGTGGTACAAAAACACCCTCATATCTTTGTGAGGATAGGGGCCCTCTTTAAGGAACTTCCATGAAATCGAAAAGGTAGGATCAAACTCTTGATTAGGGATCATCATCAACTTTGAAGCTCGACAATGCAGAATCTATACTGGAAACCTTTCCCATAGAAAGGAGAAGTTCTCCAAACTCAAGTCTTCCCAAGGTGCACACTCAATGCCAGGTTTCAAGCAAACAAGACAAACAATAAGAAGCGGGGTTAGGGCATAATCTAAGGAACTTCTCAAATTAAAGACAAAAGGGGACCTAAATATGTGATGGGGAGTCTTCTCTATACTCATTGGTCCTTGATAGCCCCTGGATAAGTCTAGTGAAAAACTAACCAGGGGTCGATCGTACACCTACCTGGTCCATGATAACATCATTGAGGTGCGATGGCATCGGCAGTACAAATGGGGAAGAGTATCGTAGGCTTCTCAGAGTTGCCGCATTGTCATCGGCACTCACAGAATGTGGTAGGAAGCCATCAAAGGCCCCAGTGGTCTTACCACGAGCCAGTCCCCATGACTGACTCATACCAGGTGCTCGGGCAACCCTCAGAACAGCCTAGGAAACTCAAAGCGTGACCCTACATGATCATTCTTCTATAATCCTCCGATGGGAATCTCAAAGCAGGAAAGAAGGAGCAAACTCATATTCGACACAGCCATAGCATCAACTAGTATAAGGAAGAGGCACGATAGTAGAGATCAATCCATCTCAATAAAAAACATTATTGCCTTGGGCATGCAACCAACCACATAACTGACCAGTACTGATACTTATGAATTAGATTTCACAACCAACTCTTGAAGTGCAATTTTGAATTTTCTTATTTTGCCTCGTCATGGGAAAGAAGAAATTGATTATTCCCTCAGAGCTTGTCCAGTATGATCGATACAAAAAAGCATCTCAAGGGATTAGGCGAGGACAGGTTTTAAACCTACAGTCTTTAGGTCATGAGCTTGATGAGTCAACCAATTTCTATACCTCACTTCTTCCCCTTATCTTTATTTCGCTATTCCCACTTAGGTTCCCTTGGTTGCTTGGTCAGAATAAAACCAATGCTTAGTTAGAGAGTTCCTTCCTTAAGACCAGGTCTCCTTAGTAGTATTATCTCCCCAAGTTCCTCATGTGCCTAAGACAAGAGGGTGGACATATTAAGATTCAATGTGTAGAGGACCAAAAATATCCCTCATCTGGCTGATTAGATCACTATGTATAAGATAGAACTAGTCATTAGACGCATCAACATGACATACAAGGTGGTAGGTGGTCGTAACCATCAAGAGTGGAGTTCCTCTTGTTTAGTTGTTGGACGGTCATAATGGCTAACCATCTAGAGACTTTTTTGCTGAGCTGGTAGTTAGTTACAACCCCCAGAACTATTTGAAGAGAAATGAGCTACATGCCAAGCTAGGCTTGCTTAAGTTGATGATGTGGTGATGCGATAGGTAATCTTGACTAAGTGGAGACCTCATTGTCTATGGAACAGTCTCACCATCAGACCTTATTAAAGTCAATTATGCTCTCCCATAATCTCTAACCTTCAATAAGTTCCATCATAATAATTTGTAAAAGGGGCCCCTCTGGGCCAACATTCTTACTTTAAATTGGGATACATATATAAATACAAAGAAAAGCACTTAGAGGAGCATGCATATTCGATCGAATTACAATCTTCAAGTGCTAACTAATCAGTGGTGTAAAGGGACTCTATAGTTGTGGGCTCAAGAAGAATAAGTTTCTCTCGTCTATAGCAGCCTTGCCTGGAAAGATGGGAAGAGTAGGGCTAGTATTCATCAAAGTATGAACTTTGAACTTGAAGAAATACCATGAAATATCATTCCATTCCTCCCATCCAATGAAAAGAGCCCAATTCTAATTCATTTATCGAATCATCAATATGAAATAGAGGCAAGAATTTGTTCTTCAAAGATTGGACCTACATCCTTGGGGTTGAGGGGCAAAACATAGTTTGGATTGTGATCTTTCCATCTCATTATAAGTGAACACCTATCTTATCCAAAACCTTAGAAGCCAAAAATCAAGAGAGCAGAAGGGAAGAGGAGCCACACAAAGAAGCCTTAGATCTCATAATAGAGCAAGGAAAAGGCCGAGTGAAGTGCTCTAGACAATCTAAAGAATCCCTAGAGGGGCCCCTTTTTTTTGACTTTCATCCTTGACTTAATGCAATTGATCAGTTATAAGAAGACAGTATATAGACCCATTGCTCTATTATTCATACACAAATTCATATCGAACAATTAGACCTCAATCTTGACTTCTTCTATAGAGACTCTCTCTCTTACCCTCCCTACCAATGACTGGAAAACACTTCTGATAGTCAGAGCATTCGATACTTTTTGCTACCAGCACACTTTTACTAAGTATTGCTATGGCTTCTTCGATGTGATTCTAAACCTGAAACCATTACAGTGAAGGTAAGGTTTCTCCTCCCTAACTACTTTTCTCACTTACTTGCCTACTTGCTAAAGGGCTTTAATTATTGGAATTGATTTTATATTGCTTGTCATTTGTAGTAGCTTCTTCCCTCCCTCACAAGCAACTTCCCATGTGGTTGGCTTCATGAATGAAAGCATAGCCTCAAGTCAAAAGAGGAATGTGGAAAGAACTGAAAGCATAATGATGGGATGTAGATGTTTCTTTTGGAGTTTAGTATGAATTCCATCGACAGGGGGCCCCCTCTTGGGAACTAGACTATGTGGGTCTACGAAAGAAGAGATATCTATAATTGAATAGATAATATTCATCTTCAGAAAGAAGTTAGATTATGAAATCCATGGTGTATGTTAAATATGACTCCAAATTTGGTTCTAGATAAGTACGTTATAAATAAAAAAGAGTCTCTAAAGTAGTCTCCTTGAAGCCAAGAGTCATAAGAGAATCCCTTGTATGCATTTCTTACCTAAGGATTATGCAAACTCTATTTCAGCCAATAATATGGTACTGTGCTATTGTAAAGGATGTTCTCATCTTTAGGTGGCATTCAGCAACTGATCAGAGTTTCACTAGTTTCAATGCTTCTAGGAAGTCATGGTCTCAGCTGGCTTTAGCTTTTGTGGAAATTGGAACTGGGGTATTTTGATCTAAGACTATGTAGGAAGTCCATGTAAGTGCACTATCTCGTCATGAGTAGGGCACTATGTAAGATTCTTTACATATTTGACGATATGAAATGAGCCATCTTATAGAAATGATCCACTATCACAATAATGGAATCATACCTCCAAGTTGTGCATGGCAAACCTAGGACAATGTTTAGGCTTGAACCTTCCAATGGTCTATGAAGGATTGGCAAGGTTGTGTGTAGTCCACTATCCCTACTTGTACCCTTGGTTGACTAACAGATACAGCATCGAGTGACTACCCGAGCTACATCTCGTTTGGGGCTTGGCCAATCAAAGCAATCCTCAGCCATGGCAATAGTCTTGTTTCTTTCGAAGTGTCCCACTAAACCCCAGAGTGGAACTCATTAATAATGAACTCGTGAATTCACGAGTCGGGGATACATAACCGAGTACCTCAAAAAAGGTAACCATCTCTCAGATAGATCAAAAGTGCAAAAGAGTTCACCTCAAGAAGCTGAAAAGAGGTCCACTTTGCTTGAACACAGGAAGATCAGCTTGAACTCTGCAAAGCTAGCTACAAGTATGAGGAATGGAAGAAGCTTGCCCAAAAATATTGGATTGAACAAGGGATTTTCCTAAAATGAGAGAGGAGAAGCACAGTCATAGGCCTGACTATACATGTAGGGTGTAGTTTGATGGTGACTAATGAGCTAAAAAAAAGAGAGCCCCTTCTACCCCTCTAGGTTCAATATCGATTGGAAAGATCAATATCTTCTTTGAAATTGAAATCAAACCCCAGTGCTGATGCTGGTTTTAGACACAAATCTGGGGCTAGGTTCATGTGGCATTTACCCTTAACAAAAACTCATCTACTTATTCTTCAACATCACTCAGTTTGAACCTCCACTGATTTTCACCCAAGCTTCATCCTGATCATATGGATAGATCACCCATGTTTGGGTGCATAAGTAGTGACTATCGCCCTATGAAGACTTGCTTTCTCTACGGCTTTGGTGGATTCCCTTCACCAAGCCACTGCCTATGAGACATCGGCTCAATCTTAAACAGGCATGATGATTATCTTGCTATCCCAAAACCACATTTTCAAGATTTGGGCTATTCTCATTTCGTTCTTCACTACTTGGGAATCATTTTTGCTTTCTTTTCCTTTGTGTGGGTACTAGGATGTTTCAGTTTGCCAGGTTATCTATTGCCTACACATGGATTTAGCAGTAGTTTGAAAGGTTGAACTATTTGGGAATCTTTGTATCTATGCTAATTTTCAACTCCCCTAAGCATTTCATCACTTGCTATGCCCTTCCTCGTCTCTGTTTTCCTAGGTATCCACTTTCAACCATTTCACATTTGAACCTCACCATTAATGTGAAGGTTATGCCATCCTATGGTGCTGTTAAATGGAAGAAACTTATCAATGTCCATTGATGAGAAATAATAGATTAACTACTGAATTGGAACAATTCGGCCTTAGTATCAACTCAGTTCAAACTATGTTCATGGGCGGAAGGTAAGCAGACTCGAACCACTGACATTTACCATAGTGTAAACCACTACCTCTCAGGCCTCTCTAACTAATTCTAGCATAGAGGCCAGTGATCGAAGAGAACTCCCTCCTAAACACTACTTACAACTTTCATCATATTGTGCTCTCCAAAGAGCAACGCCTCTCCAAATCTCAAAGGGTGTTGAGTTGGAATACCATTCTCAAGATTCTTGTGTCTAAGGATTCTTACGGTTCCATACACTCTAACTATAGGAGAACCAGGAACAATGAGCTCTCCCACATTTTTTTCTTGATTATTTGGTCTTCAGAATACTGGTTTGAAGAACAAGTGATTGTCCTTCTCCGACATTGACTGCCCAACTAGAGAGTGGATAGCTGATGTGTTCTACTTATTGAATAGGGTCTATGGTTGGTCCGTGACCCATGGATGTCGAACGCATCCTTGAGGTGATCTTGCCATTCTTACAGGGTGGAGATGATGGGGTTATGGATTTTCCTTCCTTTATCCACATTTTGCTCAAAGGGTTGAAGGGAGATAGTGCATCAATCTATTCACAAGGGCCAAATAGATTCTCCTTCTTAGGGATCCCAGATGAGGGAACCTAGGATAGCCATCAACTCCAATTATTGTCCATGTACGATCCATAGTAGATCTGACCAACTGCCCATCCTACCTATTCTACATTCTTGAAGGCCCCTTTTTTTGACTCACTAGAGTCATTAAATGTCATGTTTTGGTCCTCTTCCCCATTCGTTAGAAAATATGAGCCATTGGTTTCAGTACAATATACTGTCATTGTCTCCTGGACAATCAGACAACCAATTCGTAATCTCAATGACCCAATTGCAAGAGCGAAGCTCTACTAACTGAGCTATATCCCCCAAGCTGAGTCAAGCATGGAAGAAAGAGTCAAATGCTTCTTTTGTTCTTTTCCCTCTTTTTCCTCTTTTCCCTGGCATAGCTGGCCATCCTGGACTTAAACATGAGACCTCGCCCGTGAAGTAAATCATTGTGTTGATGATCCAACCAATTATGACAGAATCAATAGATTATTTTTTAGGAGCGATTCATCCATCCCAAACACAACATACAACTGTTTAGTCTACGACGCTCTTCAAGTGTGCTGGTTCCCCTTCTCCCTAACTATGACAAGTCTTTGTGGAAGAACTCCGATGGCAAAAAACGAAGGCGTTCATGGATGGACCCTCAATACCCAATCCTAGACAATCTCAGATCCTTTTTCAAACGTACTCTCATTTCGAGTCAAGAGCAATAGATAAATAAATCAAAATAAATGACACGTCTCATTGTACAGATCGGGACATACCAAAGGGAGACAAAAAAATCACGAAGTCTTTATTAAGAATTCTTCTTATGTTATGGATGTTCCAATCTTTGAGTCTCCATGGAGAGGAAAAAGAATTTAACATTTTTCCTTTTAGGAAGGGAGGATATAAAAAATCCTATAGAGTTTCGCTTTCTTAAGACCTTTGATAAAAGCATGAAAAAAGCCTTTCATGGTACGATCCCTCCGTCACCCTAAAATGTAAGGGATGATCTCGTAGTCCTTGGTTTGTGAAGATGAGTTGTTAAGTGCTCCATTTTACCATTAAGACTAAACCTCAACCTATGCTCAAGTGATTGCTATCCATACACTGATTAGGGGCATAAAGATTCTCGAGAAGAGAGTAAATAGTAATGGTGTCCTCTCGAACTGCCCAAATCCCACAAGTGATTAGAAAAGAAAGTTTGATCTCCCTTGGATCTCACTTGAATCACTCCATCTATCTTACTGATAAGAAGTTTGATTTCAAACTATGATTCGAACAGGAGAAGTACACCATGCTCATGCACCTTGGATGATCCACATCTACGGGCTAGGCATCGATGGGCACATTGAACTACCCATGTAGCTGAGAGCCCTCACAGCCTAGAGGCAATGACGCAATTCTTAGCAGTGTGCTCTCCTTCTGAGCTAATAACCCATCGTGTGGGCCTTGCCTACTATGCCAAAACTGAGAGATACCCCAAACCCTATCCCCCTCTTTCCTTTTCTACATTCCTATTTTGCCACATGGGAGGGCCATGGGGATGTAAAAAACCTATCAACTTCTTATGACTTAAGATAAGAAGCTCATGAGGTTGGTCTTACTTCGTTATCTAGCAATGAAAGAATACTTCCATATCCAAGCTTAGCTTAGATGTAGCTCACGTTTTTTGGGTGTGAGGCAGTGTCAAACAAAAATTTCCAACAAGGATAAGCATTAGCTCTCCCCAAAAAGGAGGTGATCCAGCCACACCTTCCTATACGACTACCTAGTTATGACTACACTCCAAACACTAGCCCTGACTTCGACATCCCCCTCCTTCCTTATTGTTATGGTAACGACTTTGGACATGGCCAGTTCCCATAGTGTGACTGGCATTGTGTACAAGGTCCAAGAACGAATTTACCACCATATGGTTTATAGACAATTCCTAGCAATTCTAGCTTCATGCAGGCGAGTTGTAGCCTATAATTTGATCTGGGGATGGGTTTTGGAGTTAACACACCCTCGAGAGATTGCAACCCTTTGTCCCCCCCTTGTAGCACATGTGCCATCGAGGGCATTAGGGGCATGATTACTTGACATCATCCTCACTTTCCTACAGCTTATCACTGGCAGTCTATTTAGGGTTCCAAACACATTGGTGGCAACAAAACACAAGGGCTGTACTCATTTTAAGATTCAACCTAGCACCTTATGGCATGAGACGATGATAGCCATGCACCACTTGTGTCCACATTCTCGAAGGCACCCCTCTTTCAATAAAGAGGATTCATGACATTTCAAGCCTTGGCAAGGTTCTTCACTTTGCATCGAATTAAAACACATGCTCTACTGCTTGTGTGGACCCCTATCAATTCCTTTTAATTTCATTCTTGCAACCATACTCCCTAGGTGGGATACTAAATGCATTAGCTACAACACTGCATGGGTCGATATGCACAATGCCTAGCATCCATCATTTAAGGCTAGGACAATTGGGGTCTCTAATCCCATTTGCTCCCCTAACATTTGTCTCTTAATACCAATGTCAGCCCAGACAAATGCTTTTGTCATTGGTGTTCTATATGATATCTACACATTTCATCGCTCCAATGAAAATTTCCTTTGTCCCTATCATACTCCAGCTTGATAGTTTCCACCAGCTATCCAAGTTTGATCCTTTGGATTTTATGGATGACTTGAAAAGCCATCTATAGATGTTTTATGCCCAATCATTCTTGATAATGCTTTCATCCTCAATCTTACCATGACTACTGGCATAGAGTTAGTTGATGCTTATTCCTTAAATACTATCTTTGCTCCTTCTTTGAGAAAAGAAGTTCACAACCCATGGGCCTTCTTCCTCCATGCAGTATTGCTCCATCAGGCTTTTACCCATTGTGGAAAATTCCCCACTGCTACCTCCCACAAGAGTCTGGGCCAAGTCTCAGTCTCAATGTGGTTGATCTTCTTCACAGATCAACTGTTGAGCATTGCCTTAGTAAGCTATTACCCCACCAACTAGTTCATCAGATGCGAGCCCCTCCTTAGGTGGATTCCTTTTTTTACTCCTTAGCCTATAGGGTATTGACATCCACTTGCAATTGTTGTTCCCCTCGCAAGGGCAGCTTCATGCATGTGACTCACCCGTTCACCACTGGAAACACCTCTTCCTATCCGACTTTGTTTGTAGCATGTCATCCGTGTTCATCCTGAGCAAGGATTGAACACTTCATGTGATTCATAATTGCATTACTTATAGCTTCCTTGTTCATAGACAAAGCTGATTTGGAATTTTCATTCCAAGACCAAAGTGAAGGCCTGTATCCACACGCTTCATAATAGAATATCTCCGTCTCCACCCTATCGCATTAAAACCACATCCTTCTTATCCATTCTCGTTGAATCGTGGTGGGGGAGCAGGCCAAAATTGAAAAACTCAGATTGGGTTTAAGGATAAGAGGGGATTCCCCACAAGAGTCACTCTTTTGATGCCTTCTTGACCAATGAGAAAATTGTGGATTCCAAAGAAAGTCACATAGTGGGAATTTCTTTCTGGCTTGCTTTCAGCCTGGTTGCCAGTCTGAAAGCAGATAAGAAGGCTGCTAGTCTGAAGGCAATGTTTACGGTCAGAGCGTTCTCTCTTCTTGATCTGAAAGCATCTTTCCCTTAATTAGCTAACGACAAAGCAAGGTATGATGCTAGTCAAGAAATCACACGCTATAGATATGAGTTTCCATGGTGAGTTCTCAGAAAGTCATGCTGTTTTTGAAATTAGTTCTTCCAGGTAAGAAAGTGAAAGTGTGAAAAGCTAAATGACTGCACTGATGCATTATCGAGCGATTACCCTGGTTCAAGAAAGAGCTGGACTAATGTCCAAAAAAGACTACAGAATAAGAAAGCCTAAGAAAAATTTTTCCTTCCTATTCGCCAACTATGAAACTTGTGTGAGTATGGCTCCACTTGAAATAAGGATCGAGAAGGCCTCAACATCTGAGTTTTTAGTGTATCTTCCTACCTCTCTATGATTATGGAAACTACTCCAAATAATGACCTGCCTTCTCATAAGTCAAGAAAGTGTCGAAAGAGTATGCCTTAGCAATCGTTGGGAACTAAATCAAAAGAATCAAAAAGTCACCACTAACAAATAGAGGTCCCCTTCCTTTGCTTTAGCTGCAAGAGTTAATCCTAGTCCCTATTGACCAGTAATAGAATGGCATAGTTTCACACTTAGTTGTTTGAAATAGAAACATGAAAAACCATTCAACCTCATCATGCACTCAAAAGCTTCCTAAAGTGTAGTCACTCATTAGTCATCAAACTAATGCACTCTTCTTTCTCTTTCTATCATTGGTCCCTAGGGAGTAGCCCCCCAACTCCACAAACTCCCATAGCCTCAATCTCTTTTCAGGAAACCAACATTCCAAACTATACTAGGGGCCCCCTCTAGTATACCTTCAAAGGCTCCTTCTAGCACTTTGTCACAATCTTCTTTTGTGATGAAGTAGAATAGGAAGAAGGATAAGCCAAGCATTCTTGAAAGAATATCAAAACTCTCTTGACCTTCTTCTCCTTCTATTCTAAAAAAATGTGAACATCTAATCTAGGCACAATCACCTTTTTATGTTATGAAGGCAAGCAGCCCAACCTTCTTGCTTATAGTCGTCAGGGTCAGCAGTCATTGCATCGCAATAGTAGCTCCGAGAAGCTGGGCTTAGGGTGCACCACCTTTGGTCATTTCAGTGACTCATAAGGCTTCCCTAAGCTCAAGCTAGTGTCACCACCTGTCCTATGACTGGAATGATTATCCCTATCTAATGGGTCTGCATTCATCCCTGAATGTCATTAGGCACTATTCACTTTCTCGTCATTCTTGTAACTATCACCTATCATCCACATTGGTTTGTCTACACCACATGGAGTGGAAAAGAAAGGATTTATTGGAGCAACCCTCTGGCTGTAGATGCAGGAATTCGCTTTCCTGTATGAACATTCGGTACATGTATAAGTCCGTGGAATAGTCAAAGGGTCACCACTTCTTAGGATCTCCCCTCTAATTTGGGATGGGTCATCTGAGGGTTCGCCATGGTTCATTGCTGTGCTTACACACTAGGTCACCTTTCTCTAAAAGCTCTGTGGGACCACCTACCATTAGTCTTCTTCAGCCCGACAGGTTTATTGCACAAAACCACTAGGATGCTAGCTCCCATAGAGGGAAAGCCCAATGAATGTTAGATGCAAAGCACTACACCTCATTAAGATCATACTGGCATACTCCCCCCAAAAAAAAGAACAGACCCCATTGAAGATGGGAGTGAGGAAAAAGGTCATTTTCATCCACTTCTCATGGAGCTGTACGTTGATGATATTTTTTGTACTGCTCCCAGCCAGCAAGCAATTAACTTTCATAATGAAAGTGTGGATGAATCAACATCAATTTTGGCTTTTTTGATCATATAAGTAAGAACATGCTTGATCAGAGCATCCCTTTCACAAAAACATAAGCATCCCCCCCGATTCAAAAGTTCTCGAAAGGCTCTTTCGATCGAGTGAGAAAGATAAGGAAGGGGGCCCTTCTAAGGATAACTAGAATGAAACAACTCTGTGGACTTCACTGACTTTCTTTTCTAAGGTATAAACTTTACCATGATATTAGTAGCTTAATGAGCTCTTAGTGCTTCTCACAAGAATGAGCAGATAAAATAATGTTGGCTCTACGATCGACATGTGGATTGATGGCAGTGCCTTTTTTTGCTTGAAGGGCACACAGGAAGATCCAAACCTCTTGATTTTGGTGATGTGCCTTGGTCCCCAAACCATTGAGCAGTTAATGTTGGGAGGAATAGGTTGGCTTTACCAACACATCCCACATGGTACGAAAGATTTGTCTGCTTAGAGAAGCTGAGGTTTTTGGTTCACTCCCTAGGCCTTCCATCATGTTGCCTCATTTCTCTAGCTTCATTTCCAAGTGAAATGCAAGGCTCAAGCTCCAAGCTTTTCTTGTATTCATCATTGGTGCTCACCAGATTTCTCATCCATCCCACTCCTAAGGCAGGAGTCTTCTTTTTTTATCAAAATGATGGGAATTAATCACATATGTTGGTTTTGAATTGCTCAGGAATTCTTGAATTGTTACTTTTGCCATATTCTAGGGGCTACTCCACTCCTCTTTTTTGTCGATAGAGCCTCTTTCCCTCATTCTACTCCTCCTTCCCTCTTCACAAACTTGTACAATCAATGCCACACAGATAGCAAACTCTATGAGAAAAGAAATAGGGAATGTGCTATGATTTGATACCAAATATCCAGAGGTGTGGAAAGAGTTGCTGTGATAAGAGGAAAAATCATCAAAAAATGATGATTACTAATGAAGGTTTCCATAGAAAGGCCCCTAGGTTTTGGCAAATGGATCACAATGAAAGGTACCTAGGAGCATACCATTGGAATGAATGAAATATGAATAGTGAACATAATATGGTCATAGATCTTTGGTTGTAACTTGATCATGAGCGAATTTGTTGTTGTTTCCCCACGAAGTATGGAAAGTGCCAAACATTGGGAACTACCTGGGGAGGAGCTAGAAATAGGAAAAATAAGAAGCAAGAACAACTTAAGTGGAGGAATCTATTGTATTTCGTCCTTTGTTCTCCATAGCAACTAGGGATCAAAAAGCATGAAATTTGACGACTTATTATGGTATAGACAAAGTACGAGCATTCTATTGGAGATGTTGGAACATATTGAAGGGAGGGCTTCATTGATTGTGTACCAACAAAATACGAGTCCAAAGGTAGGGCCATAAATGGTTTAGCTAATGGAGAAATGGACTCTTTCGGGAACCAGTAATGCGTAAACCATGTCAAACCAAGACCGATCAATATGAGAACAAAATGAATTCGAACTTCTACTAAAAGAGTTTCCAGTGTGAAATGAAAGACTCAAAATAACAATTCAAAAGATATTGGGTTTTGTGTTAAGCGATGTTTTGTCATAGAACTACTAGAGTGGTAACAATCTTTTTTAGATGCAAGATAAGGCGAGCAACAGTAGCTCACTATTGTATGTGCTGATGAACATCTTTTTTTACATTTATTTGATCTTTTTGTGAAAGGAGTCTTCAAAAGTGCTCAGTGCAGAGAAAAGACAAAAAATGACAAAATGAAGAAGATCAGAAGAAAATCAATCCAACGAGAATTATCTCAAATTAGAATTATATAATTATTATATAACTATTATATGTGTTCTATTCTTTTCTTTTTTGATATATATATTCTACTCTTTTCTTTTTTGATATATATATTCTACTCTTTTCTTCTATGATATATATTCTATTCTTTTATATTATCTTCATTTTAGATTCTCTTATTTTATTAGAATTAGATAAATAGGAAAGAAAAAGAAAGAGTTCTATGTTTTTGTACTAGAAGCATAAGATCACATCCCTAAAAGGGGCCCCATTTGGGGAAGTTCTTGACTAACTTTTTAGGATTCATGGGCCCAATTTTGGGAACTAATGAATAGGTCTTTCCTCACTCCATGAGAAACCTGACCCCAGGCACAATTCTTGTAGAAGTATGATATTGATAATCAAGAGAAATGGATGGCGCTCGAGTTATATAGTCATTAGTTTAGTAACAGAGGGATTTGATAGTAGAGGGAGACAACCATTGTAGATTCCAACCAAGAAGACCAGGAGAAGGAGAAGGATTCAGAATGTCATATATCCCTAGAGCTAGATTAGTTCTCGATGAAAAGTCAAAGTTGCCTCAACTCAAACGGATGGAATTGGACCTAAAAAGGTCATTCAAGTTTGTTATCGACTAGGTAATAGTGGAAACATCAAGATGAATAAGTTAACTAATTATCAGATTGAGAAAATGGAACAAATTATATGTAAAGATCATGTTGTTTACTGGAAATGAAGAGGGGAGAATGACCAGACATTGAACGATTCATTTTTATTTCTTGTTACAATGGAATTCATCATCAAGATGGATTGACATTATGTGGCCAATGAAATCATACTATTGCAAGGACTTATCACAAGCAAATGAAAGAAATGAAATTATTTCTGATAAATAACACTATGAGATAATTCACTTTTTCTTTTTCGAAACAAAACAAAGTGGTCTCTCTCCCTTTGCCTGCCTATTGTATCGTCGGCTTCGTTCATCAAACGAGGGCCTTGCACCTCTCTTGGCTTTGCTATCGCTCATGACTAGTAGTTTTCTCTATGTAGTGCTCAGCCAACACAAGTGAAGCTTCACAAGAAGCAAAAATGTTACTTCTCAATGCCTCTTTGACAAATGAACATGTATGGTCTATCTAGTCTTCCAAAGCTTCCTTCCTTGTCACCAATGCATGCTAAATGGCGAGTCAGCAAGCTACCTTGCTTGAATTCATAAAGTGGTAGCTTCTGTGCCCTTCCTACGTACTTCAAAATATGTGAATAATCTTTTCCTCAGCCATTCTATGAACTATAATTATCTACTTGATTAGTTCCCCATAGTCTCAGTTCCCTATACCATAGGGGGTCTCAACCCTCTATTTTTTTTCTTTTCTTCAGAATTTCCCCATAGGTGTTTTCCCTATATCAAGATCCTCATAATCTAGTTTCCCTATGAGGAGCCCCTTTCGGAAACTTCTTAATTGGTCACCCTGGCTCCCGATCCTGCAATAATTTTTGAGTCAAATGACAAAGCCTCCTCCTCAGATAAAGATGTCTCTGACATTATCAGACTAAAACTCTTTTTCTTTTTAGTTAAGTATTTAGATCAGAGGGAAAAAGCGATATGTTGCTTTCTATCAGCCCAAGTAGATACCCCGTGCTTCCAGGGTCTGCATATTGAGGAAGAGATGTGGGAGGACACGAGACCAGGTAAAGTTGGGTTGGGATATAAAGCCATAAGCATGGTGTGGGGTGACAAAGGACGTGTCTGTATGGTTTATAGTGTGGTATGAGATTCTCTTGGATTATTGGGAACATCCTCTATATTCAAAATATGCCTTTCTAAGAGCATTACGATCTGCAACTCAAATGGACCCTTAAGAAGTCTCTATTGGTCGATATCTTATTATGTGCCGTGTGACCACGTTTGGATCAGCAAAGGCAATCACTTAGATGTTCCTTTAGTCCAAGCTAGGAATGGACCAGAGACAACCACAGCATGAGCAATGTTTGCGTCTCATGGCAACGCACTTGAATTTCAGTTTTTGGACATAAGGTGAGCTTTGGGTGGGCAATCCAGTCTGAGGCACAAGGGTCCTACTACTAACCAGGTGTGAAGAACCCCAAAAGTGATTGTAATGAGCAGAAAGATAACTCACTGGCCTAAACAAAGAGCAAACACTTGAACGTAAGAGGAAAGGATCACCCAATGAATGGATGAGCCCAAAGGAGGGAGGAGAAAGAGGGGCAAGAACCATGCTTTCAGCAAAGTGGTTACATAATGAAAAATAATGACAATAATTGACTGAGCCATGTCTCTACGGGGCATTCTCAACACGGGATGGGGTCAAACCTTGAATGTATGAGTGATATACCAGCCATAGAGGTACTTCAGGATATACACCAGGGCAACAAATGTCGAGCATACGATGATGCCACCCATTTTCATTTCATAGAAGTCCTTGGTAGAGGAAAGGGCTATAGGTGACGACACAATCTACTTTTGAGGGCAGAAAGTCAAAAATGTTACCTCAGAGGGGGCCCCCAGGTTGTACGTGGTAACTGGTATAGATGATGAAAGGTAAACCACTTGAACCAGGGCCTAATAGGCAACAAGCAATAATAAGAAAACAAGTGGCTTATGAGTGCCTTTTTTGTTTGAGTCAAAAATCAAAAAAGGGTTGAATGTGGAGCTCTCATGGCTAGCTACAAGTATAGTAAAAGAAAGATGAGACATAATGGACTATCAGAGGCTGCAATGGGATGACTAGAGGAAAGTTGGACCCTACTAGCTAACATAGATATCTGTTCTTAGTGCATATATTCTGGATTCTCATGAAAGAATCTATTCATGACCGTGCCAGGCCAAATTGAGCCACCACTTAAGATGGGAATGGCAAAGCCCACATGCATCATTTGATGAAAGCATTCCAACCAGTAGCCTACGATCAGTGGCTTGTCAACCATTGAGGTCGTAGCTCCTCCAAATCCTGGGTTAGGGAAACACAGCACATGATCAGCTCGTTTAAGGACCGCAACCTCTTGAGAGCTGGATGTTGTTTGTAATGGAGTTGGTAGCTGGGGCCCATGATTTAGAAGTTCCCCTATGGGGGTGGGGGATCTTTGGCCTTGGGCTTGCCTTACCCTAACATCTATGACGGGTGCCAAAAAGGAACCAATGACGCCTTTTCGACAAAAGCTAACTTGGTAATGCAGAATTTTACTACTCAGAAACCCCATATTTTGCCTCCAAAATGCCTTGAAACAAAAGTTTGTAATTCAACCCACTTTTCCCATGTGGAGTCAAAGACTGCACCTAAAAAAACATGGATGAGCCACATGTAGGGAAACTTGCATGTGTGGTTCTTGCTAGGGATGCCAGTCCTGGTATACTGTACTAATATGTGTGGGTCCCTATAATTCAAGTGAGATTGTCATGGCACAAAAGCAGATATCGTTCAATATTTCCCTTTTTCTAATCTTTCTTATGTTCTTTATTTCTAGTCTAGAAAAAATCAAATCGAGCTCTGTTTGATCTTCCAGAAGCAGAAAATGAATTAGTTTTAGGCTATAATGTAGAATATACAATGGATGCGATCCTTAATAGTTCACTAATGGTGGAAGCCAATGTCTCAAGGTCCTCGGGATTCATTCTGACTGAAAAAAGGGGTGGGTCTTTACCAACTTCCAAATACAAGATTGAATGAAGAACAAAGAGGGATAAGGCACTCTTCATTCTTCATTCAAAACTCATGAATGTTGGGTCGAGGGATTCTGCCTTTTTCTAAGAAAGGGGAGTTGGGTAAGGCAAAATCCCTCCTTGGGTGAGTACGAGGCTTAGTCAAGTATAATTGGGTTGTGCTGCTTGATGCTCTAATCAAAAACAAATTAGTAGGCCATTCTGTTATGACTGAATATGCATTAGAAAAGTAAATCCTCCCTTATTTTCTTGAGTCAAAAGGCCAAATTGGGCCGAACTTCTAAAAAATAGCAAGCCTACCCGCTTCCATAGAAAAAGATTATGGCAATGTAGACTTAACTGGGTTTATGGGATCCTGGGAAACCATCCCAAGTACGGTTGGCCTATATAGAATGAGAATGTCATGTCATCTAGCAGAGCTCAGAAGAAGGTGACTTAGAGCCCAAAAAAAGGAAGGTGACTCGTGCAGGCAGCTATCTCCTTTTCCATATAAAGGAATAGTCAAACCAACCCAACTTGCTAGTCAATCTTAGCAATCTGATGGGTCAAAAAAACCAGAGACAGAAGGCCATAGTTCAGACCTGACCAGCATCGTAGTTTACTAATCAATGAAGGACCTTATTATCTTAAAACATAAACCAAGCCTCACCAAAGTGGCACCATGACTGTTTCCAAAGTAGTCATCTCATCTCTGTCGTTCTTTTCCCCAGACGGGACCCCAACCCCCAATCTTCTATAGTACCCCTATAGGGGCCCCACTTTTGGGCGCTAATATTGCATTTTTTAGCTGGCACGAAGCCATCGTAGCACACTAGCGAGCCTTACCTCCTCTCATTTCAGACCAATTTGGATTTCTGATGATGACCTGGTCGAGAGACTATGAAACATCGATGAAAAAAGGTTGTATCAGTGAATCCTAGGTATGTCTTCCATTTTTTTTGGTGTGATTTCTTACTATTCTAGTGTGCCAGATTCTTTTCAAGTGTTTGGGCTATGGAACATGAAAAAGTTACCCCATAGGGGGGCCCCCCGAGAGGGGAGGTCCTAGCCCCCCTTTTTCCTTTTCTTGTATCAAAGCCCAGTCTGACCAATGGGAATTGACTCAAAACTGATCATTAGATCACCCGTTTGACCTCGATAACTCTTTTGCATGATTGAACAAGCAACAAACAAAGACTTGCTTGAGTAGTAGCTGCACGATAGTAAATTGATTCCAAGTTTGTAACCTAAGTATATATTGATGTTGAAATTTTAACATCACTAGTATCCATCTCACCAGGTAAATAATCTAAGGAAAGAAGAAGAAAGAAAGAAGCAAAGAGTAGAGTTTAGAAGTGGACTTCCCACTTTAGGAATTCATGCTTCAATGGCCAAAGGCAAGATAGAAACTCATTTTGAGTCATACCATCCATGCATAAAAGCATGGCTCAATCCCACACACATAGATTTAGATGTAATCTATCCCACTCCATGCGGAGTAGGGGAGTCCATAACATGTGACTCTGAAGCTCCACTGAGGTTGTGTACAACAATCTAAACCACACAAGTAGGTATGTGCTATCTACAATAATAAACTAAGAGGAGAGTCTTGCTGCTTTTCTCACTACTACCAGAAGCTATAAGTTTTTGGGCCTCTTTCTCGCCTTTCCCTACTTTTGGATTAGGCTTTGCTTTGGCTCGAGTTCATTGAGGATTTCCCAAGTACACTAAAAGGACTTCTATCTTATAAGATTCACCATTGGGATGGCTTTTTCATATCTCAAAGGAGGGAAAAGTAACCACTAAAAAATGGGGAGCCTACTTCCTCATTGCATCAAAAAGATGGCTCAATTTCATATTACATATCTTGTTGTAGTCTTTCTAGAGCTTTCCTCCCATGACCAATGAATAGTTAGGTTGTGTTACATGCTCATATCCACATTGCAAAGTGATCATGCTAATTCAATCTGATTCTAATCTAATCATAATGAAATATGGACATACCAAAAATAGAAAGAATTGGCAGCAGCCTTTTGACTTCATTAAGCCCATCCATCATATCAAGGGAAAGAAATGAAACAAGTGAACTCCTAGGAGGCTTGTCTCATTGATATCATTAGGTATTCTTTATCTAATTCAAAGATGGAAGTCAAAAAATAGATAGGGGATGAAAACAAACCTATAAAGTAGTTTGGTTCTGTTTCTTTGTAGTTCTCAGATTGCATGTCAGCCTAGGCCCAGGCAAAATTCCCAAGCAACCTTTTTGATATTTAGAGATACTCAGATTCTAATTGCCCATATATTTCTAGTTGAGATGAAGTTCCCCTATAGGGGCCCCTTTTGGGGAACTTCTGATTTCTTCTTTCTTTGTGGTGCAACGTTATCATGCTTAATGAGACCTCTTGGTCTTCATCTGAGGAGTGGTTTTTGTTGCTCTCTTAGACCCAGGTGGTCTACAAGGGTGACCAAAACCCCTTATTTTGGACTTGGGGTAACCACTTCCCAATCATTAACATCCTTATGGAGATCAGAGTCCTCTCAAGATTTTGGTTTGGGCTATTGATGGCGACCAACCCCTGCTCTATCTCTTTTGGGTCATCAAGGATGATGCAAACTTTGGTGTCCAAAGGATTCATCTCTTTGGCGAGTATGGAGGAGGCTGGTTGCAGTGCTCCAAACCTTATAGACACTATGTTCGAAGTCGTTTGTCTTATGAGTGAATCTTTATCTATATCATTAGTCTATTTGATTGAAGTTGAAGGCTTGGTCCAAAAATAGGTAGATTTAAGCAAGAAAATGATTGGCTAGCTTCTACAATCCAACAAAGTCCTTGTTAGCATGCTTGCTAAGGTTCTCTGAGGACTACTGTAGGATGTGGATCGATCATGAATGAGAATGGACTTCTCCGTAATGTCATAAATAGTATATAGGAGTCACAGTCCCTCTTTTTGATTAGATGAAGGGAATATAAATTCCATTCTAGCACTTTGCTTGACCAGGGGCCCCTTATGGGAAAAAGACCTCTGGGGTGACTCAAATCTAATAAGGACGGATAAGATAGGGAGGTGAGGTTACTATCTTAGTCATTTTCTTCGATCGAAAAGACTGGCTAAGTGCTCTATCCACCTTGTATGGGGGCAGTGCCAATTTAGAGTGAGTTATGCTTTCATTTCTTTGTTGAGGAGCTTCTCGTAGTGAGATCACAATCACCTGCCAGTGGAGAAAGCAGACCACAAGATAGAGCCAACACCCCTCTCATTTATCCTCTTGTGTACCTTAGCATTGTAATGTGAATGATGTTATTCAATGGATCAGAGAATAGAATCTATAAGATAGCCAAAATAATAATAGAGAGAACTAAAGGACAAAGAGAGTATGTTTCATGACACTCAAACTAAAAGAAGCATGGGAAGAACATAGCTCCCAGGCATACGAATGAAAATGACCAGAATGATGGGAGTGCGCTTCGCTTATTCAATCTTTTGATTGACTAAGTGGTCAAGGAGTCCATTGACTCATGTACTAGAGAGGAAACCAAGCCAAAAGGAAACTGGCCTATACAGAGAGGGAGCTTTAGGTGATAAGCTCACTTTTCATGCCAAAGAGAATCTACTCATTTATCTAGTAAGGAGAGAATGATAGGTTATGTTAAAAGGGAATCCCATTTTGATTGACTCAAGTCATCGGGGTGGGGATGGTCAGTGGAGAGGCAGAGTAGGTTTCAAGCTTGAACCAATTCATGTCCAATCGCCTTCGAGGTAGTGGCTTTCCTTTTTGCTAAAAAAAGACCAACAGATTGCTTCACTGATTGAGAATTAAGAACTAAAAGGTGGAACATGGATCTGCATAAGAGAAGCGAATCATGGCTTTCTTAATTAGAAAGCTCACATTTTGTGGAAGAGATAAGCCAGCTTTCAAAGATGTAAATCGCTCTATTTGACTTGTTCATAAGTTCACTCCATTTGTCTTTGAGAATTTCCACTAATGGTCCTTAGGAGAAGTGGAATCAATGTAGATGGGTTTGATCCCATACTAGTCTTTAGTGAAAGAGTGTAGCTATGGGCAATAATAATGCACCAACCTAACCATAAGGTCAAACGAGGAAAATCAACAACTATAGGGGCCCGCAATCCTGGACCAGGTGATAAATGGATTAAGGAGTGGAGTGATTCCAATGCAAGTGATAAAGCAACCCATTTGTGATTCTCTATGCTCACTCCACTTGCTAAGGAAAGCATGAAAACTAAGCCCCTTCTCAACTCATCAACAAGGGCCACCTCTAGTGATCATCAGCATACACATTCCTTACATAATATGTGTTTAGCATGAGTCCACTCACTTCAACAGATTGAGAATACAAAAAACAAACAACCAAAAAAGAGTATGCGGACACAAAGGTACTTGTGAACCATGTTCCATTTGTCTATTTCTTTGAATAGAATCTTTTACCTATAATTTTGAGATTCTATTATAATATAGTAAAGAAGTTCCAAAAAATCAATACCTGAGAGAGGCCCCCTATCGACTTGCTTGGTTTGTTTTCCTAAACACACTGGGATGTGGAGACAGAGTAATCTTCATTGAATCTATGGAAAACTCTTTTTTGCTATGTGTCAACCCATGAGTTGATGGAGCCTTCTGGTAGCATGACATAGCATTCGAATGCACATTCCTTTATCGTACAGACGAACAGCTGATTCTAAAGGCGTCTTCGTTGGCCATATCCTCCCTAAGAGTGTATACTTGAGGAATCCATAAAATATATGAGATCTACTATTGTACTTCATTGCCATAGGGTATGGGTATTCATTTAATTCATATCAATCCTATGTGGAACTCTCACATCATATGGCTCTATTCCTAGTAGCAAGGACTTCCAAAATCAACAGGTTGGTAATTCATGTAATACATGATATCCTATCACTCTCTCATCCTTCTCCTCATCGAGAAGAGAAGGGAAACTTCAATTGACAATTGAGGGGGGCCAGGTTTGAGGATTACTCATTGGGGGCCCCTCTAAGGAATTAGACAGGATTATAGGGATCTTTTTTAGAGAACTTTCGAGCTGGGCTGGGCTCTCACGAGGTCTGATAAGATTGACCAGTGGCTACTTTATAGAACAAGGAGTTTATTAAGGACTGAGATATTGATAAGGAATCTGGCCAAAGTTAGTGTTGTGTTTAACTCTGTGGATTGACTGGTTCGAAGGGATTTCTTTTTGTTGTCTGTCTTTCTTGACCCCAGGTCATGTCACATGTGGTTATTCATGTAATTGCACCTCGGAACTTGTCCAAAGGGTATTCACATTAGTGGTCAGGGGATTATACAAGTCGAGTTGTTAAGGTGAAGCTGATCACAGCTAAATTGATGGCCAAAAGTTTTGAGTGGTGGACTAAAATTACCCTAGCTTCAGGTGGTTGTGAAATTCGTTGATTAGATGGCTACTAGAGAGAATCTAATCTTCTAGTCTATGATACTAGACCTTCAAGGGATGTCAAATGGTAGTTTAAGTGAATCTAAAAAAGTGAGGCTTTACTTGATGACTAGACCTTAGTGACCCGATTTTTTGAACCTGCAAGACACTGAGTTCTTTGCTTTCTTTCATCACAGTAGATGAAAAAAGGCAAAGTGAAAAAAGATAGAGAAAAAAGACAAAGTGAAAAAAGATAGTCAAAGCAGTAGACCAGTAATTTCATTATCCACCTTTAGAGACCTTTTGGAAGAAGGTTCCATTTCACACATCTTAGCTGAGAAGGAAATAAGTGTTTGTTGGTGGAAGGTGATCTCTTCTCTACTCCTAAACATAAGATAGAAGATCACTTAGCATCCATAGTCTTCTCTACAACTTATGCATCTTTTGTCTCGTCTCTATGTTTCAGGGAGCTAGGGAGTAAGAGTTCTCCCCCAAAAGAGGCTTTCTAAGAGGGAAGTGGGCTTCATTCAATGGAATGCTTTGTTGGTTCAGCTCAAGGGGTCTGGTTTCCTTGTTCGGTGTGGAGGAAGGCACTCTTTGTTGAGAGGTCATGTTGTAATGTGAAGTTGGCAAAATGTGCTTGTCGATGATCAAAGCTTAAGAATAGAACTTGGGTTGGCTTCAATGCATCATCTCCTTGTACATGTATCAATGAGCTTTCTCCTCATATCTATCAAACTTCAAAAAACCTCCCCTTCCTTTTCACGTGCCCTATATAACAAAAAAGAATAAGAAGAAAGGCTCAAAGTCTTTTCACAATCGATGGTCACACAGGCTTTCTTCTCGATCTTCGTTGACCAAAGTCCTTCGCTTCCTATGTTCACCAGAAAGAAGAACCGAAATGGACTATTGATAAATTGAAAATGGATTAAAAGAAAAGAAGGAAGACAAAATTGGAGCTTCTTAGCACCTATGCTCTCATCCACCAAGTCTTGTTCTGCTTTTTGGATTAATTAGGCTATGGAAAAAGTGAATTCTATGATTGCCTCTTTCAGGAGGACAGGTTTGTGTTTGAGGAGTTCATTCAAGTCAAACTTATATCTACAAAACTACCTTATTTTCTTCTTTTGGCAATAGACGATATGGAGATCCACTTTACTTGTCAATTGTTGGTGTAATACCCTACTCGTCATTGACAACTCCACATGAGTCAGACCAATGTATGGAGAGAGTTTTCTTCTCTGATCATGCCATGGAAAATCTTTCACTTCCTTATCTAAAAACTATTCGCAGAAGTCCCCTCTCAGCCCCTTGACTTTGCTAAACTAATTGAGCTGAGGTTGACTTATCTAGGACAACAGGAAATAGTCATTCAAAGCATATAGCTATTAGAGAATGTGGTTCAATGACTTCTTTTTTCTATATGAAAAATCGAATCAAAAGAGTTCAGCAATGGATGATAGAATTGTTCAAGTAAACTAGCAATTGCAGTTAGCCTCGATACTTATGAACCTTGAGTTCCAATTCTGGCTCCGTTTTGCAATACAAGATGAATTCTAGCATTTCATATCATATTTTTCATTTCAAATTTTTTATTTTGTTTATACAAAGACAAAGGGAAAAGGATTATAAAAAGAGAAAAGGATTGTATCACAGGTTGGATCATAGCAAGAAAAGTTGTCCTTCATACAAAGTTCACGGCTTGAAGTTGAAGTTCCGACTCTATGAATTCAGTCCCATAGCTCCTGCTTCAACCTATTATAGAGCTATGGCAGCGATGAAGACTTGAGCTTTCATACAAAACCTCTTTGATTGACTAATGTTCTTCTCCCTCTTCTAGTTAGTAGTGGATGGGGTAACGAACTGCAATAAAAACATAACGGTTGGCACAAGCTCAAGACTGATCAATGTATCAAGAACCTATAGAACAAGGCTCCTTGAGTCATGCTACTGGCTTTGAACTGGATTGCTAGTCCAAAGCTGACAAAGAATTCCCACTCAGTTGTCAATCTAATCCCAAAACTATGGCTCAACATGATCGTGGAGTGGATGTATTGCATTCAAAACTTTCTCCTCCAAGTCCTAAGTTATTGGATTCAATTCTTTATTACTCTGGTATTGTTCTCTTTTTTGTGCAAGATTGCTTATTTGATAGTGTGGGCTGAAAGACATAAAGAACATCCCCCTCTATTTGCCTATTTCTTTAGTGTTTGAATTGGTCACCTCCTATCCCAAAAATTACTCTTTTCTATTTATCGTTTAGAAAGAGCTTTATTGGTCAACAGGCTCAAACAAAAAGAAAACCAAATCTCAAATATAAAAAGATTTGCTCCTCTCCTTATTAGTGGAGTTTCTTCTTTCTTTCTCTCCCTTTAGTCAAGCGTCTTCAAACCTTCACTTGACACTTGAAAAAGAGACCTTACTCGTCCATTAAGCCTTAGGTCAATCCATTTACAAGATAAGAACAGAAGCGATCTCATATGGTTGTGGTGCAAGAATAGAACTGATTCCACACATACCATTATTACTGGTAGGGGTGATGCCATACAACAAACAAAGGGTGGAAATCAAAAGTGCAATCTTTTCAGAAGAAGAATTCAACATAGGATTGAATTCGAGATCTGCTTACTCCTTTAGCCTTATGTCGGATTTCAGGAACTAATCTATTTGTTCTAGCCCAAGATAGCTAATAAATAGGACCAAGAATGTGGATCAGAGTCCCCTCATCCAGCTCTCTGCTTAAGTCACTAGTTTGACTGGGTACATTGGCCCAATCTTTGTTGAAGAAGGCCATATGAAGCACCTATTGGGATTCCCTTTTGGGCCAATTGTGGGCGAGGAGGGATTTGAACCCCCTACTCCATGGCTCTATCTTCTAGTGTGGAAACTTAACTATGTATCTAGAATCTCATCAGGAAAACCCATCATTCATCTTCCATTTGTTTATTGTTAGCTCAAGAATAGAAAATCAAAAGATAAGGCTTTTAAAGTCACAATCTCAAAGGAAAATTAGGAAATAGTTCTTCTATATAACACAAATGGATTCCAACCACTAGCCAACTTCCATTGAATCCCACTTCAACAATTGATCCCAACTGGACCTTTCAAGGACGACTTACTACTTCCTTAGAGAGAATGTGAGGTCTATGTAATGCTTTGAGTCCAAGCAGTCAGATCCAAACGTTTTTCACTCGAAATTGGAAATGGGTCCCCCCTGGGGATCTTTTGACCTTGCTTTCTTTGCTTCAATATGAGATATGTGATCTTTGCTTCATGCTGCTTACATGTATTTTTCTTGGGATGAGTGTGTTGTGGGCCTTGCTTTTGGAACCACTATTGATGCAACATATGGCTTCATGTTCTGTAGACCTGATAGAACATAGAACAATAGAACAGGCACTTAAAAAGAAAAGAAAAAGTCACTAGATTAGTTTTTCCATGAATAAGTATAGGGTCCATACGTTTCCCATTTAACCTAAGGTCTTTTCAAATGTCACCCTATATCCCAACATTAGAGTACTCGAACCTATTTATAGAGCCTGTTCATTGATAGCCCCAACATTGACGTAGATATATTAATGCATATAGATATAGCAGTCAATGCATTGGTGAATGAGCCAATGGCTGGGAAATGTGAAATGTTTCCTAGAGGTCTTTTGAAGAGGTCTTTCCTCACTCGATGAAGCAACCTAGCCTTGGGTCACTCCTTTTCTTTGAGGAACATGGCTCCCCTGAAGACTGTTGCACTTCACTCATTGCATGCTGGTTCATTCATGAACTCGCTTCTTCGCCAAAAGATAAGTGACTAGTTCCCTCCTTTCCTCCATTGAAAGAAGCTTTGCGAGAAGCTACAAAGGAGGTGAGCCGAGGAAGGCTGATGACGACAATGAGTGGGAATTGTCTTAGAACCTTTGCCCCTTTCTTGATAGAAATTTGGATGAACTGACTCAATTTAAATGTCAATGAAATTCTTCTCTTGGAATGCCAGCTAATCTCAATCTAAGAGTTCCCTTCAATCTTATGAACTAAACTAAATCAGCTGTCATCTTACATCTTAAGGAATCGGGGCATTTATCTGGGAAAGGGAGAGTCACAGAGTGGTCAAAAGCAATAGACTGTAAATCTTTTGAAGGTTTTCTTACGTAGCTTCGAATCCTACCTCTCCCACTTTTTGTAGACTTCATGGGAGAGAAGAGAAAGTAGGCATCAGCGTAGGGGGCAAACCAAGCGAATCTTTTTCTTTTCTTTTATCAAAAAAGTAAAATTTTCTTATATGCTAGTTAGAGAGATTAGTGAACTACTAGACTTGAGTTCCCCAGAAGGGGAGTATTCCTTAGGATGCCCAATAAGAAGAGAAGAAGAGTCGCTTCTGGCATTGGTTTTTTGTCTCTACAGTCGGCACATGCACACACCCGCTAGAATGCCTCCTTGTTTTGGGACGAAGCGAAGTGATACTACATACAATAGACGAAGGAAGCACCTATCCGACACTGTGGGAGGCTCTAAGAGACCTATACTTGTTTAGCAACAAGCAAAGAAGAGCAATGTGCAAGGCATAAAAGAAAGGGCATGAAACATGAAGGCCAAAAACAAGCAATATAAGCTTCATGGGACCACGCCCAAGAAACTAGAATGGAAGCAGGAGTGTTAACACACATCTTTGAGTTTTGAAGCATCTAAGGCTTCACTTCACTCCAGTGTTTCAGCACATGTGTATGTTACTGGCCTACCTCCACTTAAGAGGACTACCCCATTCCATATAGTAAGGGCTCGTATAGATCGCACATGAACACATGATCTTAGTTACCTTAATGGCTGACTGATTAAAGCAAAAAAGAGGGAACTATGCTGGCTAAAAGAAAATAGATGAGGACTTAAGCCACTATCTCCAAATTCAATTCAAAATAGTTCTTCTCCTATAGGGGCCCATTTAGGGGAACCACAGAATCTTGTGCCCCGACCCCCCTTCATTCTTTGATTTACCAAAGCTTTCCCAATTGGGGAGTGACATTGATGATGAAGATGAAGAAGTCATGGTGTTCCAACCCAAACTTCAGGCAAATGCAAAGCACCCAAATTCAATATCATGGAGGAACCTAGCCCTAATGAGGATGGTGACTCTGTTGTGTTCTTCGGATGTTTCTCTTGGATGGTATCCTCCACCTCAATGATTTCAAGGAGTCCCTCACTATTAGTGGAGGAAGCTCTCTTGATCACCAAAGTCCCCAATAAGCGATACAAGGCTTTCACCATGCTTGAGGTGCTTAACATCTAGGAGCTTCAAACCTTCTATGTGCCACTAGAAAAGGGGGCAAGGAGCATGGCATTCTTTTCTACCTGTTTGACAATAAGTGAGAACAAGGTATCGTGGTATGGAAAAGACAACAAATGGTGGTACCAAATCACTAGGATCCCTTAGTCTAACTCGTTGACCCTCAAAAAATTGTTATTGAAATGAAAGAATACTTGCTGTTTGAGTGAAGCAAGCTCGATTCTTTCAAAGGCTCTGGCAATCGGATGGGGCCCAAGTAGTCCAAGCCAACAAAAAGCCCACCAAAAAGGAACTTGGCTTTTGGAATTCATCACATCACCCTATCAGACTCGGGCATGTTGTGTCATGACTATGATCGATGAAGAAGACAACAAAGGATGTCTCAAAACCCAAGCCACTCGGAGAAGGAAAATGTGTTGGGCATAAAAGAAGCTCAAATAGAGCTTGTAGATGGAAGTCGATGACCTAAGGAAGATCAACCTTGGGACCTCAAAAGACTAGACACCCACATTCATCACTGCCATACTGCCAAAAGACAAGGCATAGGAGCTCAAAACTCTTCTCCAAGGGTAAAAAGATTGCTTCACCGAGAATTATACTAGGATGCTTGACCTAGACCCAGAAGTGGCAGTGCACAGGTTGGCTATAAACCCTGAAGAGGCTTTGGTTCCAATCAAACTATCTCCTCGTTGGATGCAACTGGACCTAAGGGAAAAGGTAATCATGGTTGAATTAGGATCGGGTTCCAAGAACAAGTATAGTCTGAATTGATAGTTCGTCCCCATGGATGGCCTGGGCATCGACCTTGTACCCCTCTAGGGAACTTCATAATGAATTGTAGGTTGAAATCCATGATCAACTTCCTTTCTTAATCCACTACCCCCAGGAGAAATCGAATCCCCGTTGCCTCCTTGAAAGAGAGATCAGCACTAGACAATGAGGGCATACCTGCCTGATCGAGGGCCACTCTGGGGATTCTTGAAAATTATATTAGTATTTGAATTGGAAGGGCAATCTATATTCTTCTCATCAAATGTATAACTAGATCCAAAGGTTCTTTTCAAATTAGGATCCTATTTGGATTTGGATGGTTCGGTTTTTTTTGAACCCTGGTGTGGCAGTTTGATGCAATGAGCTTCAACCATTCCATCTCATATGCTGTTTGGTTTGAGTGTGCAAAGCTTTTTCACGTTGTGGTCAAACTAAGCTTAATCCAATCTTTTTGAACTATCATTTTTGATGCTTGAAGGCCCATCCTCTACGGCATGGTATAGAGATGAGGCCTTTGATCTGGGGCCCCTTCTAGGGAGCTACATAATATAATTGTCTATCTATGAGAACGAGTTCATTTCATGTGCTTGTAGTTGTAGAACCATTCTCCTATCACTTCTGAAGTGCCATTGTGTTGATCAATATATCAAAGGGATGGTGCTTGAGTTCTTTCACCATTTCTCTATGTAGGAGGCAATTCTTCTTCCTTGACTTGAGCCACTGGTCGGGGCTGGGCCCCTCTGAGGATCTTTTGACTTCCTCCCAGTCCTACTCTTTCTTGAAGTAGATGAAACCTAGTGCTTCTAGAACTTGTAACAAAAGCAATCATCTGACCACTACTCCTTCATCTCCTAGACTCAGGAAAAGAAGTAGATTGTGCATGGCAATGGCATTGGAAGTAGCAATGCTGGAATGAGAGCAAGAGACTACAAAAAAGGAACTTAGTGAAGATGCAGATAGGCCCCTACTTCATCATGAATGGGCGATCATTGCCCATGGGGATCTACAGTACGATACCTTCTTTTGCCTCGAAGCCATGGCTCTCGTGAAGGAGGTTTGATTGGCGAACATTAGAGGGGTGGAATGCCTTTTGGAAAGTGGTCCTCTGACATCATATCATATTAAAGTTCAATGCCATTCTCCAAAAACAGCTAGCTTGCTAGTGCTACTCTGCTAAGAATTTGACATCTCATATTAGTCCACATTCCATCTTCAGGACTTGAGGCGGGTTTTGGTATCAAAGCATTTTTTTGTAGATGAGATCAGGCTTCCTGTGTTGATCTTAGCTTGTGCTTTCTAATTGTGATCTTGGATCTAACTTCATGTGTCAACCTAGAACCTCTTTTCACTATGGCAACTTGCCACTGAGTTTTCCTTATATGAAGAAGCCCTACATCTTCTCTTTGTTGTCCCCTTTGGTGGACCATGAGCTTGAGAACCCCCCATCAAAGTTCCCCAGAGGGGGCCCTGCTTTTGGTGTCACCCTCACTAAGGTAGCCTCTCTTTGAGCTGCCCCTAAATGGGTCATGAGTATTAATGCTCCTTGTAAAAGGCATCATTCCTTTAGTGTATCCCTTGTATAGCACTCCATCATTGTCCTATGACCATGATGGCCTGCAAGACCTTGTTGGTATGTAGAGATGTCATTGTTGTCACTCTTTGATGTCACTACAAAGTACCTCTCCAAAGCATATATCTATTCTATTCTATAGGGTTGAACTTCTTCATGCCCAACTTTGGTTGCTAGTTGGCACTTAGGCCTCTCTTATGGACTAGTGATGAGTTAACTACATCATCAGATTGAAAGACAGCTCTCTTTGTCCTTTCCCTAGATCTTGCTTCTTCTTATTGAGCTAAATAAGGTTACTGTAACATGTATTGATGTCATCACCTTGGAGCAAGGACCTTCACTTATATATAGAAGAATTTTCTATTGGAGCACTTAGATGATGAAGAAGTGTTGTTCCAATTTTTGGTTTGACAAAATAGTACAACTTCTCAAGTTGTCATTTTGATAAACAGTTTCATAGCTTTGCACTAGGTTTCGATAGCACCATAAAAAGATTCTTTGAATCAAACATGAAGTATCTAAAGCAATTGATTCTCTACTTGAACCTAAGGATGAGAAGAAAAGTTTGTTCAACCGAGCATCCCAGAAAAGCTGTAAGGTCAAAATTTGTCACAATTATGGATATCCCAAATTAAGACTTCCAGAAAAGTCATTTCAAGATTTTCACCCTTATATGAGTATATATTAGGGGGTTTTCCACTTCCAATAGGTGCAAGCACCAATTGTAATTGACCGTCTTCAATGAAGAGGAACCTCAGATCAAAAGGCTCAACAACTCAGGTGTAAATTGCATGCAAGGGAAATTATTTGGCTTTGGAGAATGGAACTGGTCAAGATCCCATGGTTCCATCATCTCGAGACCATTCAGGTTGATTATTAGCCTTTTATTGTCACAAGCCTTGGTTATGGCATGAAGGTTTCCTTTTTAGGAGCCATGGGTTCCCTAATTAAGGAAGCTTCCAAAAGAGTGAATTTTGAAACAAGTTGAGTTTCATTTTAAGTTGATTATGCCTTGTAATGGTTACTACACAACACTTGGAGCTGGCCTTAATGAGCTCCTAATTAGCAAAGAGCCTTGACTCAATGTTGAGGATATGGACCTTGATCCACATTTGATGTTTTGATTTTGGTTGACCAAGCTTTGACATGGTGAATAAAGCATGAGCTCATTTTTGTCCTTATGCCTTAGCATAAGAATGGATATGATTTGATAGCTTGGTTGATTTAGGTGTACAGTTCACCCCAAGCAAAGATTGAGAGCTGCTACTATCCACCGTCACCATGTCATATAACTGCCTTCCATTGGAGACCAAAATGGATAAGATTCTCATCTTTCCATGCGATCCACCAAACATCCTTAACAATAGGTGCATTGAATGTCAATTTATGGAGGCTGACCTCTGGATCTAAAGCTTTCGTATAGTACCAAGGTACTTAAGCCAAGACTGCATCCACACTCTTAATGATGACCATTCCAAGAAATCCAACATTTTTGGATTCTCAAAAGCATCCTCAAGAATTCATTTTCATTGTTTTGGACAGAATTCCTTATTGAGGGACTCAAGGAAGAGAGCCTGAAGATATGGGTTAAGTAGAAGACCTCGTGCCAACCATAATTCAGTTGGGAGTTTTGTCTTCTGATACATGCCAAAACACCTCTTCAATCTTTTAGATTGAGAGGTGTTGGAGCAGAAGGAACCAATTGATTTATACCCAAAACCACCAATTCTCATCAAAGTCTTCAAAATAAGATGAGAGTGAGCCATTTGAATACCAAATAAATCCATTGGATGATGAGAAGTACAGAGTCTACGAATACTGAAAGGGGAGAAATCCCTTGATAACCTCTTGACTTGAAACCTTTTATCAAATTTTGCACATCCACTTGAAGATATCAAGGACCTCTAACTTGGTATAGTCACGTTCTAATCACTAAAAATAGATGCATATACTCTAGCTATTATGCAATCAGCATATACTCTCCCCTCAATAGACTGACCGAGTCATCAAGTTTTGGGAGGCCAATTTAGGTCATTACAACTAAGCAACACCAAGCCCATGTACTTCCAAAGTACTCTAGGTCTTAAAGGTCTAAATGAGTCAACCTGAAATTTGTCATATGAAGGGCACAATGTATGAAAGGCTGCCACATGACTCTAGAGAGAGAACAATACTCACCTTTCACATGTATGGAACAATTCAAAACTAAGAAGATGCTGACCTATAGGAGAATGCTCTAATCAAACAACTTCCTCCGACCGTTCTTATAAACTCCTCTCCTCCTTGCAAACTTGCATCGAGGGAGTGATTTCTAGGTCAGTTCCCAAGTCACTTCTTGATAAGAGGAGGTAGTTGGAAGAAAAGGAATATATAAGGTAAGGAGACTAAAAATCCATTTCATTGAAGAAGTAGTCACAATAGTCAAATTCTCTAGTCCATACCTCTTTTCTTCTATCTACAATGCCTATTTTGTTTGGATTTAGCTTGAAATACTTCTCTATCAATTTGCTACTTGAGAAATGGAAGTCCTTCCACTAGATCTATTGTCTCTAATATCAGGCCCTTGCTTCTGATCCCACTTTATAGTCTATGTCGTTTGATGATTATCAGTCACAAGGTCAAGGATGGGTCTTTCTTCTAGTTTTGAGGGTGGGGAGTTCATGCAAAGGCTCTTAGAATGGAGATAGCATGGATAATTTAAAAACACATTTTTGTTTGGATTCTTATATAGGGTTCTTACCTCTATGCACTTATGGAATGCTCTTCCAACACTAACACATTCCTGGGCTAGCATTTGTATAGTTTTAAAACCTCTATTTGTGATGGTGGACTTTTGGCATTGGGGGACATGCCTCCCCTTGATTAAGCCACCCAAGTTCATTCACAACCATTAATGATTCTTTATTTAGAATAGATAGTTTATTCAGCAACCTCGCTTCACTTCTATAGTATAGATTTACTAGAGAGTAGCATTCATCAAAGAAGGGTCGTTTTTTCAATTGAGAATAAGAATCTCTTGAAGCTATCTGGAAACAAAATCCCTTGATTTCTATAGGGGTATCCTTCTCGACTTTTGAGCAGATTTTCCTCTTGTGTATCTCATTCTACATAAAGTTTTCATTTTCATCAATAGTAGGATTGTAGGAAGAATTCGAGATTCTCTATATGGGGAGTAGAATCGAAAGTCTTTTCCAAAAGAAGCTGGAATCATAGATTTTGACGAGTAGTCACCTCTCTCTGAAGATTCCTTGTTTTCTTGTATGGAAACCCTAATTGAAAGAGATTTTGAAAAGCCTTTCTCAAGCTCATCCCAGGGATAGATGTCATTCGTGAGAGGTGAATGGGAGCCATATCGACAGACTAGACTTCAAGCTATTCTTGTAGGCAAACTCTGTAAGTGGTAGGTAAGCAAACTACCTGGGAAACCATTAAAAAATCTATTAGAATATTCTCTAATGTCTTTTTAATTTGCTCGGATTATCCATCTATTTGATTGTGGAAGGTAGTACTAGCATAGATTCCATGGACTATGGAAATCCACTACAAAATCACAAAGTCAACCTGGCATATCAATCATAGATACTATGATGATTGGTACCCCTCCCTCACAATCTTATCCATGCACAACTTAGCAAGTCACTCACAAATTCAAGTAGTTCAAATTGGTTGAAAGTTCATTCACTTTGACTATTGATTGGAAAAATATCTATATATGAACTTCCCCAATGGACTTTCCTTAGTGTCTCAAAGTTCCCCAGGAGTGCCCCAAGATTCCTCCAAACTATAGTAAGGAATCATCCCCAAAGATTTTGGTTATGGTAGGAATATGCCAAACATGAATATCCCCTAAAGCCACTGTAGACCACCTGGCCTGGAGACATAGTCTTAACTTAAAAAGACTAGAACTTCAATTTTTTTCAAGAAAATCATCACATAATAAATCAACAAAACCCAAAGTGTTCTCACTCTTGCCCTCTAGTTTACCTACTATTGTACCAACATGAATATGACCTTCCCCAGACATACATAATGCTTTAACTAGGACAAAAAATGTATTCCATGATTTTTCTGTCTATCAAGAACGGCATGCATTGCATGATGTATGTATAGAAGTAAACCATTATCACTGCAATAATGAGCCAAGCTAGTATTTGTGGCCCCTAGTGAAGTACTCATGCATGCCGATAAGAAGTCCCAATTGTCTGGCAAATACCACTCTTTTGATCATTTCTACAAAAGTACCTACAATTCCATTCAAGTACAGTCCTTCAATTTCACCTGTCTCGGCTTATGATTTAAAATGGCTTCCAAAATATGAAACAATCTCTCCAATGCATAAATGTTTGTGAGTTCACATCTTCATCATCCTTAGTCATATCAAGTCCACCCCGTAGACATTCATAAACCACTCTATCGTAGTTTTTTGTAGATAATCCCAATTTGTCTTTCATAGTACATCCCAATAGGGGACGACCATATTTGTTTAATTTTTCTCTTTCCACCTGGATGCCATGTGGCAGACCTTCAAAAGATTTGGAAGAAGAAGTTGGAATACGTAGATCTTCTAGACGTAAATCTTGTAAGGCTTTCAACCCAAATCATTGCCCACAATAGAAATCAACTCAATAGTAATAGATCCTTCTTTAAAAAGGTATAAAGGTTAACCAACATAAGAAATATATTGATTTTCCTCCCCAACAATGGGCTCGATGTGGTAGCATCACCCTTTGTCAAGATAAAGACTAGTCAGTCCATCAGTCTACATAGTTGTCCATGTGCCAGTAGAAGATTTGATAGCTACTGTAGCCCCTGCTTCTTTAGGCAAAACACCTGGTTGAGGAGTGACTCAGAATGCTGCCAAGATATCAGTATCTTTAGTTTCATAGTTAGAAGTATCTTAAGTCAATTTGTAATCGCCAGCTTTCAATCCAACGATTGCTTTAGACTTTTTTTGTGGTGACAGAAGTTCCACTCTCAAGCTCATGGATCCAGAGTTCTCACAGCAACAAGGTCTACTTGATATTACTAAGACGTGAATCAAACCTTTGCAAAAAATGATTTCTAATTCCAATAATATTCAATATGAAAATCATAGTCAAAATATAGTTGATCAATAATGTGTAGAATATTCTTCTGGATGGTCATCCTCAAAAGGATATCAACATGAAATACACTGACTCATTATTCTGATTCATCTATTTGTACTTGTGAAAAGTGAAAATGAAAAGTGAAAAGCTTGTTGAATGAGTCAATTTGGAATTCAAAAAGTAAAGGATTGAATTGGATTTCATTGGGTGTTACCAATTCAACCAAATGCTAACTCACATTTCTTTTTCATCTGATGGAATTGAATGAACCGATCAACTTGCTATTGTATATTCATTTTGAATTCAGTACTTTACATATTAAAAAAGATTTTTGACAAATTTCTTAGATTATTAGAAGCAATCCCACTACTTCTGATCCTAGGGTTTCCACACTTCAACAAAATAAAAATATAGGACATATCACTGAAATTATTGGCCCAGTACTTGATGTAATTTTTCCACGCCATTAACACAAGCCCCTCTATAGTTTCCCATCATTTCTCAGGGTTTTGTCTTCTTCTTAGCAAAATCAATTTGGACTGATTCCTTCAAAGGTCTCTACAATTACGAAGCTCAACTCACCAATCTCAAAGAGATCAAATCGAAGACATCCATAATTTGGGTTTCACCATACTTCGTTGAAGCACATGTTGTCGCATGCTTGAAATCATTACATGCTAACTTTCCTTTTTCTGTACTAGTCTTCCTTGTTTCCTTTCATGGCTACCTTACGCTTGTGTTTTAAAAAAAAGAAAGACAACAAGAATCACTTCTTTTTGTGGATAGCAACAAAGCTAGGATTTTTTGCAGACAAGATTGGTGTGGACAAAGGCCTGGATGGGCATAGTTATTGCCAATGTTCATGACACCAAAACTTGTGTAATCTATGTGGACTAAAAAACCTTCTTTAGATTCTTTTTTATATATTTATTATATAAAAGAATCTTACGAAAGAAAATCAAAGTAAAGGATGAGTAGGGTTCTAGTTCCTTCTTGTAGTCATTTTTCAAGAATTAGACAAGGTATGGGTGCCTATCCATAGAGAGGAAAAAGAGACCTTTTCTCTTTCATAACCATACATAACCAATAGTTTGAGATCCAAACAATCCTCAAAGGATAGTCAAGAATCCACCTAGAAGACTGGGATAAGTCACAAGGTCTAAGATATAGATATAAGAGTGCACCAAGCTTCCCAACAAGTAGAAGTGCTTCACACCACATGATAAGAAGCATGCACATATGCCAATTTCTTTTGAGAATATATGATTGATGCTAAAATAGTACATTAACTGATTTGATTAGTCCTCGCCCTTTTTTGTCTTTGAGAAGTTCCCCTAAGGGGCCCAGGCCATACTTTTGCAGTGCTTCAGCCCCAGATAGTGCAACAGCCCTTCCTACAGCACAAGAAAGGGCACAGAAACTACTCCACTAGGTAGTGCTTAGGAGCTGCTTCATTTTGTATCTGATCCAAGAAGATCGGTCTCACTTCATAGGTTCAGTTGCTTCATAGGGTACAAAAAAGGTCTTCAAGATTGTTCAACTCTTTGCTCCCCACAGCCTATTACACATGCTAGAGCTCACAAAGTAAAACTTGTGACCATTGTCCAAACTATGACTACTCTATAATACAAAAGAAGGTATGACTACTGGTTGATTTACTACTCTCTACTCTAAAAAGGAAAGGACAAGAAGAAGATTTTTGAACTGGCTTCTCTGGTGGATATGAAATATAAGATATAAACATTTTGATCCTATAGACTTAGGCACCATAAGTTGCCCCCTCTGGGGTTTCTTCCTTAAATAGACAAGTCCAAGACATTCAAAAGATATTTCTATTCATTTGGTTTTAACTTGAAATTGATACACAATTTAGGCACATCCATTACTTTGAGGAATTCCATGCAAACTAGCCTATAAGTTCATTTCATGAAGTTTGACTGATTGTCCTTCATCTTCTTTTTCAATTTTCTAGCTTCTCATCAAAAATTGGCAAAGAATCCCCATCTTTGGCCCCCCCTATGGGGGTACTATAGAGAGATCGGGGTCAGGGCACTAGAGAAGTCTGGCTGGGGATCTAGACATTATGGGGATTCTTTAGACTCACTCGCTAGGCATTCGGAACAAAGGTTGTTTTGTTCATGCTTTAGACAATTTGCCTAATTATAGAATCAATTAGATCTAATTGATAATTTATTCTATTATAATATTGATTCTATAATTGACTATTTATTCTCTTATTTTCTTTCTTAGATTCCATTAGAAAAGCAAACTTATAGTCCTATGTGAGGACATTTCCACAAACACAAAGGTAACCAATTAGGTTGGAAATGCTACTCAAGACCAGGTTCAGAATGAAGAACATCCCTTAACGCTCATGGGATCATATCTTTTTTAGATAAGTTGTCTTGTATCTATTCAGAAAGAGCGATCCCCTTTATCCTCAAGTTCAGCCCCAAAATTCCATACCTTGTTGATGGAGATGATTCACGAGAGAATCATGCATAGTATGTTCCATTTGATCGAGATGTGAATGCCCATGATTTGCTCGATATACTGATGGATTACATGGCCAACATCTAATTGGCAAGAAGATGCTGACATGAAAAGAGTTCCCTGTGGAGCATTTTGTCTTCCATCCCCAGATGTTTTGTTTGATTCTGACACTTGTGTTCTCATGCATGGTATCCTCACAATTAATTAGGAGAAAAAGAGCGAAAGCAAGAAATGTTTGTGATTATTATCCATCGAACATCGATAGGAATTCCCCAAGGTACAGTCTCCCATAGGAAGTACTTTAAGCTCTTGGGGCATTCAATCATGCTTCTTAGCCCAAAAATCCTAAAGGGGCCTTAGAGTTAGGGACTGAGGGCTATTTTGTGAAATCAAAAGGGAGGGGGCCCTCTGAGGAAGATTTATATTGGTAAATT
Source organism: Vanilla planifolia (assembly GCA_023846275.1). Taxonomy (NCBI): domain Eukaryota; kingdom Viridiplantae; phylum Streptophyta; class Magnoliopsida; order Asparagales; family Orchidaceae; genus Vanilla; species Vanilla planifolia. The sequence goes on from JAIUJO010000170.1 coordinate 948,404, forward strand.
TCTCTATTTCCATGGTCTTTTTCTCAGAAGAAACACTTCTCTAGTAGCCTGCCAAGATAAGATGAGAAAGTAATTGAGATGAAAAAGTATATTGACTTGCCCTAGATTAGCTAGCAAGTCCTTCACCATCTTGTCATCACACATATCCTTCGAGGAAGATCCAGGGGAAATAGGAACACTTGACTTAGCAGCACAATGTTAATTTCTCCTCCTTAAAACAAGTTGGTTTTTGGAGGACAATCAATTCGAGAGCATTTGAGCTTTGATCTTGATATGATGATCTTTAATATCAAAGTTGTGACTTTCAGGCTCGTGAAGGGGTATTTCAACATCTACTGTAACCCTCTCTACTATCTTTTTCATAGTACCAGCAGTCATTCAACCACCTCTGGTACCCAAACAGATGCTTCTGTCTTTTTCAAAAGCATTCAGTGAGGCACACCTTGCACCAACCTCTGTAGGAGTCAAAGTACCTAGAGTTTATGTATCCTATGAATGTAGCACCATGGTAGAACTAGTAGTCTTTTCTATAGCTACAGACATGGTATTTGTGATACCTACTACAACAAATATGAGGACCATCTTAACAATGCCTTATCTAAGAGGCATACTAATTATCTCTGCTATCATCTCTTTAGCTGCCCTCAAACTCTTATCCACCACTGTGGCGGCTTCTTCGTCAGTATGAATAGAGATGGATTGTTTTGGTGATATATGGGGCACAGATGAAGTAGCTGACCAGTGGTCAATAATTGGATGGCTATGGGTAGGGAAACCACAGAAAATGAATCCACTAATGAAGGTGACAGATTTGGTCAAGAGGAAGAAATCTATAAGATTGCAGTCACTCATGGTTCTTTTTGGCTATTGATCTTCCAATATGCTAGTTTCTATAATTCTTGTTCTTCACACTTCTTCCTAGCTGCTTGGCCTATAGTGGGAATCTAGTTCACTACTTTAGGTATCAGCACCATGGCTTTCAACTGAATTGGAAACAAGCTTCACTGCTTTTTGGCTGACTTCTTCGATTAGGTAACTAGGTCAGCTCTATTCCCCAATTCTCTTTATTGGTTGAGGGCCTCACCTTCTTTATCTATCACCAACAACCTATCCATTAGCTATACAAGTAGCTGTCCAAGTGTGAAATACCTGAACCTGGGGGTGACATTGTCAGCAGTTCACTCGTCTTTCTGCGCTTCACTTTCCCTTGTGAAAATGGTAGGGCATGGTGAAGCTTGTAGTAGGTAGGCATAGGGAAGAGTAAACTGATCGGTCAAGATTAGATTTCCAATAGATTCCATAAAGAGGAAGAAGGATACAAGAGTCCTCTAGTGCAAAATTTGAGTTTATTGCTAGGTTCAGAGTAGTTCAAATCCAATCTAAAAGAGTGACCTATATGTGATTCAGTGAGTTCAGACGTGGGCAAAAAGAATGAAATTCTCATACACAGGCCAAGATCCCAGCATCACAATTCCATTTCTTTCTCAATATCAAAGTAAATGAGCCTCTCAAAGTGGGATCTCTTTAGTGATTCTTTCTTTTCTAGATCTTGGCTTATTACATGAGTCTGAATTTCATTAATGATTTCTAGAAGTGAAAAGAAGTCTAAATATCTTCATAGACTAGGCATTCACTAATTAATACTATGTATTCCAAATTATCACCTTCCCATGGCATATATGCTACTAATGCATTTTTACATTGTTCCCTAAAGCAAGTTTGCCACCAACTGTAGACATGCCATCGACAATACAAAAGTTCCCCAGATTGTTCCCCATTTGGGAAACAAAGATAGAATCTATAGTTCCCCTAAAGGGGCCCTTGCAGGGAACTTCAAACTACCTAACACCTCTAACAAATGCAATATTCTACGAAGGAGCTTTTCTATGAACACATTAATCTCGTGTGCTTGAGCTACCATTATTAGTGCCATGGCTAATTCATCTAGTGGGGAATTTCTAGTCTCAGCATCCTTTACGTGGTTGGTACAATAATAGGGCTTCTACCTTTCGTCTTCTTCCCAAACCAACACAGAGCTGACGGCAGCTTCATTTGCTGCAAGGTATGGGTACAGTGGCTCTCTCTACCTTGGGCTACTTAGAACTGGTAGAGTTTTTAGGTACTCTTTCAAGTCTGATAAATACATCTCGCACTTCCCTTTCCACTACATTCGGGCATTATTGTTGAGTGCCTTGAATAAGGGCGTCTCCTTGTCTTCGTATCGTGATAGAAAGCGACTCCACTTGGGCCCCCCTAGGGAATAAAATATCACTTGACAAGTCTACTTTACTCTCCATGAAGCCATATCAGTGGTTGTCTGAGAGAACACAAGTAATTTAGAGCTCTATTAGATTTTTTCATATGAAATACATATTCCACTTTTCTTGGTCTTCCTTTCTACAATTCAGGAACTAGATGCCTCTCATTGGGTACATTGATTGAGCCCTCTAGTTTCTGCAGCAAACTCACTATGAAGACATACTTCTTCCTCTACTCAACAAAAGATGTGACGGGTCCTTCTGGGGATCTTTTGACTTCCTGCTACAGCTTTTTCAATAGATAGAGCCAGTGATCCACACCTTCACACACCCATAAGTTATGAGCTATTGTCGAAGAGGAGTGAGAGGAGTAAGGGCTTGGAGAAAGAGGGGTTCTTTGTGGATTTTGGAATTATGGTTTATAGCAAACAACTAAGCCATGAAGTCCCCCTAAGCTAGGTGGCCATTCAGAAAAAGAAAAGAAAATTAGCCTCAAATCCCTTCGTAATCGAAGGCAAAAGTAGAAAAAAGATGACAACACCCTTTTTCTTTCTTTGTCAGCCGAACTTCAGGGTGCTCTCAGTGTACCACCATATGCACCCAAACATTAGACTAATTATGGCTAGCCTCAAAGTGGAAAGAATGCCATTGTTATGATGTTGATCTGGCTTCTATGACTATGGCATATGTGTAGCTCCGAATACATTCTCACTATTATCATTACCCGGTCGCTTTATTTAAACTGCTATTTCATTGGGCAGTGACTTATTTCTCACACCACCCCTTGGCTAGATTAAACAAATAAAGCTCCATTAAATGTGAATGAATAACCATATTGCTCCTAAACAAGGGTCAATGGTTCGGGGAAAAGCATTTAGCCTCTTCTCTCTCAGTGATGTTAAAAAATGAAAAAGCGTCATTCGAAAACTTGCATTCGCTCATTTTGGACTACCTTCTTTCAACCAGTTCTCATTCTTGAATTCGAGATTAGTGAACCAAAGAAGGGCACACTAGCATCTCATAGTCATGGCAAACTTGGATTGTATAATCATTCATGACATTAAGAAATAGGGGCCTTCCAGGAAATGACCAAACAGGAACTGGCGATCAAGGTTCCATTGAATCATATAACAAAAATGAAAATAGAGGAAAAATTGAATTAAGAAGGGGTCAACTGAGCTCAAAAAAGGGTAGCAGGTCATCTCAATTCGATGCACAAGGAATGTTTTGTATGAGTTAGCACACTGTGAATTAGTTCGCCTAGGATGTCGTATATCCACTGTATGCTTTCCTCATTCCCATCTGGCATATTTGTGGCATCATTCCCATCTGGCATATCTATGACAATCATAAATCCAGAGGTTCCTTAGAGGACTTTCTGTGATGGTTTTTCCACTTTGTTCAATCCAGAATGGTGGCCATGCCCATCCTTAGACTTCTCTTGTTCCCCAGGTCTCCTACAAGAATAGAAAGATCCCAATTAATTAGCAAACATTACCTTAGTAACCAAGAAGAACAGACAGATTTGGGTTTGCATTGACTTTAGAGACTTTAAGAATGCATTCCTTAAGGACAACTTTCTTCTATCGATTCTAAAAATCATTAGAAATAAGACCCACTAAGATGACAACTTATCTTTCATAGAGGGCATGTTTACAGAATGAATCTTAATGATGAAGGGCACATGTCCTTTAGAACTCCATTTTTTACGTACTACTTCTCAATAAAAAATTGAAAGTGATGCCATTCCATTTTGTTTCCAAAATGCTAGTGTTACCTACCTTACTAGAAAAGGTCTATTGCCTATTTTGAGATAAACAACATCAAACTCAAGAAATCATCGATGTGAATCACCCCGTGCCTTGTAGTTCTCATTGCTAATAGCAATCTTGCACCTCACTTCTTCATGAATGTAATGATTTCATATGTTATTTCATATGCGAAGTCAAGAAAAAGATCTTTCTATCAATCGATTTTGCTTTTCTTTGCTTGGGAGTGAATCAATGGGCACATGAACAAAATTTATAGGCTAACATGGCTAAATTCCTAGCACAATCGTGAACTTGAATGGAGACGTCCCAGCTCATCAATTGATCGAGTAGCAGTTATAAGCAAGAAAACCCAACCATAGGTTCAATTTGATCCCAAGTTGTTACATGATCACCGACTCAACATGGTCAAAGATTTCCTAGGCTCAAAAGAAGTTCCATAGAGGGGCCCCTCAGTTTGACCATTAGTCTGATGATGATAATCACTAAAAAACTGAAGCTTAGCTTTTCTTTCATATACATATTAGAAAAAGAGTTTGAAACAAATAGTTCATGAGCTTCACAACACGATTTGAAATGATGGTCTTTGGTACACCATGTAAATGAAACTTTTGGCTCAGATCTTGCTTTAGAAAACCTCCGGTCTTAGTGCGGGCTTGGAACTGCAATAGTCTTTGATCACTATCTACTAAGCCTGTAATGGTTAGAGTGATCGATAGAAACCATGGGGTGATGGCTTTCAAGAATGGATGAGTCAACCTGACATGATTACCATACCTAGACATACAATTCCTTTTTCATGGTTGTTCAAGATTCTAGCAATTTGTTGTCTTAAGAATTGGATTGATATTTATTCTATTTTATTAGCTAGTGTGCAGCACAACAAAACCAAACACCATAGGCAGCCACCTCACAATAATGAATAGTCATCATAGCATACAAGAAAGTTCCCAATTTATGGGGATGATTGGTAAGGCTTGGCTTTCTATTTCGATAGCTATACAAGTTTCGTTTCAAAGGGGAAGGAAGCAGAGCAAATAAAAAAAATAGAATATGAGCTACCAGCCATCAATCAAATGTATAGACCCCAAAGGAAGCAATCAATCATGCAGGTGCTGTAATCAACTAATATCAACTATTGTGCCTATATGGGTCTAGGTATTCTATCAATCCTTAGAGTACTTTCCCTAGAGGGTAGCTCCTGGCCTCAGAGTTCCCCTAAAGCTCCTTAGAGAGGGGAAGGACACTCTGAGGGTAGACGAGGGCTGGGGGCTAAAGGGGTGACATTCTTGAACTTTCAATATAAATCCTCAAAAACTAACTTCAAGAAAGCTCAGATTTCAGGTTGAGTACATGGGCCTTCCTAATTCTAAGTTGAGCTAGCCCCAGAACCCAATACCTGAGATTCTAAAATGAAAGGGGGGGCAAAAGGTGGAGATTCTTTGATGAGCTATGTGAAGGAATCTTTTGCTGAATGGACTCTGAAGCTTCTACTAATATATTAACCATTGTTTGAGTTTTCACAAGAGGAACTACAAATAGCTCTTTACCTTCCTACTTCAATTCAAATTCAAAGAAAGAGGAGGGGAGAACCATTAGTTGGAGCACCCATAAAGATTTGGAAAGACCTTTGATGAGCTGCCTACCTATCTGCTACTCACATATATCATAATCATAATAGAAAAAAGACCAGCCAATATGAAAATTTATCTTTCATAAAGGGTTTGTCTGTGAAATGGATCTAGATGAGGAAAGGCATAGGTCTTTTAGAACACAATTTTGTACGTACTACATCCCATTAGAAAATAAAAAGTGATGCCATTCCATTTGATTTCCAAAATGCTAGTGCTACGAACCTGACTAGAAAGGGACTATTACCTATTTCGAGATAAACAACATCAAACTCCAAAAATCATTGATGTGAATCAGCCTGTGCAATATACATCTCATTGCAGATAGCAATCTTGTGCCTCACATCTCCATCAAGATAATGATGTCATAAGTTATGTCATATGTGTAGTAAAGAAAAAGATGTTTCTATCAATCAATTTTGCTTTTCTTTGATTGGGTATGAATCAATAGGAAAAGGAAAAAAATTGATAAGATTACATGGTAGAATTTCTAGCATATTCTCAAACTCAAATGAAAACCTCTCGATACATGAAATGACCAAGTAATAGATATAAGCAAGTGTAGAAGAAGAAGAAAAAGAAGGAGAAGTAGAAGGGCGAGAAGGACAAGGAGGAGGAGGAGGAGGATGAAAAGGAGGAGAATATGAAGCAGAAGGAGAAAGACAAGATGAAGAAGGAGAAGGAGAACAAGAAGGAGAAGAAGAAGGAGAAGGAGAAGTTGAAGGAGAAGGAGAAGGAAAGACAAGAAGGAGAAGGAGAAGGAAAGACAAGAAGGAGAAGGAGATGATGAAGCAAAAAGAGAAGGAGAAGGATAAAGATAAAAAGAAGGAGAAGAGAAGGAGAAGGAGAAGGAGAAGGAGAAGGAAAGGGAGAAGGAGAAGAAGGAGAAGGAGATGGAGAAGGAGAAGGAGAAGAAGGAGAAGGAGAAGGAGAAGAAGAAGGTGAAGGAGAAGGAGAAGGAGAAGGAGAAGGAGAAGAGGAAGGGGAAGGAGAAGGAAAAGGAGGAGAAGGAGAAGGTGAAAGAGAAGGAGAAAGAGGAGAAGGAGAAGGAGAAGAGAAGGAGGAGAAGAAGAAGCAAAAGAAGAAGGAGAAGGAGAAGGAGAAGAAGAAGGTGAAGGAGAAGAAGAAGGAGAATAGGGAGAAGGAGAAGAAGACAAAGAAGAAGAAGAAGAAGAACAAGAAGATGTAGAAGAAGAAGCAAAAGAAGAAGAAGAAGAAGAAGAAGAGGAAAAAGAAGAAAAAGAAAAAGAAGAAGAATATGAAGATGATGAAGAAGAAGAAGAAGTAGAAGAAGAAGAAGAAGAAGAAGAAGAAGAGGAGGAGGAGGAGGAGGAGTAGGAAAAGGAGGAGGAGGAAGAGGAGTAGGAGGGCAGGGAGGAGGAGGTTAAGGAGGAGAAGGAGACATAATAAAAGGAAGAGGAGGATGAGGAGGAGGGGGAGGTGGAGGACGAGGAGGAGACAGAGGAGTAAGAGGAGGGGGAGGAGGGGGAGGAGGAGAAGGAGAAGGAGGATGAGGATGAGGAGGGGGAGGAAAGGAGGAGGAGGACGTCATGGAGGAAGAGGAGGAGGAGGAGGACGAGGACGAGGATGAGTAGGAGGAGGAAGAAAAGCAAGAGGAGGAGAAGGAGAAAGAGGGGGAGAATAAGGAGGAGGAGGAGAAGGAGGAGGAGAAGGACAAGGACAAGGAGAAGGAGAAAAAGAAGATGAAGAAGAATAAGAAGTACTGGCAGAAAGTGAAGAAGAAGAAAAAGAGCAAGCGGAGGAGGACGAAGAAGAAGAAGAAGGAAAAAAATGAAGAAGAAGAAGAAGAAGAGGTAGAAGAAGAAGAAGAAGAATTAGAAGAATTAAAAGAAGAAGACGAAGAAGAAGAAGAAGATAAAGTAGAAGAAGAAGAAGAAGAAGAGGAAGAAGATGATGAAGAAGAAGAAGAAGAAGAAGAAGAAAAAGAAGAAGAAGAAGAAGAAAAAGAAGAAGAAGAAGACGAAGAAGAAGAAGAAGAAGAAGAAGAAAAACAAGAAGAAGAACAAGAAGATGAAGAAGAAGTAGACGAAGAAGAAGTAGAATTAGAAGAAGAAGAAGAATTCAAAGAAAAAGAAGAAAAAGACGAAGAGGAAGAAGGTGAAGAAGAAGAAGACGAAGAAAAACAAGAAGAAGAAGACGAAGAAGTTGATGAAGAAGAAGAAGAAGAAGAAGATGAAGACGAAGAAGAAGAAGAAGAAGGCGAAGGAGAAGAAGAACACGAAGAAGAAGAAAAAGAAGAAGACGAAGAAGTTGAAGAAGAAGAAGAAGAAGAAGAAGAAGAAGAAGGAGGAGGAGAAGAAGA
>JAIUJO010000170.1:966384-1147824 GCA_023846275.1 Vanilla planifolia
AAAAAGGAGAAGAAGAAGTGGAAGAAGAAGAAGAAGAAGAAGAAGAAGAAGTGGAAGAAGAAAAGAGGAATAAGAAGAAGAAGAAGAAGATGAAGAAGATGAAGAAGAAGAAGGATAAGAAGAATGAGAAGAAGAAGACGGAGAAGAATAAGCAGAAGGAGAAGGAGAAGAGGAAGAAGAAGAAGCAGAAGACGAAGAAGAAGAAGAAGGAGAAGAAGAAGAAGAAGAAGAAGAAGAAGAAGAACAAGGAGGAGAAGAAGAAGAACACAGAGAAGAAGAAGAAGGAGAAGAAGAAGCAGAAGAAGATGAAGAAGAAGAAGTAGAAGAAGAAGAAGAAGAAGCAGGAGAAGAAGAAAGAGAAGAAGAAGAAGGACAATAAGAAGGAGAAGAGCAAGAAGAAGAAGAAGAAGAAGAAGGAGAAGAAGAAGAAGTGGAAGAAGGAAAAGAAGAAGAAGAAGAAGAAGAAGAAGAAAAAGAAGAGGTAGAATAAGAAGAAGAACAAGGAGAAGGAGAAGAAGAACAAGAAGAAGAAGGAGGAGGAGGAGAAGAAGAACAAGAAGGAGAAGAAGAAGAAGAAGAAGATGAAGTAGAAGAAGAAGAAGGAGAAGTAGAAGAAGAAGAAGAAGAAGGAGAAGAAGAAGAAGAAATAGAAGGAGAAGGAGAAGTAGAAGGAGAAGAATAAGAAGGGGAAGAAGAAGAAGAAGAAGGAGAAGAAGGAGAAGTAAAAGGAGAAGAAGGCGTGGAAGAAGAAGAAGAAGAAGCAGAAGTGGAAGCAAAAAAAGAAGAATAAGATGTTTTAGCAGAAGAAGAAGGAGAAGAAGAAGAAGAAGGAGAAGGAGAAGAAGTAGAAGGGGAAGAAGAAGAATGGGAAGATGAAGAAGAAGAAGTAGGGGAAGAAGAAGAAAAAGGAGAAGAAGAAGAAGGAGAAGAAGAAGAAGTAAAAGGATAAGAAGAAGTGGAAGAAGAAGAAGAAGAAGAAAAAGAAGAAAAAGAAGTTTTAGGATAAGAAGGAGAAGAAGAAGAAGAAAAAGAAGAAGGAGAAGAAGAAGAAGAAGAAGAAGAAGTAGTAGAAGAAGAAGAAGAGGAAGAAGGAGAATAAGAAGAAGAACAAGGAGAAGGAGAAGAAGAACAAGAAGAAGAAGAAGGAGAAGAAGAAGAAGAAGAAGAAGAAGGAGGAGGAGAAGAAGAAGAAGGAGAAGAAGAAGAAAAGGAAGAAAAAGACAAAGATGGTGAAGAAGAAGAAGAAGAAAAAGAAGAAAAAGAAGATCGAGAAGAAGAAGATGAAGAAGCAGAAGAAGTGGAAGAAGAAGAAGAAGAAGTGGACGAAGAAGAAGAAGAAGAAGAAGAAGAAGAAGAAAAGGAATAAGAAGAAGAAGAAGATGAAGATGTGGTAGAATATGAAGTAGTAGAAGAAGAAGAAGGGGAAAAAGAGGAAGAAGAAGAAGAAGAACAAGAAGATGAAGAAGAATAAGAAGGTGTTGATGATGAAGAAGAAGGAGAGGAAGAAGAAGAAGAAGAAGAAGAAGAAGAAGGTGATGATGAAGAAGAAGGAGAAGAAGAAGGAGAATTTTTAGAAGAAGAAGAAGAAGAAGAGGAAGAAATAAGAAAAGTAGAAGAAGATGAAGAAAATGGAGTGGAAGAAGAACAAGAAGAAGAAGAAAATGATGTAGGAAAAGAAGAAGAAGATGAATTAGAAGAAGAAGTAGTAGTAGTAGTAGTAGAAGAGGAAGAGGAAGAAGAAGAAAAAGAAGTTCACAAAGAAGAAGAAAAGGAATAAGAAGAAGAAGAAGAAGGAGAAGAAGAAGATTATGAAGAAGTAGCAGTTGAAGAAGAAGATGTGGAAGAAGAAGAAGAAGTAGAAGAAAAAGTAGAATAAAAAGAAGAAGAAGAAGAGGGCAAAGAAGAAATAGAAGAAGAATAAGAAGAAGAAGAAGAAGAAGAAGAAGAAAGGAAAGAAGAAGAAGAAGAAGAAGAAGAAGAAGTGGAAGGAGAAGATGAAGAAGAAGAAGAGGAGGAAGAAGAAGAAGACGAAGAAGAAGATAAAGAAGAAGACAAAGACGAAGAAGAAGAAGAAGAAGAAGAAGAGGAAGAAGAAGAAGAGGGGGAAGAAGAGGAAGAAGAAGAAGAAGATGTTGATGATGATGATGATGATGAAGATGAAGAAGAAGAAGAAGAAGAAGAAGAAGATGAAGAAGTAGTAGTAGTAGTAGAAGAAGAAGAAGAAGAAGAAGAAGCAGAAGAAGTAGATAAGAAGAAGAAGAAGCTAAAAAAGAAGAAGAAGATGAAGTTGATGAAGAAGAAGAGGAAGAATAAGAATAAGTACAAGAAGATGCAAAAGAAGAAGTAGAAGGAGAAGAAGTAGAAGAAGAAGTAGTTGTAGTTATGGTAGTAGCAGAAGAAGAAGAAGAAGAAGACGAAGAAGTAGAAGAAGGAGAAGAAGAAGGAGAGGTAGAAGGAGAAGGTGAAGAAGAAGAAGAAGGAGAAGGAGAAGGAGAGGTAGAAGGAGAAGGTGAAGAAGAAGAAGAAGGAGAAGAAGGAGAAGAAGAGTAGAAGAAGGAGAAGAAGATGGAGAAGAAGATGCAGAAGAAGAAGAAGAAGAAGAAGGAGGAGAAGAAGAAGAAGAAGATGAAGAAGAAGACACATGAACATGCACACACACACACACACACTCACACACTATTGCATAAACACATGAGCTCACACATAAAACATCTAAAAAGGCCATGCACACATGCACACTCACACATACTAACAGATACCTATATGCATGCACATGTGTGCACAAACACACACACACACAAGCGCATACACACACACATGGACACAAACTAATGCATATGCATACACAAGCACTTACACGCACACTTGGGCACACATGTATGATCATAATCACACAAGCATAAACATTTGCACATCCACACATGCTAATGCACGTACACACATGCTCCCACAAACATGTACACAGAAACATGGAGACATGCACATGCAAGCACACATGCACATGCTGACACGTATGCACACACATGCACATGCACATGTACACATGCACATGCACATTTACACATGCACACACACACATACACACACTCGTGCACGTGCACACTCATGTGCACATATGCACACACACAAACATATACATAGACATATCTATGCTCAGTAAATGCACACAAACACATGCACATATACTTGCATGAACACACATTCACACACATGCATACACGCATGCACACACATGTACACACGCATGCACATAAAAATCCATTACAATACATGCACACACATGCAAGCACATGAATCCATATGCACACATACACACACGTATACACAAATGCACACACACACACACACTCATGCAAGCATATAGTCCTATATGAATGCACACACACACAAATGCATACACATATGCATTTACACATGTGTGCATGCACACAAACAAACATGCTCAAGCACACAAACACATGTACATACACACACATGCACATATACATACATATGCAAACACACATGCATGCAAATACAACATGCACAGAAACATACACACACTTGCAAGCTCACTCAAATGCAAAAATACAAGCACATGCACACACATACAAAAACACACACACACACACATACTTGTACAAGGACACACACATATACAAACATTAACACACACACAAAGGAAAAAAAACACACATACATGCATATGTGCACATGCACACACACACACACACACGAACACATACAAATATGCACGTGTAGACACACACACACATAAACACATACACGCATGCATGTGCACAAACACACACATAAAAACACACAAACACCAACATACACACATGCCCATACACTCAAACACACACTCACAAGTATGAAAGCAAACACACACATCAACATGCAACCAAAAATAGACCAACACACACCGACACGCATGAACACACGCACACTCACACACACACACACATCCATGCACACAAAAATATGTGAACAAGCACACATAGATAACACACATGCATGCATGCATGCCTGCACACACACGCACACACACCAACATAGACATCCACAAATTTTTGCACACACACACATGCAATTATGTGCTTACACATACAAATCTACACACAAATATGCACACACTCACACACATACTCTCAAATGTAGACACATGCATACATGCACACACATGCAAGTTCAAAAACACACATACACACACACACATGCACCCTCACACATGCACACACACACATGCATACTCAAGAACACACATATTAACATAAACAAAAGACACACACACACACAACACATGCACACACACATATGCAAACACACACAAGAATACACATACATGCACGTGCACACACACACATGCATGCACAAGAGAGCATAGCTCATGCACACAAGGATGCACAGACACACACACACACACACATGCACACTCCTCACACACAATCATATGTGTACATACACACACACACACACACATACAAACATACATATGCATAAACACTTGCATTCCCACACGTGAATGTACACACCTAAACACACAATACATGCATTAATGTGCACACACACATGCACACACCTACAGAGACACATGCACATCCACACACACATGCACTCATGTATAGACAAACACATGCACACACACACATACAAACATACATATGCATAAACACTTGCATGCCCACACATGAATGTACACACCTAAACACACAATACACACATTAATGTGCACACACACATGCACACACCTACAGAGACACATGCACATCCACACACACATACATTCATGTACAGAAAAACACGTGCACACACATGCATACCCTTTCGCACTTGCAGACAACACATACACACTCACATAAATGAAAACTTACAATCACACACACACACAAAGTACACACATGCAAACATATTGACATGCATTTGCAACCACAAGCACATGCACAATTATGCACATACATGGATACACATACACACCCACACATAAAACACAAATGCAAAACTATGTACATATGCACACACACTCAAACACATACACATGCATACACACATACTCATGCATGCACATGCCAACTCATAGAGCACACATGTGCACACATGCACACTTACGTATGGGCACACGCTCAAATACAAATCCAACACACACATACACATGCACACACATACATGTACACATGGACACACACAACAATGCATACACACACACACACTCATGTATGCAAGCACATGCATGCATGTCCACATGCACACATGTATGCACACATGCTCGAATGTATGCAAACATCCGTACACCCATACACACATATAGAACACAAAAACATAAGTATACACACATGTACAACCACACAACCCACACACACATACACATAAATACATGCATATGCACTCACACACACATATATACAAATACATGCACAAACATGCACACATGAACACACACACACACAAATGTAGACATGTACACATTTGCAAACATATATGCACACAAATGCACATGCACATATGTGCACACACATGTTAGCACATACAAATGCACATGCATATGCATAGCTGCATGCACACACATGCACATGCAAATATGCATACATGCACGTGCATACACATGCACACACAACACAAGCATGAATGCATGCATGTACCCACAATTAAACACATGCAAGTACACACATGCATGCACATGCACACATGATCATACACACACACACTTTCACAAATATTTACACAAACAAAAATATATCACACAAACACAAATACTTGCACAAGCATAGCCATGTAGACATATGCACCAACACATGCACATGCACACACAAGCACCATAACATATAGTCAAAAAAACATAGGGGCACACACATGAACACACACATGTATGCACATGCACATACACTCATACGAATAGGAACACACATAAGAACAAACAAAAGGACATACACACACAAACACAAATAAATAAGCACTTATGCTTGCACACACATGTACTCCCCAAACACACTTATATACATAAACAAAAACACATACATGCACACACAAGCAAAAACACTTAAGCACATACATGCACAAATATGCACACATAAACATAAACACATTCACACAAATGCACACATACAAACACACATGCACCCACACACATGCACGAAAACACAAAAACATTCATGGATGCCCACATGCAAAGAAGACAAATACACACATACACGCACACATGCACATACGTGCATGTGTGCTTCCATACAAAGAATAGACTTATGCACATCCACACATGCATGCATACACATATGCACAAACACATGCACATATAGAAAAATGTTTACATGTACACACACATGTACAATCATGCTCACATGCAAACTCACATGTGTACACATGCACACACATGTATACACATATGAATACACGCATGTATACATGCACATATACTTGCAAACACACCCCCACACACACAAATGAGCATGCACAAAGATGTGCACAAACCCATGCACATGCATTCATGCATGCAAACACACACACAAACACCCACACATGAACAAAAATGCACACACAAAAACAAGAACAAACACATACACATACACCCACATGCACCCCCCACACAAACATAAGCATGCACATACTCACACGCACATGCACATGCACACAGATAAGTACACACACTTGCCTACATATGCACATACACAATCATTCATGTACACACACATGCACACACATGTGCATGTGCACCCAAACATCGACATGTGCACACACACTTGCACATGCAGACACACACACATGTGCACAAAGACAAACACATGCTCAACCAGGCACACATGCACATAGACACACATGTATGCTTGCACACAAGCACCTACACATGTGCCTTTGCATGCATGCACAAACAAACATGCAAACAGACATGCACACTCACACACACATATGCATGGACACATACATACACTCTTGAGCATGTACACATAGGCATGCACACATAGACACCCACACACATAGGTGCATGCATGAGCACACATACACACTTGTGTGAATGCACACACCCACAAGCACAGACATGCACATGCACACTCACACACACACAAGAGCACATGCACATGTACATGAACACATATGCACATGCATACACACACCCATGAATGCATACACATGCACACACACATAGACATATTCACAAATGTACATGCCCACATGTTTGCACACACACTTACACTTATATCCACATGTATGCATTTATTCCTACACACATGTCAAAAGACGTGCATGTGCAAGCATACTACTTGCACACACATGCATGCACATACTCATATACACACACACATATGCACACACAGACATGCATGCATACATGCATATACATGTACATGTATGCATACATGCACCAACATGTAGACACTAATGCACACACACACACATGCTTATACACATGCATGCAAGCACATGAACACCAACACAAGTACACTTACCAACACATGTACACACATGCATGCCACCCACACACAGACACATGAATACACAAATGTACAAAGGTAGAAACACACACATGTCTATGTAGACACACACACATATGCTCATACACACATGCATGCACACACACATAGGAACACACACACTCACCTAACCACATACTCACATGCATATAAACATGCATTCACAAACACAGAAGCACGCATGCACACACATACGCGTGAATGCATAAATGAATGCACACAAACACATGCACATAGACATAGATTCACATGTGTGCATGAACAAGCATACAAATACATGCACACATTTGCACACACACATTCACATATGCACACACCCACGTGCACTTGTACACATATAAACAAACATGCGCACACAGTCATATACACAAGTGCATGCATGCACATTCACACAAGCACAAATATAGGGACACAAAACACACATGCACACACACGCATACATGCATATGTACACACATACACAAACACTTTCACACATACACTCACACATGCACATAAGCACACATGCACAAAAATATGTGCACGCATGTGTGCACACTCAAACAAGCATAAATACATGAACACACATAAACACACATACACATGCACACACAAGTGTGCACCAGTACCCACACACGTGCACACTCACACGTATGCACACGCAGGCTCATACACACACACACACACTCACATACACAAACACACACACACATAACACATGCATAAATAAACACATATGCATGTACACATGGATAGACACATAAGTTTGTGCATGTGCATAGACACAAATGTAGACACATGCTGATAAGCATACACAGAGACATGTGCATAGCCACATTCACTTAAACACATGAACACACACACATGTGGTATCCACAAAAACACATGCACACACAAATACATGCATACACCTACACAAATATGCATCCACACCCACACCCGAACACACTCCAACCCACACACACATGCACATAGACTAATTCATGCACACACACACACACACACACACACATGTACAACGGACACACATACCCAAATGCTAACACAAGCAAACACACACACATGCATGTGCATAGCCAAACAAACACACTCACATGCATATTAAAATATGTGCCTATACAAAAGTACACAAATACATACACACACTTAAGCACACATGCACACATGGACACACAAACACATGCTTGTACATAACTAAATGTACATGCAGATACACACACACATTGATGCACATGCATATATATGCATGCCCAACACACACGCATTCACACATTTGCGCACAAGCACATATACACACACTCACAAAAATACACATAAATGCACGTAGGCATGCACACACACACACACAAATACACAAATGTGCTCTCCGACATATATATAAACACACATGCTCATAGACACACACATGCACATACTCAAATGCACACACACATGCACACACACTAACACACATGCCCATACACAAACACACATTGATATGCACATGTATACATAGTCTTACTCACAAAACCACACACACTGACACCCATGGATGCATAAACAAAAATGTAACCACTAAAGCACAAGTACACACATGCACAAATATGCACATGTACATGTACACATACACACAAGTATGCATGCACTCATGCATACACACATGCACACACACACCCGCATAAACCCATACACACATGCATATGCATATGCACACAAATGCATGTACCCACATGCACACACTCAAATGCACAAGCACATGTGCACACACCCATATACACATGCATGGACTTACAGATGTACATGTACACATGCATATTCATAGGTATACACTTGCACATGCACATGCACATGCACACAAAAATGTACACACACACACATAAATGCATACACATATTCATATACACATGAACACACACACATGCATGTACACAAGCTGATAAGAACATGCACACACAGACATACATGCACACATTCATGCTCACAAACGCATACACATGTACAAGTATGTTCACACACATTCACATACATGCCCACACACACACCGACATGTACACACACAAACACAAGCTAACACACACAGACACATAGTCATACACATGCACAAATATAAAAATGCAAATACACACATATATGCAAACACACGCACATGCACCCACATAAATACACACATACTACATGAATAAACACACACACAAATGCAAAAACACACACACATACAAACATGCTTACAAGCACAAAAACATATACACAAACACAAAGATCCATAAACACACAAATATACATATACACATACATGTACACAAGAATGTACACACACACAAAGATAGAGACATGCACAAATGCTTATACAAACCTACATGTACACCTACACACATAGACATGCACACATATATGCACAAACACACATGCACACATGAACACACATAAACCCAGACATGCACATGCACAAATATGCACACTCCTATGCAAACACACAACTACACCCACCATCTCACAGTATCCCCACAAACATGAACACATGCACAAACACACACACACACGTATACACACACTCATGCATGTACACAAGCATACACATATGTACACATGAAAACATACACACATGCACACATTTATATATGGACATACACATGCACATACATACACATACATACACACACATACACACATGCACACAAGAACACAAGCATGCACACATGATCTTACATGCACACATACACAGTCACAGAAACAAATGCACGCGCATGCATATGCACACAAACATGCAAAAAAATGCACACGCACACACGTTCACATGCACATGCATAGAAGCACTTGCTTTGCACTAGCAGAGAAGCACATGCAAACATGCAAGCAAACATTAAACACATAAACACATGTGCACACATACATGCACACACACATATGCACATAGACATGTACACCTACACACATACTCTCTCACAAACACACACGTACACACACACACATTGATATACATGAAAACACACACCAATCCCCCCCCCACAGACAAACACATGCACATGTGCATGCAAGCATGCATATACTTTGTGACACAACATCAACATGCATTCTTACAAGTAAATATACAACTACACACACACATGCACCAACACACTCATTTGCTCCAAAATATACACACGTACATGTAGATGCATAAACTCACAAACACACACACACCCAAATGCATACACACACGCATTCATGCACAAGCACACAAAGACATATAAGAAACAATGCACATGCACACACACACACACATACTGTGTACAAATAAACATGTATGTGTATGGATGTGCATCCACACACACAATTATGCATAGATAGAGATACACACATACACACACACATATATGCACATACATTTGCATGTATCCAGATGTGCACTCACACTCATGCACATGCACACATACTCATAAGCACACAAACATATAAACATGTAATGACACATAAACACTTGAACAAGTATGCACATGCACAAGTATACACTTATGCACACATACACACAAGAAAGCATAGACACACATCAAACATATGTATACACACACATGGGTAGGCTCACACAGACACACACCTACAAGTATGTACAGATGTGTTCACACATGGACACACATTTGCATGCACTCATATACACAAAAACACAACCACACATACACACATGTGCATGAATATGCACATGCACATACATACACATACACATAGATAGACACATGCGCACATACACCACACACACACACATTTATAGACTTTTGTGGATACACACATGCACACTTACACATATGCATACAAACATATACATGAACACACAAGAACACCCACACAAACTAACATTCATGCATGCATGTAATCTCATGTAAGAACAAGCACACATGCACATACTTGCATGCATGCACAAACAAACACATTCACACATTAATGTAGGATGTAATGTTACATTATTACATCTTACATGCACATATAAACACACACATGTAGATGCACACACTTGCTATAGTCCTTGCTTCAATAAACCTAAATTGTTATAATATAACATGAGATTTAACTAAAACAATACTATGCACAATATGACATTCATAATTTTTTGCTTGGTTTTGGGATCATTACATCGAATGATACAACAATCTTCTACTTGAGGATTATAAAACCTATGCTATTGTTAAACATATAGTAAAAAAATATATATTTTTAATGAACAAACAAAGTTATATAATACTCAATATTTTAACTTGCCCTATTTGATAGTTATAGTCCCTCTGAAGTTTAGCTTAAACTTTTCCTAAATTCTACCAGTAAGTTTCTCCTATTTTTGTAATCATTTGAAGGGTTAATTACACCAAAACTCAATCTAAGTCTATGAAAGACTTTGTTAGCTAATGGCTTAGTAAAGATATCAGTTAATTGGGTAAAAGGATAAAATAAATAATAATTAAATCACTTTTTTTACACTTGTTTTTTTATAAAATTATATCTTAACTCTATGTGTTTTGTTCTTTATTATTAAATAGAATCTTTAGATAAAACATTTGCACTTGAATTATCACAGAATATTAAGATTTCTATAAATTTTAATCTATAATCTAAAAGTTGCTATTTAATCCTTAAAACTTGAGTAACATAATAACTTATAATAATGTACTTGACCTTTATTATAGATAGTCTCATACAATTTTATTTTTTACTAGCCCAAGAAATTAGTGAACCTTCAATAAATTAGCACATATTAGAGATGTTTTTATCAATTTTACTACCAACAAAGTTAACATCTATGAAGGTGATGAAATATAGACTCACATCTAGGGTACCATAATCCTAGAGTCATATTACTTATAATATTTTTCAAAATATGCTTGACTATTTATAGGTGTGATTCCATTAGACTACATGAAAACTTCACACACAAGTCGACATTAAATACAATATTAAGAGTACTTGTAGTAAGATACAATAATGATCCAATCATTTCTTTAAACAATTTTGTAGCAATAAGCTTTTCAACTTCAACTTTATCTATGATCTATTAATGGGAGACTTTCTTTGATTCATGTTCTAATACCTAAATTCCTTTAGCAACTCCATCAAATACGTTGTTCAAAAAATAAAAATTTCTTCACTTATTTACTTGACCTAAAGTCTTAAGAAGAAGGTTAACTCTCCCACCATACCAATTTCAAATTTATGTTCTATTAAATTAACAAATGTCATGCACATCTCTTTATTATAAGCTCCAAATATTATATCGTGCACATAAATTTGACATATTAATTAATTTAAATTGAATTTTTAATAAATAAAGTGCAATCTGTCTTGCCTCTATGAAAACTATTTGATATAATAAAAATGCATAATCTTTCATACCAAGGTCTTGGAGCTTGCTCAAACCTTAAAGTTCCTTCTTATGCTTGTAAACATGATTTATCATATCATACCTCTAAAATCTTAAGGGCTATTCAACATATACTTCTTAATTTATATATCTAGTTAAAAATGTACTTTTAATATCTACCATGTATAATCTTAATCCATTGTGACATGCATAAGTAACTAAAATCCTATTTATTACAATTATAGCTACATGAGCAAATGTCTCATCCTTATATACTCCTTCAACTTGATAATAATCTTTGGTTACTAATCTTGTTTTATTCTTAATAATTTTACCATTATCATCTAGATTATTTTTAAACACTTATTTTGTATCAATAATTATTTTATCATTTGGCTTAGGTTTAAGATCCCAAACTTGATTTCTCTTCAATTATACCAACTATTTATTTATTGCAACAATCTAGGACTCATCTTCAAACAAATTTTCTATAAACCTTGGTTCAAAATTAGATATAAAGAATGATTAAAAGAGCTTCTAGTCCTAACTTTCTCTCTTACATCTCCTATGATCAAGTCACTAGAATGATCCTTAGAATGTCTCTTGTCAATATTACTTTTTCCTTTTCTTTGTTAATTTTCTTTAATTACATCCTCCAATTTTTTTCTCTAAGACTTAAATATTTTAATTCATTAAGATAATCATCTTGATGATGATTACTAGATATTTTAATAAGAGATTTGTCAAATTTAGCATGGATTATCTCTTTTACAACTAATATTCTCTAGGTGAGTATTCTAAAAAGATTTGTTTATCAAACTTATCTAAATCCCTTTTTCATTATTTAAAATAAAACTTTTGCATCCAAACATAGGAAAGTGGGATACATTGGGCTACTTATCATAAAGTAATTAAAAAGATAAAATATCTAACAAAGGTCTATATGTTATTGTATTAAAAAAATAATAGGTAATATTAACTACCTCAACCTAAAAAGCATGGAAAATCTATAGTAATTAAGAATACATCTTGTGACATCTAGCAAGGTTCTATTCTTTCTCTCAACTACACCATTTTGTTAAGAGCTTCTAAGTAAAGCAAATGTATGAAACACTCGATTTGTTTCATAAAAACCATCAAATAGTTCATCCTTGAATTCTCTTTCATTATCACTCCTAATAAAGATTAAACTATGCTCTTTTTTTAATCATAATAATCAATTTAGTAAATTATTCAAATACTTCACTTTTTTTCTCAAAAAAGAACCCATAGAAAACTAGTGAAGTCATCTACAAATACTAATGCACATTTACTTCTTCCTAAACTCACTAGATAAATAAGATCAAATAAATCTAAATGTATAAGTTTTAATGGTTTCTTAATTGTAATGTCCTTGAGTAGTTTAAGACTATCTTTAGTTTGTTTTCCTAATTGTCATGGGCCACATAATTTATCACTTTACCAACTAAGGTTTGGTGAACCTCTACCAGGTTACACTTTAAAAGCTTTTCAAAAGAAGACTTTCCTAGGTAAAAAAAACTTCTATGCCATAAAGTAAAATTGTTATCATGTGATATAAGACAGTCTAGATCATTATCCTTAACCATATACAAAAATAAAATATATGTATTATATTTTTACATCAAATGATAAGTGAAACATTATTTTTACTAATCATATATTCATTTTTATTAAATAAAATATTAAAATTTGAATCACATAATTGACTAATACTAAGAATATTGCATGTTAAATTTTGTATAAAGAGGAACTTTCTTATAGAAGTGCGTGAGTTGTTTATTGTTCCAATTCCAATCATTTTCTTCTTAGAGTTGTCACCAAGAGCAACTTCATCACCATCACAAGACTTTTAGCAGATGAACAAAGATGCATCATCAGTCATGTGTCTCAAGCATCCATTGTCCAAAAAACACATAGCTTTCCAGATTCTTGAAGGAAGGCACGCCTACAAAACAAATCAAATATTAGTTTTTGGAACCCAAACCTTTTTAGATCCACATGTATTAACTTGATCATTAACTAAACTATTTTTTAATCCATACAAATCTAGAATATTTATTATCAACAATGTTTCTAAATTTAAAATAAGAAGAAATATGTCTAACTCTCATGCAATTATTACAAACTATATTAGAGCAAAAGAACATGTAACATTTTTAGCATAACCAATCTTATGAAAAGAAGTCTTACAATGAGTATTTAAATTTTTTAAATTATTTAATTAATGAACTAAGTATATATTTTTTAGAACAATAGAAGCATTTTCATCTCTCTTAATCATCATCTCATACAAATAATTAGCAATCAAGTTATTCAAATACTTATGGAAGCCTAAATATCTTTCATGCTCATCTTTTAATTTAAGATATTTAGAAGCTAATTTTTCTACTTCATGCAAATATTAATATACTATTATTTTATAATCAATCATAGAAGAAGATGATGAAGAGGAGAAAGAGGAAAATACACCATCATCTATTATTGTAATAAGAGCAATATCCTTTGTCATAAAACAAATCAAATTCTTCTTATCTTCTTCACTAAAAGAACTATCTAAATCATCTCATGACATCTTGATAGGTTTCTTCTTCTTCTTCTGTTTCTAAAAACATATTAACTCTTTTTTTATAGTGAGAGCAAATCGCCCTTATATTCCCAAGTAATTTAATTTCAAAACAAATTGTTTTTTCATAAGAAACAATCTTTCTTTTATTTCTTATTTTTCCCAAATCATTTTCTTGCATTTCTTTTGAGAAAAGACTTGAAGAACCTTTCTTACTTATTGACTAATAGAAAACTCCCCGCACACACTCACGCCCATGTACACACATGTGCATAACAATACACACACACACTCATATGAACACATGCATGCACAAACATGCACAGGCAGACACACACAAACACATGCATGCAGACACACACATTGAAACATGCACACATGCACGCACACAAACACACACGAATATTCTCATGCATGGATGCATACACACGTCCACATATGAACATAAATACACAGTTATAGACACACGTGCACACACAAGCACATGCACACGTATACATACACACACACACATAAGCATGCATGCACTGCTCACACACATACGTACCCATGCACACACAAGCACACACACGTACACATGAATATAAGCCAACACACATACATGCACACAAACATACTCACACATTGTAGGTAGGCACATATATACACACAAACATGTAGGCACACACACCCATATGCACACACAAAATCGTATCACACATACACACATAGACAAACATGCACACACATGCACACACATGTACAAACACACACATGATCACACACACACATACACAAGAAAATCCACATGCACAAGCATTCATGGACACACGTGCACAAGTACATAAATACACAACATGCATACACATAAGTGCGCATGCATGAAAGCATGCAAATACACCTGCATGCATGCATGTAGAGACACATACATGTGCACACACACAACCATAAGCACAGATATACAAACATGTAGTCATATGAAATTACACATATACACATACACATACATGCACATATTCACATATGCACTAATGCACACACACACACATACACGCATCAATACACATGTGAATGCACACACATGCACAAACACAAAAATGTGCATGCACACACACATATGAACACTAACAAACATTCACAGTCAAACAAACACACACACATGTGCACATACACTTGAATGTACACATGCACACAGCGACATATATACACATACATATGTACATTCATTCACTTAGACTCACACTCACCCCTACACAAACACTGGCATGCACACACTCGTACACATGTAAAAACACACACACTTGTAGATTCAAAAGCACACACCCATACACTACTAAGCACATACATGTGCACAAATATGAACAAAGATGCACACACATATGTCAATGTATATGCACATGAACACACACATGCAAGAATGCAAGGACACACACATGCACAACACATGCACATTTACACACACATACATGCACATAAAGGCATGCATATACAAACACACACATGCACACACACACACACATACACATGCATACATATACATCCATGGATATGCACTTGCACAAACACACACTCGTGCATAGATACATGCACAAGCACACACATATGTACTAACATATTGATGTAGGAACAAAAGCACACATATACACATAACCACACACATGCAAACACACATGCACATATACAAAAATGCATATACGCACATACATACACATTTGCATACATGCACGCATACACTCACTTGTGCACATGCATAAACACATTCACATGCACACACATAGAAAGGCAAGCACAATTATACAGATCCGCACATGCAAACACACATAAGCACACATACTCACCTGCATAAAGACTCATACACACTCACACATGCACACACACACAAACACACACATGCATGTGCCATGTTTGCTCACACATAAGCACATACATGCATGTGCAAAACACTTTCTCAAGCATACACAAGAACATATACACACACAAAAATGTACATGCACACATATACGCACACACATACAAACTCACACACACAAACACATACACATGGGTGCACTAAAACACACACATATGCAAGCACATGCACATAGACATTCTTACACACACGAACACAAACAAACACACATGCAAACAAAAGCATGAACATAGAAATGCACACACAGATGTAGACACACATGCAAACATGCACACACAACAAACACACATGTATAATCACACACTTGGATGCACAAACATAAACACATGCATATGCCTATGTGCACAAATATGTGCTCACATACACATGCATTCATGCAAATATGCACAAAAATGTCCACACACACAAATAAGTCCACGTACTTTCACACACACAAATGAGTGTTCATGCTTTTACACACACAAATGTGCACTTGTGCACTTGCACAAACACACATGTTCGTAAATGCACACACACATGCACATATAATCACATGCACACACAATGACACACACACAGACACAAAAACATTGAAAATACAACTACATGCAAACCCCCACACACAAAAACATGCACACATATATACAGACAGACACACACACATATGCATGCAGACACATATGTGGGCACACATGTTGACACATGCACAAACACACATGGACTCAAACGCATACACATACACACATATGCACACAAATAAATACTTACACACACACACTAGCATGAACACTCACACAAACATATGCACTCTCACCCACAAAAATGTATATGTGTTTACATTGACATGCAGACACACACACATACACACACATGCACACATACACTCAAACCCTATCATCACACCCATGGACACACACGCACATGCCCATCACATACACATAAACTACACACATGCACACACACACACATAAATACACTTGCATGCACGTGCGCAAAGACAAACACACATACACATAGTTATACAAATGCATCATATAGCAATACACACACACATGCATAAGAAACACGCACATATAGACACATAAGAATTCACTCACATGCATCGACATGTACACACATGCATGCAGACACACGTAGACATATGTAGACATGCACACACATGCAAAAATTGCATACACACAAACACACACAAGCACACACATGCACTCATGTGTGCTCATGAATACACCCACACATGCACACACATGTGTGAATGCAGATGTACACAAACTCATGCACATGCAAGCACACATATGCATACAAATGCACACTGGCACAAACCTACATACACATGTGCACACACACACACATGACCACACCCACAAATATGCATACACTAACACACATTCACACATAGCACAGGCACAAACACATACAAATACAAGCACACACACACTTTTACACACACATGCAAACATGCACACACATGAAAGCACACAAACATACACCCATACACACACAAATAGTCACGAATACTTGTAGGCTCACACAACACACACACACACAAGCTCCCACATATTCAAACACTCAAAAAAGACACACACATACATAAAAGCACGCATACACTCATGCACACTAACACACATAAACAAACATGGATGCACACAATCATAGATGTAGCCATGCTTACTTATGCATAAGCACAAACATACAAGGATAGACGAACAAGTACATGCACATAGGCATGCATGCACACCCATAGGCATACAAACACACGAGCACACATAGGTTCACATACATGCACACACATAGGCACACACACACTCACAATAGAATGCACACACATGCATAGACATGCACACACACTCACAAACATACAAACAAATGCACATGCACACATGAAAACATGCACATGCACATGCTCCCACATACACACATGTGCATACATACACACACCCATGGGGAAACACACACAAGAATGCATGCATGCATGCACACACATACATAGCCACACATGTAAACACACACATATGTCCATGCACACACACACACACACATATAAACACCAACACATCAACCTCCATGCACACATGCACACATATATGCATGCAAGAAGGTGCACACATACACATAAACATACAAATGCACACACAAGTAGACACACACACATTTATAAACATGAACACACATGCACACGCTTAGCCACATACACCTATGCAAGCACATGCTCATGCATGCACAACATGCAACCATAGACACACAATTATGTTCACACTCACATACATGGTGCATGTACGAAAATGTACATGCACACACACATAGACACATACAAGCACACATTAACATAAACACATGTGCACAAGCACACATATGAAGGATACATTCACCAGCATCCACGTATGCACCCAAACATACTCACATGAACACACAAACATGCATGCACAAATGCACACATGTACACATATGCATACTCATATGCATAAACAAACACACACACACAGACACACATGTAAATACACTCACTCATGCTGAGAACACACACATAAGAATACATGCTTGCACACACACATACATGCTCACACACACACACACTCACATGAACACTCCCAAATATACATGCACATGCAAACACATGTATGAGCACACAAACACATGTACACGCATGGATGCATTGGTGCACAAATATGCATCGACATACACCTACATGCACACAAGCACACACATGCACATGCACTCACGTGAACACAAACTCACACTAATGCATGTACACACACACATGCTCAAACATGTGTAAGCACACAAATGCACATACACACACATACGCACACATATGAAAAAATGTAAGCAAGCACACACACACATATGCATAAACACACGTGTTCACACTAGAACACACATAGGAACATACATTTGTTTGCACATATACATTTATGCATATATTTGGAAAAACACATGCACACACACACACATATAAACATGCATGCACAGACCTACATGTGTAAAAATACACATGCAAATGATGCAAACACACAAATGCATACACTCACACACAAATATGCGCCCACATGCACACATAAGCATGCACAGACATAAGCACCCACATACATGCACCCAAACACACATTCCCATACACAAACACATACACATGCACACATATACAAACATTCCCAGGCACACACTAACATATGCATGCACACACACACATGCACAAAAATGCACACACAAGCACACACACATGCCTGCATAGAAGCACATGAACATTGACACACACACACACACATGTACACATATGCACGTGCATAGGCACACACACATACTCATATAAACATACACATATGTAGTGAAACACCCATGCACATGCACATGCATACAAACACATGCATAAATGCACACACGTGCACTTACTCATACACCTATAGACACAACCACATGCTCATAGACATGCACAAAGCACACATAAAACATGCTGACACATGCACATGTACACACACACATGTGCCCACATATGGGCACAAACTCACACACATACCTTGATGCATGCATGCACATGAAAGCACATGCACACACACACAAATACACTCATGCACATCGACACACACACACACTCACACACTCATAAACATGCATGGATACACATAAATACATAAGAACACATGCACACATGCTTCTAGCACACTCACATAAGCATACATGCAACTAGCAAACACACAAGCACACATACCCACACATGCATAAGCACCCACTTATACAAAACCACACACATGTGAACACATACACACATAAACACACACAAACACACACTCATGCATGCAAGTGTGCATAAGAACATATGCAAACATAGACATGCATAGACACATGCACATGTGCACATAAATACACACACACATATAAAATGCACAAAGAAAACATGGACATAGATAAATATGCACACATGCATACTAGTACACACATAGATGCACACACATGCACAAACACTTGGTGCCAACATGAACACATGCTCGCATGCACATAAGCTCATACGCATACACATGTGCACACCTACACACACATGCACACACATGCTCACACAAAGGTACACACTAACATACATACACATGTGCACATAGACATGCATACTCATGGATACACATGTACATGCACTCCTACACCCAAACACACACATACGTGAAGGCACATGCACAAATAATACATACACACACTCACACACACACATACACATAGACAAACACAAACATATGGACACACACATAAACAAGCACACACGTAAATGCACATGTACAGACAAGCACAAATGCACACCCACTCACAAATGCACACATGCTTTCACACACATGCTTCCACACATGCATGCACACATAAGAATGCACTCACCCACAAGTACACATTTGCACACACTTGCACACACTCGTACATCCACACACACACACATGCATACCCACTCACAAATGCACATATGCAAAAACTTGCATGCACACACCCACACCCACACATAAACATGCACTTGCCTATGCACACACATATACACACATAAAAAACATATGCACACATGCACACATGCACTTATGCACAAACACACACACACACACACACACATGCAAACACATGTACACACACACATACACATAGGAATGAATGCAAGAACAAACACATAAGCATTCATACATGTTTGTTTGTGCAAACTCACAAACATAAACTCACACAAATACACACACACACATACGTACACAAACACAAACACTCACACATGCATACACACATGTGCACACTCTCACACACATGCAAGCACACATGCACGTGCACATACATACCTATGCACAAGGACATTCACACACCAAAAGACAAATGCACACAAACGTGCACACACATATGCACACACACACACACACATGTGTGCACAAGTATAAGCATGCACACACACACAAACACACACATGCACACTCACATGACCACACAAAGAAACACACCCATATACATGCATGTGTCTGTGCATGCTCACACACAAGCATAGAAGTAAACACACATAGATTCACACACAAACACACACAAAGTCACATAAACAAACTCACACATACACACATGCACCCACATGCACCAATGTGTGAATATGCATACATGTACACACAAGTAGGCACTTCAGTACACACATGCCCCAGCACACAAGTGAACACAAATACTCAAAAACATACAAACATACACATGCATAAATACCCACAAAGGTATATGCAAGGTACTTATTCCTAATGTGTAGGGTACAGATAGACTAAAATAGTTTTGGCTCGTAAGTTTGTGTAATATTTTATACAAAATAGTGGCAAGGATCTTTGTGGCAAGATTAAAGATAGTTTTACCTGACTTAATTATGAAGGAACAAGGTGCTTTTGTACTGGGTAGATCTATCTTGAATAATATATTTATTGCTCAAGAAATGGCAACCAGGATGCACTCTTCGATCTTTAGAGAGGGTCTTATTGCAATAAATGTAGATATGGAACAAGCATACGATAAGGTGAGATGACAGTTTGTCATTGATATGATGACATTCTTAGGATTCCTAATAGTGTTGTGTGAGTGGGTGAATGCTTGTATCTCAGCATTAAGGTTTGGGATATTATTGAATGGGGTCAAAATCCCATGGATTGAGGCCAAGAGAGGACTTAAGCAAGAATGCCCATTATCACCATATTTGTTCACCATTACATTTAAATTTCTATCTAGGCTAGTGAGGAAAAATGAAGCTATGACATTGGTATGATTTTGGTGTGAAACAACTTCTTCAATTATTTCTTATTTGTTATACACTGGTGATGTCATTCTATATGCTCCTACAGATGCTATTACTAGGGTAGTATAATAGATTATAGAGGATTATGGGAAGTATTATGGGAAGAAGTTAAATCTTGTTAAATCGTGGGCAAGAGGATGGTGAGAAAGGGAAAGAAGATGGTGGCTTCTAAAGTTTATATGACCCAGGTAAGAAATCCTAATTATTTAGGGATACTTCTTTTGGAAAATTTGTTAAACAAGGAAGAATCAGGCCTCTTTTCATGTCTAATAAGATTGTTATGTTCAACTTTATGCTAACAGCGATTCCTAATTGCTACTTGAGCCATTTTATGGTGCCAAAGGGGGCGATCAATGTATTGGAAAGGATGTTTAGAAGATACTTATGGTGTGGTACTAATGAAGGACATGCAATGGATTATGTGGACTAGAGTACTATCACTTTACTAAAGGACGTGGGGGGTTTAGGTATCCATGATCTTAATATTTTTTGCAATGGGCCTTGATTATGAAGTAATGCAGGAGGATCTTGGTAAGAGAAGATTGTGTGTGGGTGGAGTTGATGAGGTGTAAATACTTGATGGGAGAAAAGATGGGGGGTATTCCACGGGGGAGGGGGGTTCGTAGGCATGTAGACTAATTAAAGATGCAATGGCATCGATTGTTCCAAACTTTCTATGGAAAATTGGAGAGGGTAAGGATGTACTTTTTGCTAAAGAAAATTGGTTGGGGTTTCTTCCAATCAAGTGGTGGCATACTTACATTAATATGGAGGTAGAATGGCCAAAATTTGTTAGTGAATGCATTATTGAGCATATAGAATGGGATGTGTGTAGTCTTAAAGCTTGGGCTAGTGAATTATTACTTGATAGGGTCTTACATCTTTCTTGGGCACTAAATAATTGCATGGACCAACTGTTGCATTACAAATTGAGTCCATGGATGTGCATAATGCTAAGCTCTACTCAATAATGGTTAATGTTAAAATTAAGGAAAATGTTGGAAGCTTGCAGCTTATTGTAACTATAGTTGGATTTGGAAGCTCAAGGTGCTGCCATGTGCGGATTTTCATTTAGAGATTAGTTAAAAATTGTTTTCCTACCTTTGAATGGCTATTTAAGAGGAGAATGGTGGAGTGTAGCAACTGCATTTGGGGTTGTAACCAGGTCAAAGCTTCACAACATTTGCTGTGTGAATGTTGTAAGGCAAGAGAGGTTTGGAATTTACAGCACATGAAGGATGCTACTATAGCTTTTATTCCAAGCAACAATGGAAAGAGCATCAACAATTTTACATTACAACATGTATATAGTGCTTTGGAGGCAATTGATTTGAAGTGTAAGAATGTCATCAAGCATGCTGCTATTGTTGTTATAGCTCTTAATTACGTTCAGACTAATAGGAATTTAAAGAAACACAAGGAGCATGTTATGAGTAATGGTGTCCTTTTGGGAAAGATTCAAATTGATGTGGTGTCTACAATAAAAAAAATATAACATGGCTCCATCCATGTCTTGCGGGAGTTTGCAGAACTCACATGAGTTGAATTTAGCTTTAGTTTGGGCTCATCCTCCAACTGGATGGATAAAAATCAATTATGATGCGGCAGTTCGGAATGATTCTATGGAGCTGGGAATTTGTTGTCAGAGATCACCTCGGTAAGCCATTGCTTGTTGTTAGAAGGAGGGTTATTTCTCAATCAAGCATAGCTATGGAGGTGCATGCAATTCTTGAGGCTTTGATATTGCTCAGTTCAAAGTTCTTGATTTATCATGCCATTGAGATTCAGTCAGATTCTACTATGGCTATTCAGGTTGGCAATGTTCTATGACACCCTTCACGTGGAGGAAGAATCAAAGACTCTCTCTGGTATGTTTAAGGCATGGATACATTTTGATTAAAGCATATTTATAGTCAAGGAAATGCTCTTGTAGACGGGACAATGCATTATGCATGTTCATCTGTATTTACTTGGGACTGGGGTATGCCCTTCTCAAACTTCTTTTGATGTTGTTGTTTTGGGACTTTTTTCTTGATCCTCTATAGAGGACCTTTTGTATGCTTTGACGATTAATAAATTATCAATGGAACCCCAAAGTCTTTGATTTCTCGTAAGGTGCTAATAGAGTTCAAAGAGCAACATCTACAAATCCCTGGTTGGCATTGTTTATGGTTAAGATTAGGATGGTATCTGATCGTATTCGAGCCCCCAACTTTCATCCTTGATTAATTAAAACATCCTTGGCAAATGCTTCCCAATGGTTCGTCTTTCATAAATCCAAGAATTTCACCTCTAACTATGGAATATGAATGCCTATGATTGTCTCTCTTAATCATTACTCTGATCTCGAATGCCAACACAATAGGATCAAAATCTTGTGATGTTACCCTATGATAATATATCCAAAGCATGGGGTTTCTATGAGCACTCTAATTTCTTCAAAGTAACAACACCAAGGGCATGACCTAGCCAGCTAAGGCCAGATGCATCATTGACAAAAGGATCAAGGCAAGTGGTGTGCATCAAAAGGTGGATCGATCGACCCAAACCAATGTCCAACTCTAAGCTTTTTAACTGCAACAACTTAAATATATGCTACTAGAGTTGGAGTTATCACGACTGTTGGCACTAGACAAGCCCTCAATTCGATAGGGTAGAAATTTGAATGATGCATCATTGGCTTGAAGGTCGTGCAATCTGACAAGTTATCATGAATCGTCAAGGAGTCAGCTAATGCCCGCATCAACCTTTTACTTAGTAAATGCATCCCTTCTGAAAGTCGGGGTTTGGTGCATGTATTAGCTTTAGAATTACTATGGTCTAAATTGTTTATACTTACACATGCATGGCTTAATCTTTGAGACAAGCATATGACTATTGGTAGGATCAACCAGGTAGCATTATAATGATAAAGTGCAAGGAAAAACCCAATGTGAGAATTAATACATTCGTCGTGTCTGGTGATAACTCAAACAAAGGAAGGGCGAACGCTACCAAGTTGGGATACCATCCACTACGTTTTGAAACATTGCTTCTTGACAATTGCATTCAATAAAGTCAACCCTCTTTGGCAGAGAATGAAAAGATCAAAACAAGTGATTTCCAAGTCTGTCCCAACAAGAGAGCAGGGACGACCACATGTTCAACAGCATTACGAAACACCACAATTCCAACAATGGAGTATTGTGGCATCACAAAAATAATTGAATGGAAAACCCATCCGATAGATAATCAAGCAACATATGAACTTCCTCCAAAAGAAGGTTCAATCAAGTGACAAAGCCCTACTCATATAATGGCTGACCACACTAAGAGGTAGCTAAGACTTACAAAGCAGCACAACAAAAAACATCTCTTGTGCAAAAACTATCTCACGCTAATCCAAGTCCATTAGCTCAAGAGCCTCAAAGATGTACAAAAAAGAAGTGCAAAGTGTCTAATTAAGGATCAAGGACTTGGGTAGCACCCATATTGCATGACAAGCAATACATGGCACAATGTACAAAGGGAACAACCCGCTAAACCGACATAAAGCCATGCACAAATTACACCACTTGAAGATGCCACTTGAGTTACCTGTCGTTCCTGCATTGGCATTCCCAAGATATGACAGGTCAAAAAGAGTCTCACATTTCTCAAGAAAAATGAAGCCACATGAGGAGAACCATAACAAACAGTCATAAGAAGGCATTAAGCACAGATGATAAGGACTTGTCCAAGTGCTATGGGCACCACAGAACCTTCACTGACACATAATGCCCAAAGCAAAAGGCTAAGAGCTACAATTCTAATAGTGCATGACCCCATGCTCCACCACAATAGTGCACCACTTGGGTAGTAGCCCTACATGCTCAGACCTTAGTAGATATTACACATCCATGCGACAGCAGCCCACAATGTTAAAAATCCAAAAAAGGGCTACTCTTTGTGGTCCAAAAAAGTCTCCCACGTAGGTCACCACTGAACAAGGGCGAGCAGTGCACTAGCATGCATGCCACACCAATAGTATAAGGCTATGGCTACAGCAAAGTGTGCTTAAATAATTTATGCACATCGAACCATCCAACTTTTCCTTTGGCATAGGCAGCACTACATCAATCAGCCTATATGCGTATTATTTATTATGATAATTCTAAACAAGGAAAGATTACCAATATGTAATTAAACTTATCCATGTGCCAATAGTACATAATACAAAATAACTCTTAAGTGTTACAATTCTAAAACAAACATTCTTCACGTGAGGGTAGCACCTAAGGGTGCTCAGATTGGACATCGACTCGTGGGTAGGCATGCCACTGCGTGCGCATATAGTGCACTGGCACAACATATGATTAAACATTACCTCATATTAAACCTAAAATTGTAGACTTTTTTGCAAACCGAACAGCCTTCAACATGCACACATTTCAGTTACTAGTGAGTGCAAGTGGATAGGACCCAGATGGGCACAAAGAAATGCCAGCACGAGTGGGCAGTGCAAGCTACACCATCATAGCTAGGCACTGGCTTACATCCCAAAAAGCTTAAACCCTTGTGCATAATGCATAAACAATTACACATGTTGCACCACCCATCTTTCACTTCACTGCAAGTCGCATAGCATCACACATTCCCAAATACAAATTGTATATTGCAAAAAATCTCTTAACGAATGAGGTAAGTCTACCAATAGGTAAATGCCATATCTCTGTGACGACAGCCCACAGGACCAAAAATCTCAAAAAAAGTTACCCTTTTCTATCACCAAATGACGTTGGCGCACATTACACCTCAGCTGGCATAGATATGCCACACCCCGCACTCGTAGAGCACATTTTTGTGCACAGCACCACCACTGCCCTACCAAAGATACAACCAAAATGGGTAAACTATTACACATGTTGCACCATCCATCTTTCACTTCACTGTAGGCTGCACAACGTCACACATTCCCACATACTGACTGTATATTGCAACAAATCTATCGACAAATAAGGCAAGTCTACCAACAGGTAATTGTCATATCCTAACGAGAGCAGCCCATAGAGCCAAAAATGTCAATAAATGTTCACTTTTCTACTGCCAAAACTATAGTGACATTCCTATGCGAAGCACCATCAGCAAAGTGTATATTTGCAAAATTTCCAACACAAAGGAAGGCAAGGTTCCCTATAAGTAATCGCCAGATCCATGGGGAGCAAACGTAGAGCCAAAAATCCAAATCAAAGTTACATTTTTTTAGGCCAAATTATGTAGGTGGATGTTGCACCTTACCATGAGAAGATAAACCATCGTGTATGTATGCGGTGGACATTCCTGTGCATTGCACAAGAAGTTTTATAAAGGATACAACCCAAAATGCTTAAATCGTTTACAAAACCATCAATCTTTCACTTAGCTATAGGCTGCACAGTGTCACAAATTCCCACTTCTGGATTGTATATTACGACAAATCTGTCGACAAATGAGGCAACTCTACCAATAGGTAATCACCCTATCCATACGACAGCAGCCTATTGAGCTAAAAATCCCTATAAAACTTACACTTTTGTGAAGCCAAATGATGTGGCCAGAAGTCGCACCTCAAAAATTGTAGATAGGACAACTTGCATGCATGTGGTGCACATGCCTGTGCATAGCACCATTAGTGGTCTACAATGGATACAAACCAAAATGTGTAAACTATTGCACATGTTGCACCATCCATCTTTGATATCACTGCAAGTCGCACCATGTCGCACATTCCCACTTATGGATTGTATATTGTGACAAATTTGCCCACGAATGAGGCAAATCTAGCAATAGGTAATCGTCATATCCCTACGGTAACAATCCATAGAGCTAATGATTCCAACAAAAGTTACACTTTCCTACAGCTAAAAGACGAGGGTGCACATTGCACCACGACGTGCGTTGATAGGCCACCACACACGCAAGGTGCGCATGCCTATGCATAGCAAGACCAGTGCCCTATGAAGGATACAACCACAAACACCTAAACCATTGCAAATGTTGCACCATCAATCTTTCACTTAACTATAAGTAGCACAACATCACACATGCCTAGTTGTGGATTATATATTACGACAATTTTGAAGATCAATGAGGCAAGTCTACCAATAAGTAATTGCTGTATTCCTATGGTAGCAGCCAGTAGAGCTAAAAATATAGATAAAAGTTACACGTTTTATCAGCCAAATGAAGTGGGACCATGTTGCCCCTGAGCACACATAGATAGGACATTGCATGCATGCATTGGGTGCATGCTTGCACACAGCACCATCTGTGCCCTGTCATTATGGGATTAAACCATATCGAAGATTGGAACAACAATCTTAAACTAGTCTACAAGCCACACTATGTCCCATATATGCACCTGTGAAGTTTATATTTGTGAAATTTCCATCACGGAGGAAGCCAAGGCTACTATAGGTAATCGCCCGATCCCTAGGGCAGCAGCCCGCAAAGCTAAAAAATCCCTATAGAAGTTACACTTTTTTGAAGCCAAATGATGAGGGCACATGTTGCAGCTTAGTGTCTACCAATATGCCTCCATGTGTGTGCACTGTGCACATACTTGTGAGTAGCACCATCAGTGCTCTACGAAGGATACAATCCAAAATGTGTAAATAGTTGCACATGTTGCACCATCCATCTTTCACTTCGCTACAGGCCACTCAATGTCACACATTTGCACTTGCAGATCATATATTGCGATAAATATTTTGAAGAATGAGGCAAGTCTACCAATAGGTAATCGACGTATCCCTGTAGCAGCTGACTATAGAGCTAAAAATCCTAATAAAAGTTACAATTTTCTATAGAAAAATGTTGTGGGACACGCTGCACCTCAACGTGCCCTGATAGGCCGCTACATGTGCACACGCAGATCGGTCCCCACGAATGCGGATGTTGTTGGGCCCCCGCATGAGCCCGCATCAATATGCCATCATGTGTATGCATTATGTACATGCCTGTATGTAGCACCATCAGTGCTCCACGAAGGATACAACCCCAAATGTATAAACTATTGCACATGTTGCACCATCCAACTTTCACATCACTGTAGACCATACAACGTCACAAATTACCACTTGTGGATTAAATATTGTAACAAATCTATCGATGAATGAGGCATGTCTACGAATAGGTAATTGCCATATCTGTGAGGTAGCAGCCTGTAGTGCTAAAATTCTCAATAAAAGTTACACTTTTTTGCAGCAAAATGATCCGAGTGCATGTTGCACCTCAGCACGCATCGGTAGGCCACCGTGAACTAGCACAATGACAAGCCCCTGCAAGCACGCGTGTCGACATACGACCACGGGTGCACGTCGATAGGCCTCCCATGCATGCATGCACCGACATGCCCCCACATGCGTGCACATGATGCACATGCCTGTGCGCCACACCATCAGTGCCTTGCAAAGGATACAATCCAAAAGGTTTAAATCATTGCACATGTTGTACCATCCACCTTTCACTTCACGGTTGTCCACAGAGGGTTACCCATGCCCATTTGTGGATTGTACATTGCAAAATTTCTATCGAGCAAGGAGGCAAGACAACCAATAGGTAATCACCTTTTCCATGTTGTGGCTGCCAGTAGTGATAAAAATCTCCAAAAAATGTTACTCTTTGGTCTACACGAAATGGGCATAGGTTGCCTTTGTGAACTTATGAAGAGGCCCCCAGGCCAACACAGACACACAACAGTGCACACACAAGGACAAAAAATCACATGTGCATGTAGGGATGGCACTGCTCATGCACGCATTCAGACAACGTGTGCCTTGCACTAGCCATATCGCATATTGTACAAGTCATCATAGACATTTCTACAGGCCACAAAGCATATTTTCAGATTGTATGTTGCGACAATTCTATCAAGAGATAATAGTACCAATAGTTTATCACCTTATCCATGTGACAGCACCCTGCAGTGCATAGAATCCAAAAAAATGTTACACTTTATGGTCCCCACATGAAGTGCATAGAGGTTGCCACTGAGTGCACATATAGGCTCCACGAAATGCTCATACAGAACTAGGCATGATAATGCATGATAAAAGGGCCACACACATGCTTAGACAGTCACTTGCACGAGCTTAGAAAGGCTCCCACATGCATGCCAACTTTTTGCTTCATGCGCATGCAGACAGATTGCAATGCACTCACTGTGATGTAGGGCACTCAGTGCTATGATAGGCATGCTGCTCCAATGGCATTAGGATAAGCTTTCAACACAACGCGCATAAGGACCATAGAAAATTGGCGTGCTCATAAAAAAAAAGCATTACTTTAAAAATGTGAGTGACAAGGCCAGAAAAAATTTTTCAAATTTTTTATAGAGCTTTGGACGTCATTCCATGAATCTACAAATTTGATATCACAAAATGATGTATAAGCCTTGCCTCTAGGTAGAGCCACCAAGGGGCGCATCGTAAAGCTAGTTGTATAGTGCTCACACAAAAGTATTTGCACATAGTATGCAATAAGCATCACAATAAGTCGAGCTAAGTCGAGCAAGCGAGAGCAAGCTCATATCTTTGCTCATTAAAAACTCCGATGACTTCAACGTTTCATAAGAGGGGGGATGAAACTAATGCAACATAGGGTTGGATCTCAGTGAATTGTGGCAACAAGGCTACTATGCCACTTACAATGCCCAGTCACAAATTTGAGTTGTCTGCAATTGATTCTAACCATCATTCATTCTTAACTATCATTTCTTGTGACGCCCATGCTGTCCAATTTTCTGCAACACTAGGCTAGCCTGTGGTCGTGTGCCCTTGGGGTGCCAATCCCCAACTACAAGCCAATAAGAGAACGACAAACCTAGCATCACATCTTAGTGTGGATTCGAACATAGAGGTGTTCAATCATAATCTTGCACACGATAGCTTCACACCATTAACTTTTCAACCAAGCACGATAACCAGTTATGCAAATTAATAGTTCCTCTCACACTATGTTGAATTACTATCATATCACATTCATCAGTAGAGCAAAACTAACCTATCTCGTGATGGCCTAAACCCAACTCACATTCCCAATTGGTGGGTGAACAATCCAACACTTGGTGAATACTACATCACAATGATAGGAAGAACCTATATTGAAGGTCAAAGGTAATGTCCAGCCACAAGCCATTTATACCTATGGTAACTTTTCTAACACCTTTGGCTTCAAATTCTGAAGGCCTAAAGGATCGATAGGCCATGCATTCATGGTTTGTATTTGTACTAAAAATCAAAATCAAATGATCTTTTACCCTTTCGTTCCATAAGAGATTTCTATTCTCGTTGAGCTCATCTTAGGACACCTACAGTATCTTTTAATAGATGTGTTGCCCAAGCCAAACTCCCCACTTGATAATGTCTTCTGCCTAGATCGACTCGTCGAGGAAAAACTTGGAACCAAAAAAAGGGGCTCGGCCCCACCTCGACCTCACAGAATAAGTAAAATAAGATTAAAAGTAGTGTTATTTCAATTCCATTGACACGTTGACTCCCACTTATGCTACACCTCTCAAGTCATTTCGCCAAGTCAGATTAGAGTCAAGCTCAACAGTGTCTTCTTTCCCCACTGTTTCTGCCAAGCCTGTTCCTTTGTTTATGGTTTCACTGGATAGTAGATAGGGACTTTAGAAATCTCATTAATCCATTAATGCTTATCACTAATTAGATGACAAAGCCTTTGGCTACCTTAAGAGAGTCATAGTTACTCCCATTGTTTACCCATGCTTCGTTTAATTTCTTCAATTTGACATTCAAAGAACTAGCAAAAATTACATTGCGTGAGCATCCTCAAGGACCATCATAATGTTTTGTTTTAATTAAAAAGTCAATTTCCCCATGTTCGTACCGATTCTGAGTCAATTGTTTGATGCCTAGGGAAAGCACCCACATCGATCACTCCTAATTTGTCCACTAGTCCACATGCATCGACCCACTCTCACCCTGAAAGTAGCTCAAGCAGTCCATTGACAGCTGATGGGTTCGAGATTGGGACCTCGGTGCCCAACCCATAGAGCCAATCCTTTTCCCGAAGTTATGAATCCATGTTGTCGATTTCCCTTGCCTACATTGCTCCATGACCAGAGACTGTTCATGTTGGAGGCTTGATGTGGTTATTATGACCACCAGGCATGGAAGGCACTACCATCTAGATTTTTAAGGGTTGCTAGAGGCACATCGAACACCGCACAACATGCAGTGCACTTCAAACCACTTGGCCCTACCTCTGGCTGAGCCGTTTCTAGGGTTGATAGAAAGTAGAAAAGATAACTCTTCTCGAGGCCCTCACTGACATCTCCGGACCACTTGACTTTGCCATCGACTGCCAAATACCAGCTCAAGAATTTTAACTCGACTCCCTTTCAAAGCTCTTGCCAAATAACACCCTTCGATGCATTGCCCTCGTCTCTCACGATCGGCTAACCCATGTGCAAGTGCCGTTCACATGGAACCTTTCTCCCTTTTGGCCTTCAAAGTTATTTTTTGAATATTTGCTACTACCACAAAGATCTATACCAATGGATGCTCCACATGGGCTCACGCCTAAGTTTTGGAGCGACTGTTGCACCCTCCTTCTCACCGGGGACTTGCATTGCTCTGACGACCAGGTCTGGGTCATACGCTTAAGTGGCATCCATTTTTAAGGCTAGTTGATTTGGCAGATGAGTTGTTACACACTCCTTAGTGGATTTCAACTTCCACGACCACTATCCTGCTATCTTAATCGACCAACAGCCTTTGTGGGCTCTAGGTAAGTGTGAAGTTTGACACCGTAACCCAAGTTTTGGCTCATCCCGCATTGTCAATTCTGCTTACAAAAAATGGCCCACTTGGAGCCAGGATTCCTTGGCTCAACACATCAAAGTAGCCAAGCCATGCTAACTATTTAAAGTTTGAGAATAAGTTGAGGGTGTTGTGTCATCAATCCCTCTAATCATTGGTTTTGCCTAATAGAACATCGACTATGGCTCCAGCTATCTCGAGGGAAACTTCTAAGGGAATCATTACTACATGGTTTGATTAGACTTTAGCCCCTATACCCAAGTCAGATGAATGATTTTCACGTCAGTATCACCATAGGCCTCCTCTAGAGTTTCCTCTGGCTTTGCCCTGCTCAGGCATAGTTTACCATCTTTTGGGTCCTGACATGCATGCTCTCACTCGAACCCTACACAGAAGATCTAGGTTGGTCGGTGGCTCACCACTCAAAGGAGGATCCCACCAATCAGCTTTCTTGAACCTTCCAGGCTTGCTCACCCATCGACTCACAAGCATGTCTGACTCCTTGGTCTGTGTTTCAATATGGGTCAAATAAGAATCCCATTGGCTGTCACACATGCATGTGGTGCCACCATGGCACGCCTCAATGGTGCGAGCAATGTGACCAGCCACAATGAAAATTTCTCCTCTTGTGACATCCACCCTGGCTTTGATCACTACAATTGTTCAAGATGGTCTGCTCCTCGACCTGTGCAACAAACCATCATTCGGCATTCTTCATCCAGTTGATGTTCATCATTAGCCCCTATTTGCTTCCCTCTCAATAATTGCAAGCACTCTTTGACTCTCTTTTCAAAGTCCTTTTCATCATTCCTTCATGGCACTTGTTTGTTATCGATCTCTAGCAATTATTTTGCCTTGGATGGAATTTACAACCTAATTTGGGCTGCATCCCCAAACAACCCGACTCATTGACAATGCCTCATGTAGTAGTAGGGTAAGAGCTGAATGGGGCTCTCATCCTCCCCAATGCTCCTTTCCTGGGGACTTGATTATTTATTTGCTCATAGTTACTAAGGGAAACCTTTTAAGTTCCTTCTCCTCTTCTTAGTTATTTTCTTCAAGTCAACAATCACCTAACATGGGGTCATGATTCCATACCATACAGCATGGAGTTTGAGCCATGAGGTGTATCTTCTTGTCACCCTACCACATTGATTATTACTGGGCCAACACCATGACAGTCGATGGCATCCACCTTTGATCATGTCGATAGTCGATCATCACCCAACACTTCAACTCGCCATGCCACAGCACAAGGTGCCATCAATCATGTAGGCATGCCCTCAGCTTGCATCCTTGGGCACAACTTGCTTCAAAAAATGGATGGTTCAAGGGA
Organism: Vanilla planifolia; assembly: GCA_023846275.1. Taxonomy (NCBI): domain Eukaryota; kingdom Viridiplantae; phylum Streptophyta; class Magnoliopsida; order Asparagales; family Orchidaceae; genus Vanilla; species Vanilla planifolia. The sequence goes on from JAIUJO010000170.1 coordinate 1,001,440, forward strand.
TTCTACAATTCACAACACATATTGCATTTCACTGCATTCTTCATTGATGCAAGAGCCAAGACATCCATTGTCAAGAGTCATTCAATGTTCGATTGCCAAGCCTCACTGGACCTAAAGATTCAAAGCATACTCTACCACCTTAACATTTACTCTAACTTGGTGCCTGACCCCACCCACAAGCTATTGTTTATCCCCCATAACATCGAGCTCCATGTAAAAACAATGTCACACTCTATGAAAGAATGTGACATCAAACAACCGTCACACACCCATATGTTGGGCATATTGCTCCATCATTCATACCTCTCGTCAATGATCCTTCCATAGGTTCAACTACAGAAACCTTGTTATGACTTCTTCCTCCTCAAAATCATAAGGTTCAATGGACTTCTCACTGAGTTGCATGTGGTAAACTATCCACATTATAGTGATTTGCACACTTTGTTAGACCATTTAATATGTAGGAGCGACGGGCGGAGCGTACCAAGGACAGGGATGTAGTCAATGCGAGCAGATGACATGCGCTTACTAGAAAATTTCATTGATCTATCCCCATCACGAGGGAAGTTTCGTAAGATTACCCAGGCCTTTTGACCAAGGCAATGGACTCGTTGAATACATCAGTTTAGCATGCATGTGGCCCAAAATACCTAAGTACATCACAGACCTATTATTGCCTCAAACATCCATAGCCTAAGCGGCCATAGTCCCTCTAAGAAGCACACCACAAGGCTTGCACCCTGCATAGTTAGTTAGAAAGCTAAGGTCTTATTCATTAACGAAATTAACCCAACAAATCACTCCACCAACTACGAACAGCCATGCATGACCACCACAAAATCAAGAAAGAGCTCTCAATTTATCGATCTTTGACATGTTTGGACCTAGTAAGTTTTCCTGTGTAGAGTCAAATTAAGCCATAGGCTCCACTCCTAGTGGTGCCCTTCTATCAATTCCATTAAGTTTCAACCTTTTTGAGAGTGGTGAGGGTTTCACATTGCCACACAGAGGGAAGGCTGATGGTGTGATGAGGGTATAGGAAGCAGGGCACGGATGCTCACTCAACTCCTGATGCATGCTCACGTGGGCGTTCAGAGACGCACACAACAGGAAGTGACGTGAAAGCTTATACAATGATGCAAACGCCAATGACTTCAATTTTGGCACTAAAAGAGATTATGCAGAGGAAGGCCAGCACTATGGTGGGGGTATAGGAAATAGGGCATGAGCACTCGCGTGGCTCTTGTTGTGCACGCACACTGGGGTTCGAGGACGGGCCAACAAAGACACAAATGACCATGACTTCAAATTGGTGCTGAAGGTGGTTTAAGTGTAAGCAGTAAGGGACGTTGTGACATGAATAGCATGACATGCAGAATGAAGCATGCAATGCATGGACCAAAGTGCAGTGCATGCTGCACCAGCACACTCGCAAGGAGATTAATCTTGATTTAATACATTTCAACGAATTTACCTGGGTGGTCTGGAGCATAGAGAAATTGAATTTTTGGCCTCATGCATTTCTCATCATGGGAGTGGCAAGGTTCAGTACAGGATTGGGGTGGCTTCTTGCGCAACAATTTCTTCTGGTTCCTATTACTTCAATGGAACAAAACTTTAACTATCGAGGTTAATTCTAAACCTAAAACTTTGAAATTTCATGTATAGCTCTATTGTCTAGATTACTTTGTTTCTACTATTGGAAGTCATTAAATTAATTACTAAAAGTGTTGTGTTGTGCAATTGCTTGCAATTACTTTGTTGTGCTATTGTGTAGTAAGTGTTGGTAAATAATTACACAGGTTGTGTTGATTAAAATTAATTATTGTTTGAAAGAATTATTGGAAGTGCTGGTTGATAATTGTGGTAATTATTTTGCTGCGTGGCTATTATGGTCCAAGAAGTGTTGGAAGTGTAAGTTGTTTATAGTATGGTTGGCACCAAATCTAAGAAGAGCAACAAGAAAGGGAAGTGTTGTGAACATATGTCCCCCATGCATAATGACATGTTGGTTGGGGAATGTAGTTATGTTGTTAACTCAGCAAATAGGGATGTAGTGTTGGTTGTTATTGTGATTGATGGTGAGGTGGGAGTGGGTTTGAATGATAGGAAATTTTAACAGACTCGGTATCTACGATGAGTGGCATAGACGTTGACCTGCTAGTGTGGTGGAGAAGTCCAACTCCTATATTGGGATAGATAGGAAGGCAAACATTGCTCAGGTTACAACAAATGGTAACAGGGATGGTGATAACTCTATGAACAGAGGAGTACACAGGCAGGGGAACCCTCAAATTCATAGCAATGATGATTAGAATAAGGAAGGGTAGGACAATGTGATGCACAGAGTGGGACATTCTGAGTGTGGCAAATAAGACATTTCCAACAAAGTAAGCTTCAAAGATATGCTGACTACTAGCAGGAACTCCAATACAGCAAATGCAACAACCACTGAGTGGCCTCCTTATATTGATGTAAAGGAGGTTGCTGTTAAGATGAAGGATTATGTAACATAGGACGAAATTATTATGTCAGATTTAGCATGTAACAAATGCAAGGAGTTCCATCAGTTTGATCTAGTGGGAAGAGTCTATGGTAGTACCATCCCTTTCTATATTATTATGGTGATTTTACAGCAGAGGTGGGGCCATTTAAAAAAATTTAGAAGATTGGACCTATCATCAATTTGCTTTTTTCTTCAATTTGATTCAATTAAGGATAGGAACATGGCGTGGTTGGGGGGACCCTGGCAGTTAGCAAGAAAAACTATGAGGTTAGATGTTTGGATGCCTGAGTTTAAGCCTAATGCCATGACTATGATGTGTGCCCTAGTGTGGGTCAGATTCCTCTTGCTTCCATTGCATACTAGAATATAAAAAATATTTTATGTATTACTAAAACTATTGGTGAACAAATCTTACTGGATAAATGAACCACTAATTTTTAACTTTGCTGTAGCAACAAATACAATTACAATCATTATAGCAACAAATGTATTGGAGGTTGCTATAGAACTAATTGTAATTGAAACTAACACAATAGTAATTGTTGTAGCAGTAATGTTCACTAGGGATACAGGGTCTTCTTTCTTCTTTGGCTACAAGTGTGTTGCCTTCTATACAAGGTACTAGAAATGAAGAAGAGATGTTTGCTAGAAATCAATAGTGTGGTCGTGCAAAGTGCTGCTACTCCATTTAATTAGGTGATACACATGAGAGAGCAATTGGTGAAGGTGAAGTTGCTTTTGGAGGACTACTGGAGCACTGGATTATGGCAAGAGGTTGGGGAGTTTGTTGCTGTTATGAATTCTTTAAGCCATGTTGCATGCTACTGGAAGCTCGTTTACTACTACTACGGTGCTAGAAATGGGCTTGGAGGTATATCATTAGTAGTATGAATATGAGGAGACAGGGAGTAGTTCTATATGGAGACATGCAGTTGCTGAAGGGGTGCTGGTGGAGTCAACTAACATAGGGCATGCAATGCATTATGTAGACTAGAGTACTATCACTTTATCGAAGGAGGGTGGTTTGGGTATCCACGATCTCAGTATTTTATAATGGTCCTTGACCATGAAGCAATGTTGGATAATCTTTGCAAGAGAAAACTGTGTGTGGGTGCAGGTGATGAGGAATAAATACTTGATAGGAGAAAAATGGGGGGTCTTCAATGCGAGGCTTTGCAGGCAAGTAGACTAATTAAGGAGTCAATGCCATAGGTTGTACCAAACTGTGTGTAGAGAATTAGAGAGGGTAGGGATGTACTTTTAGTTGAAGACAACTAGCTTGGGTTTCTTCCATTCAAGTGGGGCCTACTTACATTAATGTGGAGGTAGAATGGCTAAAATTAGTTAGTGAATGCATCATTGAGCATAAGGAACGGGATGTGTGTAGTCTTAAAGCTTGAGCTAGTGAATTATTGCTTAATAGGGTGTTGCATCTTCCTTGGACACTAAATAATAGCATGGACCAGCTGCTATAATTACAAACTGAGTCCATGGAGGTGCATAACACTAAGCTCTACTCAACATTGGTTCAAGTTGGAATTGTGGAAAATGTTGGAGGGTCATGGCTATTGTAAGCAATTATAGTTGGATTTGGGAGCTTAAGGTGCTACCCAAGATGAGGATTTTTTATTGGAGATTAGTTAAAAATTTTATTCTTATCATTGAATGGCTATTTCAGAGTAGAACGTGGAGTGTAGTATTTGCATTTGGGGTTGTAACTGAGCTAAAACTTCACATCATCAGTTTTTTGAATGATGGAAGGCTAGAGAGGTTTGGAATGTGCAGTACATGAAGGACACTACTATAGCTCTTATTCCAAGCAGCAGTGGAAGAAGCAGTAGCAATTTTACATTACAGCATGTATATAGCACTTTGGTGGCAAATGATTTGAAGTGTGGGGACATCATTAACCACGTCGCTATTGTTGCTACATCTCTTGATAACATTTGGACTAATAAGAATTTAATAAAACATAAGGAGAAAGTCATAAGTAATGCTATCATATTGAGAAAGATTCAAATTGATGTAGTGGTTGCAATTAAAAAAGATACAACTTGGCTTCATCCATGTCCTGTGGGAGTCCACACAACTCATATTAGTTGAATGTAGCTTTATTTTGGACTCGTCCTCCAACTGGATTGATCAAAATCAATTATGATGTGGTAGTTTTGGATGTTGCTACGGTGCTGGGAATTTTTGTTAGAGATCACCTCGATAAGCCATTAGTTGTTATTGGAAGGAGGGTTGCTTCTCAATCAAGCATAGCCATGGAGGTGCATGCCATTCTGGAGGCTTTGACATTGCTCAGGTCAAAGTTCTTTATTTATGATGCTATTGAGATTCAGTTAGATTTGAGGCATGGATACCTTTTAGTTAATGTGTATTTATAGGCAAGGAAATGCTCTAGTACACTAGGCAGCACATTATTCATGTTCATCTTATTTAACTTGGGACTTGTACATGCCCTTTCCCAAACTACTTTTGATGTTGTTGTTTTTGAACTTTTTTTGATCCTATATAAAGAATGTTTTGTATGCTTTATCCATTAATAAATTATAAATAGAACCCAAAGTCTTTTATTTCTCAGAAGGTGCTGACAGATTTCAAAGAGCAACATCCACCAAACCCTGGTCGGCATCATTTATGGTTGAGACTTGGATGGTATCTGATCATCATCGAGCCCTAGACTTTCATTCTTGATTAATGAAAACATCCTTTGCAAATGCTTTCATAGTGGTTCTTCTTTCATAAATCCAAGAATTTCACATCTAACTATGAAATATGAATGCCCATGACTGTGTCTCTTAATCATTACTCTGATCCCAAAGGCCAACACAATAGGATTGAAATCTTGTGATGTTATCCCATGCTAATATATCTAGAGCATGGACTTGCTTAGAGAGAAGGATCAGGGTGAGCGATGCACACCAAAAGGTGGATCGATTAACCCATAGCAAGGTCCAACTATGAGCTTTTTAACTATGACAACTTAAACATATGCTATTGGAGCTGGAACTACCATGACTGCTACAACTAGACTGCCTTCCAATGGATCCTCATTAAGGGATTTAGATTTTACTCATTCCAATTACCAGACTCGTCGAGCTATTTTTATTTATTGTCACTACCTCCTCATGTGAGGATTGGGTAATTTGTGCACCTACTACCTTCCTTGGATGTGGTAGCCATCTGTTGGGTTTCCTCTCCAGAATCTAACCATAATTCTCTGTCACCCATCACCACCATTATAGGCACATATCCTACCATCGAAAGATGATAGGGAAAAACTCCCATGACGCATCGCCGGCACGAGGGCCGTGCGATCTGAAAGGTTATCAGGAATCGTTAGGTAGTCAAGCAAAAGCCAGCATCGACCTTGTACCTAATAAATGCATCCCTTCCAAAAGTCATGGTTTGGTTCACGTATTAGCACTAGAATTACTAGTCATCATAGTAGCAAGTACCATCAAACAAACTATAAGTGATTTAATGAGCTATTCGCAGTTTCACAGTTTGAAATTATTCATATTTACACATGAATGGCTTAATCTTTCAGACAAACATATGACTACTGGTAGGATCAACAAGGTAGCATTACAATGATAAAGCAGTAGGCAAAACCCAATATCAGAACTAACACGTTCGTCGTGTCTGGCGATAACTCACAATGGAATAGAAAACGCTCCCAAGTTAGATAGCATCTACTAAGTTTCGAAACATTGCCTCTCGACAATTGCATTCGACAAGGACAACCCTCTTTGGTGGATAATGAAAAGATCAAAATAAGTGATTTCCAAGTCCGTGCCAATAAGAGAGCAAGGATGATCATGCGTTCAAGAGCATTACGAGACACTGTAATTCCAACACTAGAGTACTGTGGCATCATAAGAATAATTGAACAGAACTACCCATCTGATAGATAAGCAAGCAACATATGAACTTCCTCCAAAAGAAGGCTTGATCAAGTGACAAAGCCCTACTCATATAATGGCTAACCACACTATGAGGTGGCCAAGCCATATGAAGGAGTACTACAAAAAGCATCTCTTGTGCAAAAATGGTCTCATGCCAATCCAATCCATTAGCCCAAAGAGCCTCAAAGAAGTACAAAAAACAAGCACGAAGGGTCTACTTAGGGATGAAGGCCTTAACTAGAACCTGCATGGCACGACAAGCAATACTTGGCAAAACATGCAAAGGGAACAGCCCGTGGAACCGACATAAAGACACGCATAACTTGCACTACTTGAAGATGCCACTTGAGAAAACCCTCATTCCTACATTGGCATTCTCAAGATATGATAGATCAAAAAGAGTTGCACATTTCTCAAAAAAATGCCATCACATGAGGAAAGACACAACACATAGTACCAAGAAGGGATTGAGCACGAATGATGAGGACTTGTCCAAGTGCTAAGGGAACAATAAAACATTCACTGAGACACAATGTTCGAAGCAAAAGGCAAAGTGCTACAATTCAAACAGTGCACTACCTCAAGCTCTATATAGTAATGCACTACTTTGGCAACAGCCCTTCATGCTCATACCCTAACGAATAGTGTACCTTCATGCAGTAGCAGTAGCCCTTAATGCTTAAAATATTGACAATAGCTAGTCTTTATGGTCCAAACAAGTCCCCCTTACAGGTTGCTGCTGAGCACTGGTGAGCAGTGCACTAGTATGCATGCTGCACTGACAACACAGGACTACAGCTATAGCCAAGAGTGCTTCAAATTTTTGCGCACATCAAACCATCCACCTTTTGCTTTGGCACATACAGCACTGCATTAATCTACGTGCATGTAGATTATTTATTATGATAATTCTAAACAAGGTCAGATTATAGTTGGTAATAAAACTTATCCATGCGCCAGGAGTAGGAAAGGCAAAACGTCTCGTAAAAACTTACACTTCTGGAACCGACATTACACACACGAGGGTAGTACCTGAGAGTGCTTGGACAAGATGCCCACCATGTGTGAGTAGGCATGCCACTTCGTGTGCACGCAGTGCACTAGTATAACATATGATTAAATCATGCCTCATATTGAACCTAAAATCGTAGACTTTTCGGTAAGCTTAATAGTGTTCAACATGCACACATTTTGATTGCTAGTAAGCACTGTAGACAAGCCCCCAAATGGGCGTAGACAAATGCCAACACAAGCAGGTAGTGCAAGCCATGCCATCAAAGCTAGGCACTGGCTTATGGCCCAGAATGCTTAAACCCTTACACATAATGCCCCATCCAACATCCAATACTGTTGTACGTCACATAGCCTACAATATTCCCACTTGCATTTGCATATTGCATTAACTCTATTAAGAAGGAAGACAAGATTACCAATAGGTAATCATGCTCACCATGCTTTAGCAGCTCACAGCAGCAACATTACACCCAAAAGGTTACAAATTGGGGTCCTCACACATCGCGTGCATAGGTTGCTTCTGAGAGCATGTGGATAGACACCCCATGCACAAGGATAGGCTGGCCACCATTCATGCTTACAGTGGACTAGCACTACGTGATTAAACCATACTGAAGACTAGAACAACAATCCTACACTAGTTTATTGGCTACACTAAATCTTACATTCCTACCTACAAAGTGTATATTTATAAAATTTCCATCACAGAGGACGGTAAGGCTTTTTATAAGTAACCACTTGATCCCTCGGGCAGCAGCCCGTAGAGCTAAAAACCATGATAAATGTTATAATTTTTTTAAGCCAAAGGATGCAGAACCAAGTTGCACTTTAGTGCACACCAATAAGCTACCACGTGCAGCCATAGTGCACATGGCTATACATAGCACCACTAGTGCTCTGTGAAGGATACTACCTAAAATGCATAAATTGTTGCACATGTTGCACCATCCATCTTTCACTTCACTGTAGGCCACAAAGCGTCACACATTCCCACATGTGAATTGAATATTGTGACAAATCTATCAATGAATGAAGCAAGATTACTAATAGGTAGTCATCGTATCCCTGTAGCAGTAGTTCGTAGAGCTAAACATCCCGATAAAAGTTACACTTTTCTGCAGCCAAATGATGCAGGCCCACATTGTACCTCAGTGCATGCTGATAGCCCACCACGCATATGCATACGGATTGGCCCCCTGTGTGCAGGAGAAGATAGGCCCTTATGCACGTGCATGTGGATATGCCACTGTATGCACGTGGTGCACAAGCCTGCATCCAGCACCATCAGTACTCTATGAAGGATACAAAAAAAAATGCATAAACCATTACACATGTTGCACCATCCATCTTTCACTACACTGCAAGTTATATAGTCACACATTCTCACTTGTAGATTGTGTATTGTGACAAATCTATCGATGAATGAGGCATGTCTACCAATAGGTAATTTTGGTATCCCTTGGGTAGTAGCCTGCAGGGCTAAATATCTAAATAAATGTTGCAATGTTCTATCACCAAATGATATGGGCACACATTGTACCTCAGCATGCATAGATAGGCCACACCACATGCATGGGTTGCACCTGCTTGCAACTAGCACCACCAGTGCTCTGCTAAGTATACAACCAAAATTGGGTAAATCATTGCACATATTACACCATCCATCTTTCACTTCACTAATAACTACACAGCGACACACATTCCCACATGCTGACTATATATTGTGACAAATCTGTAGACGGATGAGGCAAGTCTACCAATAAGTAATCTCTGCATCCTATAACAGCCCACGGAGATAAAAATCCTAATAGATGTTACAATTTTCTACTACAATTGCACCTCTTTGCACACCGATATGCCACCGTGCATGTGCGATGCACAAGCCTACTTGGAGCACCATTAGTGCTTTGTGAAGGGTAAAACCCAAAATGCCTAAACCGTGGCAAATGTTGCACCATCCATCTTTCATTTCACTGCCAGTCATGAAATGTCACATATGCCCACTTGCAGATTGTACATTTCAATGATTGTTTCAATGAATGAGGCAAGTCTACCAATAGGTAATCGTTGTATCCCTACCATAGCAGCCCACGGAGCTAAAAATCCCAATAAAAGCTACACATTTCTATAGCCAAATGATAAGGGCACACGTTGCCCCTGAGTGCGCTCGAACAGGCTACTACATGCGATCGATGTACACATTCCTGTATGCAGCACTATTAGTACTCTGGAACTATGTGATTAAACCATGTCGAAGAATAAAACAACAATCTTACAGTAGTCTGCAGTCCACACAACGTCCCACATTCTGACTAGTGAAGTGAATATTTGCAAAATTTCCATCATGGAAGAAGTCAAGGATCCCTATATGTAATCGCCCGATCCATGGCGTAACAGCCCATAGTGCTAAAAATCTAGATAAAAGTTACATTTTTTTAGGCCAAATTACGTGGGTGCACGTTGCACCTTAGTGCACGACAATAGGCCATAGTGCAGGCATGTGGTGCATATGCCTATGTGTTGCACCATCAATGCTCTACGAAGGATACAACCCAAAATGCTTAAACCATTTACAAAACCATCCATCTTTCACTTCACTGATGGCCACACATATTCCCACTTCTGGATTGTATATTTCGACAAATCTGCCGACGAATGAGGCAACTCTACCAATAAGTAATCGCCCTATCCCTGTGAGAGCAACCTACTAAGCTAAAACGTTCGATAAAAGTTACACTTTTCTAAAGCCAAATATTGCAGGCAACCGTTGCACGTCAGAAAGCATTGAAGCCAACTCGCACATGCACGATTCATGTACCTGCATGCAGCACCATTAGTGTTCTACGAAGGATACAAACCAAAATGTGTAAACCATTGCACAAGTTGCACTATCCATCTTTCACTTTGCTGCAAGCTGCACAACGTCACACATTTCCACATGTGGATTGTATATTTTGACAATTCTGTGGACGAATAAGGAAAGTCTACTAATGAGTAATCGAGGTATCCCTACTGCAGCAGCCGCAAAGCTAAAAATCTTGGAAAAAGTTACACTTTCCTATAGCCAAATGATGCAGGTGAACGTTGCAAATCGACACGCACCGATAGGCCATCCCGCACGTGCGGGGTGCACATGCCTATGTGTAGCAAGATCATTGCCCTATGAAGGATAGAGCCACAAACACCTAAACCATTTTTCAAATGTTGCACCATCCATCTTTTACTTCACTGTAAGTCGCACAGTGTCACACATGCCCACTTGTGGATTGTATATTACAGCAATTCTGTCAACCAATGAGGCAAGTCTATCAATAGGTATTTGCCTTATCCCTTTGGTAGTAGCATTTTGAGCTAAAAAATCCCAATAAATATTACACTTATCTACAGCCAAATGGCACGGATGCATGTTGATTGTCATCATGCACAAATAGGCCATCGCATGTACGTGCAGTGTGCATGCACACAGCACCATCTATGTCCTATCACTATGTGATTAATCCATACCAAAGATTTGAACAAAAATCTTACACGAGTCTGTAGGATGCATTGCATCCCGCATTCACACTTGTGAAGTGTATATTTGTGAAAATTCCATCACAAAAGAAGGCAAGGCTTCCAATAGGCAATCACTCGATCCCATGGGCAGCTGCCCGCAGAGCTAAAATTCTCGATAAAAATTACACTTTTTTGAAGCCAAATGACGTGGGCGCATTCTACAGCTCAGCGCATACCAATAGGACAATGTGTGTGCATGATGCACATACCTATGTGTAAAACCATCAGTGCTCTACAAAGGATACAAGCTAAAATGCATAAACCATTGCACATGTTGCACCATCCATCTTTCACTTCACTGTAGAACACATTGCATTACAATTTGCACTTGCAGATTGTATATTGCAACAAATCTATTAGTGAATGAGGCAAGTCTACTTATAGGTAATTACCATATCCCTGAGGTAGAATCCTACAGTGCTAAAATTCTAGAAAAAGTTACACTTTGTTCAACCAAATGATGCAGTGCACATTGCAAATCAGCATGCATTGACAGGCCACTGCGAACATGTGCGCTGAGAGTCCCCTGTGAGTGAGCACACAGACAGGCCCCCATGTGCACAAGCATAGATTAGTCCCCACGTGCATGCTTGCTGATATGCCACAGCATGCATGCACGCAGTGCACATGCCTATGCACAGCACCATCAGCACTCTATGAAGGATACATACCAAAACGAGTAAACCGTTGCACATTTTGCACCATCCTTCTTTCACTTTATTGCAGGCCGTACAGCGTCACACATTCCAACTTGTGGGTTCTATATTGTGAGCTTTTTGTCGTGCAAGGAGGTAAGACTACCATTAGGTAATCACTTTTTCCATGCTGTAGCAGCCAGCAGTGATAAAAAATCTCCCAAAAATGTTACTATTTTGTTAACATGAAGTAGGCAAAGGTTTCCACTGTGTGCCTTCAAAAAGGCCCCCCAGTCTACACAGACACACAACAGCACATGCAAAGAGGTTGGCAATCACACATGCATGTAAGGAGGCCACCACTCATGCACCCATTCAGACAACATGCACATTGCACTAGCCATATTACGTATTGCACAAATTATTTTAGACATTTCTTCAAGTCGTAATTCAGTTTGCATACCCACTTATGTTGCGACAATTATATCAAGAGGTAAGAGTACCACTAGTTTATCATCTTATTCATGCGGCAGGAGCCTGCAGTGCATAGAATCCCAAAAAATGTCGCACTTTGGTCCCCATATGAAGCCTAAGGAGGTTGCCACTAAGAACACAGACAGACACCAAGGTGCACTCATATAGAACAAGGCATGCGAACTCATGGCGTGCACACTTGGATAGTCCTCTATGCATGCTCCGAAAAGCCCTTGCGTGCGAGCACCCACTGTCTGCCGCATGTGCGCATAGACAGATTGTAATGCATGCATTGTGATGCAGTGCACTCAGTAGTATGACAGGCATGTTGCCCCAGCCACACTGGGATAGGGTCTCAGCCCAACACACACAAGCCCCAAAGCAAATTGGCATGCTCTTAAAAAAAATAAGCATTTCTTTAAAAATGTGGGCATCAAAGCCAGCGAAAGTTTTCCAACTTTTTATATAGCCTTGGAGGTCATTCCACGAATCTGCAAATTGAATATTACAAAGTAAGGCATAAGCCTTGCACCTAGGTTGAGCCACCAAGGAGTCCATCACAAAGCCAGTTGCATAGTACTTGCACAAAAGTATTCGCATAAAGTACCATAATAAGGTGAGTTATCGAGAGCAAGTGAGAGCAAGTGAGCAAGCTCGTATTTTTGGTCATTAAAAACTCCTATAACTTGAACCTTTAATAAGAGGGGGAGATGAATCTACAGCAACATGGGATTGGATCTCAGTGGATCGTGGCAAAGAGGCCACTCTGTCACTATAATGTCTTGTAACAAATTTAAGTCGTCTGCAAAGGATTCTACCTATCGTTCATTGTTAACTATCATTTCTTACGATGCCCGTGTCGTCTAACTTTTTGCAACACTACACTGTTCTGTGGTCGTGTGCCCATGGGGTGCCAAGCCCCTACTATAAGTGAATGACAGGACTAAGCAGTGCATCATAGCTTGAATTCTAACTTAGAGGCATTCAGTCATAATCCTGCATACGATTAGTTTTTCAACCAAGCATGATGACCAATTGTGTGAATCAATGGTTCCTCTCATAGAAGGATAAAGCTAACTTGTCTCATGATGGTCTAAACCAAGCTCACGTTCTCTATTGGTGGGGTGAATAATCCAACACTTGGTGAATTAAACTTCACAATGATAGGAAGAGCCGACATAAAAGGATCAAAAGGCAACGTTGCTATGAATGCTTGGCTGCCATAAGCCAGTTATCCCTTTGGTAACTTTTCTGACTTTTTAGCTTCAAATTCTGAAAGCCTAAAGGATAGGTAGGCCACGCTTTCACAGTTCATATTCGCATTGGAAATAATAATCAAACGAGCTTTTACCTCTTTGTTCCACATGAGATTTCTATTCTCGTTGAGCTCATCTTAGGACACCTACATTATCTTTTAACAGACATGCTGCCACAACCAAACTCCCCACCTTATAATATCTTGTACCCAAATCGACTCATCGAGATGAGAACTGGAGCCAAGAGGGGTTGGGCCCCACCTCTATCTCATAGAATAAGTAAAATAACATTAAAAGTATTAGTATTTCAATTTCGTCACCACATCGATTACCAGTTATGCTACACCTCTCAAGTCATTTCAAAAAGTTGGAATAGAGTCAAGCTCAATAGTGTCTTCTTTCCCCACTGATTCTGTCAAGCCCATTCCCTTGACTGTGGTTTCACTGGATAATAGATAGAAACAGTGGGAATCTTGTTAAACCATTCATGCACGTCACTAATTAGATGATGAGGCAATTGGCTACCTTTAGAGAGTCATAGTTACTCCTATTGCTTACCTATGCTTGGTTGAATTTCTTCACTTTTAAATTTTGAGCACTTGGTAGAAATCACATTATGTAAGCATCCTCGAGGACCACCACAATGCTTTGTTTTGTTTAAACCATCAAATTCCCCATTTTAATACCTGTACGAGTAGATTGTTCGACGACGTGGAATGCCCACGAAGGGGCCTCTTTCAATTCATGACGTAGCCAACACGCATATACCCACTGATAGTCGATTGGTTCAAGATTCCTACCCATGCCCAATCCTTAGACCCATTCCTTTTCCCAAAGTTACGGATCCATTTTGTCGACTTCTATTGGCTACATTACCCCATCTGCCAGAGGCTATTCACCTTGGATACCTGTTGTGGTTATGTTTATGATCGAGTATGGAAGGCACTCAGCCATCCAGATTTTCAAGGGCCACTAGGGGCACATCAAACACCGCTTAACTGCGGTGCTCTTCCAAGCGCTTGGCCCTACCTACGACTAAAGGTATCTAGTGTGAGTGGCATAGGCGTTGAATCTACAAAAGCGGTGGAGGAGACTAACTCCTACATGGGTATAGATAGGAAGATAGACATTACATAGGTCATAATAAGTGGTGGCAAGGATAGTGACAAATTTATGAACAAGAGGGCATCGATGTAGGGGAACACTCAAAATCATACCAATGAGGACCATAATAAAGAAGGGTAGGATATTGTAATGCAAGGAGTGGGATATGGTGAGGGTGGTAAATAGGACATCTCTAACAAAGTAAGCTTTAAAGTTGTGCTGACAGTTGGAAGGAACTCAAATATATTAAATACAACAACCACTAAGCGGCCTCCTTATATTGATGTTAAGGTGGCTGTTGCTAGGATGTTAGATTACGTAGTATAAGATAAGATTATCATGTCAGATTCGGCATGTAGTAGACGTAAGGAGTTTCACCAATTTCACTTGGTGGGAAGAGTTTATGGTAATACCCTTCCTTTCTATGTTATTGCAAGGCTTTTACGGTATAGTTGAGGCCATTTAAAGAATTTTAGAATACTGCACCCATCATCAAGAAGCTTTTGTCTTTATTTTTATTTGGTTTAGGATAGGAATGTGGTGTGGCCTAGTGTCATGATTGTAATGTGTGCCTCAGTGTGGGTCAGATTCCCTGTTCTTTCATTGTTATACTGGGACATAGAAAATATTTTATACATTGCCATAGCAATGTTTGAACCAACCTTATTGATGGATGGATCATTGATTGGTAATGATCTTCGTATGTAATGGTCTATGTAAGGATGTACCATTTCAAACCTGTGAAGCTAGGAATGTGGCTGAGTGGGCTATTGGGGAAGACATTCCAATCTTTTTAGTACAAGGGCCTTCCTCGAATGCGCTACACTTGTGGCCATGTTGGCCACTTCATGGATCAATGTTCCACTAGGGAAACACAAGTTGATTTGATAGGGGATTTAGATGGAAATGTAGCAAGTAAGAATGAGGAGATCAATAAAATAACACAAGGAAGCCAAGTAACCCAACAACCAAGAACTCAATGGGATGAGGATGAGGGAGTTAAGAAAGGGCTAGGCCCTTAGATGTTAGTACAACTGAGAAGAAGGAGGGCTACCATGGCTGTTCAAAGAAAATTTCCATTTCATACAGTTGCTTCGAATTTTTCAGAGGGACACAAGGGAAGTGATCAATAATGGTGGAGTTGGGAGCTACCCAAGAAGGTGCAAAAAAATTTCTTTTGTGAGGGGGAGGGAACCTTTCAAGAAAGTATGGAGCCCAAAGGATACATTGGGCAAGAAGGTTGTAATGCAGGAGACTCAACATATCGATGGAGGCTAGTAAACAAGAGGTCAAAAGAGGAGGGTGGCACCAATGGGAAAGGAACATTATAGCAGGATGGTGATACCATTGAGGGAGTTTCAAGCCATATAGCTGTACAAAACTAAATAGAGAGAGAAGGGAACCACTAAGCTATAGCTTTTGGGTTATAGTAATTGTAATGAAATGACTTTGGTGATGATTCATGGAGGTGCAAGCAATAATGAGAGGTGCAGGGATTGCATTCATGATTCTAAGTAGGGTGTTTGGTGTGAATTCTTTTGGTTGAGATGGGTGGATGCTCTCTTTGGTTTCTATTTTGCTTTGAGGCAAGCTTATTATAGTAGTAAAAGGCCTTGTAATCCTTCATGGAACAATTACTCGACACATAGTGGCCAGTGAGTGAAAGGGGCAATCCATCAAGGTGCTTGAAATGAAGATGAGAGACTTATTGGAAATTAATAGAGTTACTTAGCAAAGTGCTACTACTTCTTCAAATTTAGGGAAGCATGTGAGAAAGAAGGAAATGAATGGGGATGCAGCATGGGATGCAGCTATGTTGAATGCAAAAATAGAATTGAGGATGGCATGGAGAGGGCGATGAAGAAGGGACAATTACTGGAGATGATGTTTCTATTAGAGGATTGCTGGTGCAATGGAATATGGAGAGCTATATGGAATTTTGCTGCTGGTATGAATTCATTAAGCCATGTTGGCATTCTATTGGGAACTAATTTTTATTGACGAGGAGTTGGAGATGTGCTTGGTGCTGTATCATGTGCAGTGCAAATGTTAGGATGCAGGTTGCAATTTTTTGCGGAGACATGTTGCTGAAATGGTGTTGGTGGAGTCTACTAAGGTAGGAAGCATGCTATATGAAGAATAAAAAAAATGAGAAGTATAAGAATGAAGGGGGGACGTTGTAGATGTGAAGCTGTAGAGTACTCTAGAAACAAGTTGAATTCCAAAGAGACAATACAAGCTGAAGTTTTTCCTTACTACTAGTTATATGGTCTGAATTGGTTTGCTAAATTTCTTGGAATGCTAAATTGTTTGGGCTATAAAATGCTAGGCACAATGTGTGGAGTTATGTTGTTATAGTAGCTACCTCAAATGCTTCGTTTGAAGTGGGGATTACATGTACACTTCATGTAGAAGTGCTACCAGTATGTTCAAAGGCAAGCTATTTTTTATGGGAGATGCCAAGGATTTTTTTGCTTTACTATTACCAAAAATGATTAAACTCACTGTATGGAACATTTGAGGAATAAGGGATAAGAAATTGAGGGTTTACCATTAGCGATTTGTAAGAATAGGGGGTGTTACAGTAGTGGTTCTTGTTGAAACTAAGGTGGTCAAATTTAGTAGAAGAGATGCAGATTTTCTACTTGCTAGGGATTGAGAGTTTGTAGTGCAACCATCAATTGGATTGTTTGGAGGGATTGTGGTTCTATGTAGGATTCGAGGTGAACTTGGAAATTTAAATATTTCATTGCAAGTACTTGTAGTGTAAGAAAGGGTAAAGGAGCAAAGGCTGATAAAATATTGTGGTGTATGTTTGCAAGCCTATCAAAAGGAAGGTTGTGTAGGATATCCTGAGGGAGGAGGCTAGAGGTGGGTGTTCCATGATAGTGGTGGACGATTTCAACATTGTTATGTCATAGGAGGGGAAGAGAGGAGGGAAGAGGTTTAGCAGTGGGTGGGAGTAATAGAAGTTTTCTAAAATCATGCAAGAATTAGAGTTGATTAACTTGGGATATGTAGGCAACAGGTGCATTTGTTGTTATAGGAAAGAAGGTGGTGCTCAAATTTTTGAAAGGTTGGATAGAGTTTTAATGAATCTCCAGGGAATATAAACTTTCCCACAAATATTGTTACTTATTTGTCATTCATTGGGTCAGATCGTTGCCTTTATTTATTGATTTGAGGACATGTCAGAGGATGACCACTGAAAGAAGAAATCAATTTGAGAGTGCTTGGCTCACATTTCCTCAGACTATAAGGGTTGTATAGAAAGTTTGGAATAAATCAGTAAGAAGCAAACCCATGGTGAGGCTTCCTATGAAGTTCTATAGATCCATAGCTACTTTGAGTAGGTGGAGCAAAACTGAGATGCACAAGCTTATTGACAAGATCGGTGAACTTGAAAAATAAATTCAAAGTCTACAACTCAAGGAATCTGAGTTAGGTCTTAATGATCAGAAACACATCTAGCTTAGACAACTCATTTCTTCTTTTCATAGGGCTAGTGCACTTTAGGAGAGATGATGATGACGAAGAGCAAAGGTGCAATGGCTCCAACTAGGGACTAGCAATTCTAGTTTCTTCCAGGCTATTGCCACTTCTAGGCAGAGGGATAAGGATATATTGTAGTTAAACAATGACATCGGGGAGGTGGTTGGCTCGAAAGACAAAATAAAAATCTTATTGATGAATCATTTTGTGCCAAAATGGTGTAATACTGATGTTGATTATCCTTCACTATAATACCAACCTTACAGAAACATTGGATTGGAACAAGAGGGAATGCTCATCATGTAGGCTACTGTGAAAGAAGTCATTAGACTTATAAGATATATAACGAAGAACAAGACACCAGGGATGGATGGGGTTACAATAGAGTTCATACAAGGGTATTGGGGCATTACTCAAGGGGATATTATTTGAGTTGTGCTAAAATTCTTTTAGGATAGATAGATGCCAACAACTTGAAGGGATACTCTTATTGTACTTATTCCAAAATTATAGGGTATAGAAAGACCAGAATAATTTAGGCCCATAAGTTTGTGCAAAGTTATATACAAAATAATGGTAAGGATCTTTATGCCAAGACTGAAGATGGTTTTACCTGATCTAATCATGAAGAAACAAAGTGCTTTTGTATCAAGTAGATTTATCTTAGATATTATATTTATTACTCAAGAAATGGCAACTAGGACTCACTCTTTTATTTCCAAAGAGGGCCTTGTAGTAATAAGCATAGATATGGAACAAGCATATGGCAAGGTTAGATGACAATTTGTCATTGATATTACGACATTCTTGGGCTTCCCAACAGTGTGGTGTGAGTAGGTGAATGCATGTATCTTAGCACCAAGGTTTGGGGTGTTACTAAATAGAGTCAATATCCCTTGGATTGATGTCAAGAGATGACTCAGGAAAGGATGGTCATTGTCATTATATTTGTTCACTATTACATCTAAATTTCTATCTGGGCTCATGAGGAAGTATGAAGCTATGAGATTAGTTAGATTTTGATGTGGACCAACTTCTCCAATCATTTCTCATTTGTTATATGCTGATGGTGTCATTCTATATGCTCTTATTACATGTGCTATGACTAAGGTGGTAAGATAAATTATGAAAGATTATAGGAAGTAATCTAGGCAAAAGATAAATCTTGCTAAATCAAGAGTTTATTTTAATAAGAGGATGCTAGGAAAGAGAAAGAAGATGGTGGTTGGAGAAGTTTATATTACCCAAGGGAAAAATTTAAAGTATTTGAGAACACTTATTTCAGGAAAGTTGCTAAATAAGGGATACTTTAATTTTATCAATCAAAGAATGGAAGAATAAATTGTAAAATGGACATCTATTTAAGTAAAGTTGCTTGATATGGTGCTGCATCTTTCTTGGGCATTGAATGATAGCATATACTAACTGCTAATATTACAAACTGAATCCATGGAAGTGCACAACTCCAAGCTTTACTCAATAATGGTGCAAGCTAGAATTGTAGAAATTGCTAGGGGTTCAAGTGCTGCTGTAAGTCATTATAGCTGGATTTGAAAGCTCAAGTGTTGCCCAAGGTGAGAATTTTCATTTGGAGATTGGTTAAAAATTATATTCCTACTACTGAATGGCTTTTCAAAGGGAGATTGGTGGAGTACAGTAACTACTTTTGGGGTTGTAATCAAGTTGAGACTTCACAACATCTGATGTGAGATTGTTTGAAGACAAAAGAGGTTTCGAATGTGTAGCACATGAAGGACACTACTACAGCTCTTGTTCCATGTAGTAGTGAAAGCTACAACAATTTTACATTATAGAAGGTCTACAGCACTTTTGAGGCAAATGAATTGAAGTGTGGGGATGTGATCAAGCATGCTATTGTAGTTGCTATAGTTCTCTACTACATTTGGACTAATAGGATCATAAAAAAACACAAGGAGCAACTATTTAGGAATACTATTCTATTGAGAAAGATTCAAATTGATATGGTTGCTGTAATAAAAAAATACAACTTTACTTCATCTTGTCCAAATCAGAATCCACAAAACTCACATGAGTTGAATGTAGCTTTATTCTAAGCTCGTCGTCCAACTGGATGGATCAAAATCAATTGTGATGCGATAGTTCAGGACGAGGTTGTGAGGCTAGGAATTGTTGTAAGAGATCACCTTAGGAAGCCATGGCTAGTTGTTCGAAGGAAGGTTATTTCTAAATCAAGCATAATTATAGAGGTGCAGACCATTCCAGAGGCCATGAGATTGCTCAAGTCGATGTTCTTCATTTATCATGCTGTTGAGATTCAGTCAGTCTCTTCTATGGTTAATCAAGAGTTAGCAATCTTCTACGAGACCCTTCACGTGGAGGAAAATTAAAAGACTCTTCAAAATGTTAGAGGCATGGATACCTTTCAGTTAATGCATATTTATAGGTAAGAAAATTCCCAGTAGATTGGGTAATACATTATGCATGTTCAATTGATTTTCCTTGAGACAGAGGTATGCCCCTTCCCAAACCACTTTTGATGCTGCTATTTTTATATTTTTTGTTTGATTCTCCATAGAGAAATTTTTATAGGCTTTGACCATTATCATATTATCAATGGAACTCAAAGACTTTGGCATTGAAAGAGATTTTGCGAGGGATGGCCGGCACTGCGACGGATGTGGGACCTTGTGTAGCTTCTGCTATGCCTGCACGCAGGGGTTTGGGTCATGCACACAATGGTGGGAACATCTGTGACTTCAAATTAGCACTAAAAGGGTTTACATGTTAAAAGGAGGTGGCATGGTGACGTGAATGGCATGACAAGCATAGCAAAGTACATGAAGCACAGAGCAAAGCACAACAAATGTTGCACTTGCACGCACATAAGGAAATTAAACTTGATTTATTATGATTCATCAAATTTCGTTGGGTAGAGCAGAGCACAGCAAACTTGAAATTGAGCAGAGTTCACTTTGGCACGTGCCTAACATAATCTTGATGCTGCAAAATAGATAAGTGATTGGGGTAGAGCATCATTTCCTCTATACTCTACTACAGCATGGCATCAAAATTCAATTGCTAAGGTCATTTCTACACTCCCAACTTTGAAATTACATATTGTTCTATTTTACAGATTACCTTATTACTATTGCTTGTGGTGGTTAAATTAATTACTGTAAGCACTATGTTATGAAATTACTTTGCAATTGTTGTGCTGTGTTTTGCTGGATGTGTTGTAAGTGCAGGTTGATATCTATAGCATTGCTTTGTTGCTGATAATTGTTGCAAGTGTTGTGCTATGAAATTTCTTTACAATTGATATGCTGTGTTGCTGTGCTTGAAGTGCTATAAGTGTAGGTTGATATCTATAGTATTGCTTTGTTGCTATTGCTTGAAGTAGTTGGAAGAATTGCTGCAAGTACTGAGCTATGCAATTATATTGCAATTACTGTGGTGTGTTGTTCTATTGGAAGTGCTGCAAGTGTAGGTTGATATCTATTGCATTACTTTGTTGATTCTTCTAGAAGTGGTTGAAATAATTGTTGAAAGTGCTATGCTGTATAATTAAATTGCAACTATTGTGTTGTGTTGTTTTTTTGGAAGTACTATAATTACAGGTTGATGTCTATAGTATTCCTTTATTGCTGCTACATGAAGTGGTCATCATAATTGCTACTGTGCTGTGAAATTACTTTGCAACTACTGTGGTGTTGTTGTGCTGCAAGTGTTGGTTGATATCTACAGTATGGCTAACACTAAGTCAAAGAAGAGCATCAAGAAAGGCAAGAGTTGTGAACATGCATCCCATGTGAGAGATGCTAGTGGGGGAATGCAGTTACATTGTAGAAAGGGTTTTTTACTGGCCATCTCTACAATTGATAATGAGGTAGGAGTTGAGTTGAAGAAAAGCGAAATATTAGTGGACTCTTTATCAACTGAGAGTGGCACAGGTGTGGAAGCTACTAGAGTGGTGGAGGAGACCAACTTCTATAAAGGATGAATGGAAAGATAGACACTACATAGGTCACAACAAATGATAGTAGGGATAATTACAACATTTTGAATAAGGGAGTAACTAGGTAGGGGAACACTAAAACTATAGCTAAAAAGAATAAGGAAAGGGCCCTAGTGTCTCACTGTGTTGAATGACAACCCAAGTGGTGAAAATCTACATCATAATCATACCATGGATGGCCAGAATAAAGATGGGTAGGATAATGTGATGTAAGGAGTGGGACATGGTAAGGATGAAAATAGGAGAACTCCAACAAAGTAAGCTTTGAGGATGTGCTGATAGCTAGAAGGAACTCAAATACAACAATTACAACAACCATTGATCGGCCTCCTTATCTTGATGTCAGAGATGTTCTTGCTATGATGATGGATTATATTATCTAGGATAAGATGATCATGTTAGATTCAGTGTGCGATAGGTGCAAGGAATTTTAGTAGTAGATGATGGATTATATTATCCAGGATGAGATTATCACGTCAGATTCAGCATGCAGTAGACGCAAGGAATTTGATCAGTATGATCTAGTGGGAAGAGTCTATGGTAATAGCCTCCTATTTTTTAATATTGTAAGACTTTTACAGCATAGGTGGGGGCACTTCAAAAATTTCAAAATATTGGATCTATCATTGCGATATTGTCTACATAAAGAGGCATAGAAGTGTCTTTATTGTAAGGGGTAGAGAACCTTTCAGGAAAGTATGGTCCCCAAAGGATACATTGGGGAAGGAGGCTACAATGTAGGTGACTCAATATATCAAAGGAGGCCAGCCTAAGAGAAGGTCAAAAGAGGAGGACACCAATGGGAAAGGAAGATTATAGTAGAATAGTGATAATATTGGTGGAGGTTTAGACCATTGGATATGCAAAACTAAATTGAGAGAGAGGGGAACCTCTTAGTTGTAGTTCGTGGGCTACAAGAATTGTAATGAAATGTGGTTGGTGGCGAAGTATAGAGATACAAGCTATAATGAGAGGTGCAGGGACTATGTTCATGATTCTAAGTATGGTGTTTAGAGTGAATACTTGTGGCTAAAATAAGTGGATGCTCTCTTTAGTCACTATTATGCTTTTAGACATGCTTACTACTATAGTAAAGGGCCTTGTAATCCTTCATGCAACAATGCTTCAGCATATAATAGGTAATGGGCTAAGGGGAATCCAATTGGGTGCAAGAATTGAAGATGAGAGAATTGATGGAAATGAATAGTCACTTGGCAAAGTGTTGTTGCTTCTTTCAATTGGGTGAAGCATGTCAGGAAGAAGGAAATAAATGAAGATGTAGCATTAGGATGTAGTTATGCTAAATGTAGAAATAAAATTGAGGATGGCATGGAGAGAGAGATGTAAGAGGGCCAATATCTGGAGGTGAAGTTGCTACTGAAGGATTGCTAGTGTAGTGGAATATCAAAAGCTATAGGGTATTTTGTTGCTGTTATGAATTCCTTAAGCCATGCTGGCATTCTAGGGGAGCTTGTTTGCTACTAACGAGGAGTTAGAGATGTGCTTGGCTGCATATTACGTGTAGTAGGAACATGAGGATGCAGGATGCCATTTTGTGTGGAGACATGCTATTGCTAAAATGGTGTTGATAGAGCTTATTATAGTAGGAAACTTGCTATATGGTGACTAAAAATGTGATATATGCAAGAGAGGGGGTTCCTTGGCAATGTTGTTCTAGGTCTACTATAGCAAAAAATATAATTAAAATTAATGCAGTAGCAAATGCAATGGAAATTGTTGTAGTAGCAAACACAATTGCTACAGTTGCAATTTTTGCTGTTGTTGTAGGTTCTCCTCTACAACACTAGATATGAGTAAATTTATTATGTGGATGGCCACTTGGTTGGTACTTGGATTCCTCATTTAAGGTGAACTTACTGTTGGAGGATTACTTCAGGTGAGATATTATTATGAATTTGGCTATTGTTATGAATTCCTTAAGCCATGCTGTTATTCTTTGGGGAGCTAGTTTGTTGTTGATGAGGTGCTGGAGATGTGCTTGGTGGCATGTATGTGCAGTAGAAATATGAGGATACAGGATGCAGTTTTGTGTGGAGACATGTTGTTGCTGAGATGGTGCTCGTGGAGTCTACTGTGGTAGGGAATTTACTATATGGACACCAAAAAACTACTAAATGCAAGGATGAGAGGGAACACTATAGATGGGAAGCTGGTGGGAATTCTAGAAACAAATGGAAGTTTGAAAAGATAAGACAAGCTGTGGGCTTTCCTTGCTACTTGTGTATGGTTCGAATAAGAATGGTAAAACTCCTTGACAAGCTGGTGTTTGGAGGTAAATGTTTACAACTTGTGGAAATGCTTTGTTGGGAGCAAGAGTTCAATGTATACTTCATATGGAAGTGCTGCTAATGTGTTGGAAGGCCAGGTGCTATTGGGTGGAGATTCTGGACGTTACTATGCTTCATTCTAACAAAAATGATTAAGTTTACTATATGGAATATTTTGGGAATAAAGGATAAGAAATCGTGGGGTTACCTATAGTGGTTTTCAAGAAGAAAGGGTATTTCAATAGTGGCTCTTGTGGAAACTAGGGTGGAGAAATTCAGTAGGAAAGATGCAGATTTGCTTCTTGGTAGAGATTGGGAGTTCATAGTGCAACCATTAGATTGTTTATCTGGTGGGATTGTTGTTCTATGGATGAGCTAGGTCAGCCATAAAGTCATGAAGATTTCGTCGCAGGTGGTTGTAGTGCAGGCAAGGGTGGGGAAGGAAAGGCTGATAAAATATTATGTGGTGTATGCTTCCAAGGACCCTATCAAGAGGAATGTTGTTTGAGATATCCTAAGGGAGGATGCTACTAGTGGGGGACCATGATTTTGGTAGGGGACTTCAATGTTATTATGTCGTGGGAGGAGTAAAGAGGAGGGAAGAGGTTCAGAATTGGGTAGGGATAGCAAAAGTTTTCTAAAATAATGCAACTAAATTTGATTGACTTAAGATATGTTGGCAATAGGTACATTTGGTGCAATGGGAAAGGAGGGGTTTCAATATTAGATAGGTTGGATAGAGTGCTAATGAATCTCTAAGTAATGCAAGACTTTCCAAGAACTATAGTTACTCGTTTGTCATGCATTAGGTCAGATCATTGCCCATTACTTATTGAGTTGGGGACATGTTAGGGGATAGCTACTGGAAGAGAAATGAATTTGAGAGTGTTTGGCTAATATTTCCGAAGACAATTGGGGTTCTACATAGAGTGTGGAATAGATCAACCAGAGGAAATCCCATAGAGAGTCTCTCTACGAAATTCTACAGATCCCTAGCTACTTCGAGCAGGTGGAGCAAGTCTGAGATGTGCAATCTCATAGGCATGAATAGTGAACTTGAAAAGGAAATCCAATGTCTACAACTCAAGGAATCTGAGGTGGATCTTAATGATCAAGAGCATATCCAACTTGGACATCTCATTTCTTCTTTTCATATGACTACTACACTTGAGGAGAGATGTCAGTGGCACTGTGCAAAGGTCAAATGGGCTCAATTAGGGGATTACAATACCAGTTTCTTCTAAGCCACTATGACTTTGAGGTGGAGGGATAAGCATATTCTGTAGTGAAAGGATGATAAGGGGGAGGTGGTTAATTCCACGTAAAAAATAAAAAGCTTATTGGTAAACCATTTTGAGTCAAAGTGGTGCAATACTGATGTCGATTATGCTCCACTATAATACCAACCTTATAGATGCATTGGAGTTGATTAGGAAAGAATGCTCACCATGCAAGCTATTGAGAAAGAAGTCATCAGAGCTATCAGATCTATAAGAAAGAACTAGGCACCAGGGATGGATGAGGTTACTGCAGAGTTCATACGGAGGTATTGGAAGATTGCTCAAGGGTATTTTGTTAGAGTTGTGTTACAATTTTTTCATGATAGACATATGCCAATAGTTTGGAAGGATACTCTTATTATACTTATTCTAAAGTGTAGGGCATAGAAAATCAGAACATTTTAGGCCCATAAGTTTGTGCAATGTTATTTATAAAATAGTTCCAAGGATCTTTGTGGCAAGACTAAAGTTGGTCTTACCTTGACCAATTGTGAAGGAACAAGGTACTTTTGTATCGGGCATATGTATCTCAGATAATATTATTTTGCAAAAGAAATGGCAAAAAGGATGTACTCTTTGGTCTCCAAAGAGGGTCTTACGGCAATTAAAGTGGATATAGAATAAGCATATGATAAGGTGAGATGGTAGTTTGTCATTGACATGATGACTTTCTTGGGCTTCCCAACATTATGGTATGAGTAGATGAGTGTTTCTATCTTAGTATGAAGGTTTGGGTGTTGTTGAATGGGATCAGAATCCCATGGATTGAAACCAAGAGAGGACTAAGACAAGGATACCCATTGTCATCATATCTATTCACCATTACATTTCAATTTCTATCTGGGCTTGTGAGGAAATATGAAGCTATGACATTAATGGGATTTCAGTGTGGGCCAACTTCTCCAATCATTTCTCACTTATTATATACTAATGATGTCATTTTATATCTTCTTACTACATGTGTTGCTGCTTGGCTAGTAAGACAGATTATGGAGGATTATGAGAAGTGTTCTGAGTAGAAGGTAAATCTTACAAAATAAAGAGTCTATTTTAGCAAGGAGATAGGGAGAAAGAGAAGGAAGATTATGGTTAGCAAAGTTCATATGACCTAGGAAAAAAATCTTAGTTATTTAGGGATATCTAGTTCATCAAAGTTTCTCAATAAGGGAGACATTATCTTTATCATTCAAAGAGTGGAAGAAAAAATTGCAAAATGAAGAAACATGCCTCTTTCTTTGGCCAGCAAGATTGTTATGATCAACTTTATGCTAACAGCGATTCCTAATTTCTACTTGAGCCATTGTGTGGTGCCAAAGGGGTGATAAATGTATTTGAAAGGTTGTTTCGAAGATACTTTTGGTGTGGCATTAATGAAGGACATGCAATGCATTATGTAGACTAGAGTACTATCACTTTATTGGAGGTGGGTGGTTTGGGTATCCATGATCTCAGTATTTTATAACAGGCCTTGACCATGAAGCAATGTTGGATAATCTTTGCAAGAGAAAACTGTGTGTGGGTGCAGGTGATGAGGAATAAATACTTGATAGGAGAAAAATGGGGGGTCTTCCATGGGAGGCTTTGCAGGCAAGTAGACTAATTAAGGAGTCAATGCCATAGGTTGTACCAAACTGTGTGTAGAGAATTAGAGAGGGTAGGGATGTACATTTAGTTGAAGATAACTAGCTGGGGTTTCTTCCATTCAAGTGGGGCCTACTTACATTAATGTGGAGGTAGAATGGCTAAAATTGGTTAGTGAATGCATCATTGAGCATAAGGAACGGGATGTGCATAGTCTTAAAGCTTGAGCTAGTGAATTATTGCTTAATAGGGTGTTGCATCTTCCTTGGATAGTAAATAATAGCATGGACCAGCTGCTATAATTACAAACTGAGTCCATGGAGGTGCATAACACAAAGCTCTACTCAACATTGGTTCATGTTGGAATTGTGGAAAATGTTGGAGGGTCTTGACTATTGTAAGCAATTATAGTTGAATTTGGAAGCTTAAGATGCTACCCAAGATGAGGATTTTTTATTGGAGATTAGTTAAAAATTTTATTCTTATCATTGAATGGCTATTTCAGAGTAGAACGTGGAGTGTAGTATTTGCATTTGGGGTTGTAACTAAGCTAAAACTTCACATCATCAGTTTTTTGAATGATGGAAGGCTAGAGAGGTTTGGAATGTGCAGTACATGAAGGACACTACTATAGCTCTTATTCCAAGAAGCAGTAGCAATTTTACATTACAGCATGTATATAGCACTTTGGTGGCAAATGATTTGAAGTGTGGGGACATCATTAAGCATGTTGCTATTGTTGCTACATCTCTTGATAACATTTGAACTAATAAGAATTTAATAAAACATAAGGAAAAAGTCATAAGTAATGATATCATATTGAGAAAGATTCAAATTGATGTAGTGGTTGCAATTAAAAAAGATGCAACTTGGCTTCATCCATGTCCTGTGGGAGTCCACACAACTCATATTAGTTAAATGTAGCTTTATTTTGGGCTCGTCCTCCTACTGGATTGATCAAAATCAATTATGATGTGGTAGTTTGGATTGTTGCTACGGTGCTGGGAATTTTTGTCAGAGATCACCCGATAAGCCATTAGTTGTTGTTGGAAGGAGGGTTGCTTCTCAATCAAGCATAGCCATGGAGGTGCATGCCATTTTAGAGGCTTTGACATTGCTTAGGTCAAAGTTCTTTATTTATGATGCTATTGAGATTCAGTTAGATTTGAGGCATGGATACCTTTCAGTTAATGTGTATTTATAGGCAAGGAAATGCTCTAGTAGAATAGGCAGCACATTATTCATGTTCATCTTATTTAACTTGGGACTTGTGCATGCCCTTTCCCAAACTACTTTTGATGTTGTTGTTTTTGAACTTTTTTTTATCCTATATAAAGAATGTTTTGTATGCTTCATCCATTAAGGGATTTAGATTTTACTCATTCCAATTAGCAGACTCGTCGTGCTATTTTTATTTATTGTCACTATCTCCTCGTGTGAGGATTGGGTAATTTGTGCGCCTACTACCTTCCTTGGATGTGGTAGCCATCTGTTGGGCTTCCTCTCTAGAATCTAACCATAATTCTTTGTCACTTATCATCACCATTATAGGAACATATCCTACCATCGAAAGATGATCGGGAAAAACTCCCATGACGCATCGCCGGCACGAGGGCCGTGCGATCTGAAAGGCTATCAGGAATCGTTAGGTAGTCAAGCGAAAGCCCGCATCGACCTTGTACCTAATAAATGCATCCCTTCCAAAAGTCATGGTTTGGTTCATTCATTAGCTCTAGAATTACTAGTCATCATAGTAGCAAGTACCATCAAACAAACTATAAGTGATTTAATGAGCTATTCGTAGTTTCACAGTTTTAAATTGTTCATATTTACACATGCATGGCTTAATGATTAAGACAAGCATATCACTACTGGTAAGATCAGCAAGGTAGCATTACAAT
This sequence comes from Vanilla planifolia, assembly GCA_023846275.1. NCBI lineage: Eukaryota > Viridiplantae > Streptophyta > Magnoliopsida > Asparagales > Orchidaceae > Vanilla > Vanilla planifolia. The sequence goes on from JAIUJO010000170.1 coordinate 1,030,437, forward strand.
GATAAAGGACCAGGCAAAACCCAATATTACAACTAACAGTTTGTCGTGTCTGGCGATAACTCATACAATGGAACAGAAAATGCTCCCAACTTAGATACCATTTACTAAGTTTCGAAACATTGCCTCTTGACTATTGCATTCGACAAGGACAAAACTCTTTGGTGGATAATGAAAAGATCAAAATAAGTGATTTCCAAGTCCGTCCCAATAAGAGAGCAAGGATGATCGTGCGTTCAACAGCATTACAAAACACGATAGTTCCAACGCTGGAGTACTTTGGGATCATAAAAATAATTGAACAGAACTACCCATCTGATAGATAAGCAAGCAACATATGAACTTCCTCCAAAAGTAGGCTCGATCAAGTGACAAAGCCCTACTCATGTAATGGCTAACCACAGTATGAGGTGGCCAAGCCATATGAAGGTGTACTACGAAAAGCATCTCTTGTGCAAAAATGGTCTCATGCCAATCCAATTCCATTAGCCCAAAGTGCCTCAAAGAAGTACAAAAAAGAAGCACAAAGGGTCTTCTTAAGGATGAAGGCCTTAGCTTGAACCTGGATGGCACGACAAGCAATACTTGGCAAAACATGCAAAGGGAACAGCCTGTTGAATAGACATAAAGACATGCATAACTTGTACTACTTAAAGATGCCACGGGAGCAACCCCTCATTCCTACATTGGCATTCTTAAGATCTGATAGATCAAAAAGAGTTGCACATTTCTCAAACAAAATGCCATCACATGAGGATAGACACAACACGTAGTACCAAGAAGGGATTGAGCATGGATGACGAGGACTTGTCCAAGTGCTAAGGGAACCATAGAACATTCTCTGAGACACAATGTTCGAAGCAAAAGGTAAAGAGCTACAATTCAAAAAGTGCTTGGCAATAGGCCATAGTGCGGGCATGTGGTGCATTTGCTTATGTGTTGCACCATCAATGCTCTACGAAGGGTACAACCCAAAATGCTTAAAACATTTACAAAACCATCCATCTTTCACTTCACTGATGGCCACACATATTCCCACTTCTGGATTGTACATTTTTGACAAATCTGTCGATGAATGAGGCAACTGTACCAATAAGTAATCGCCCTATCCCTGCGACAGTAACCTACTGAGCTAAAACTTTTGATAAAAGTTACACTTTTCTAAAGCCAAATGATGCAGGCAACCATTGCACTTAAGAAAGCATTGAAGCCAACTTGCACATGCACGATTCATGTACCTGCATGTAGCACCTTTAGTGTTCTACGAAGGATACAAACCAAAATGTGTAAACCATTGCACAAGTTGCACTATCCATCTTTCACTTTGCTGCAAGCTGCACAACGTCACACATTTCCACTTGTGGATTGTATATTGTGACAATTCTGTCGACGAATAAGGAAAGTCTACTAATAAGTAATCGAGGTATCCCTACTGCAGCAGCCACTAAGCAAAAAATCTTGGAAAAAGTTACACTTTCCTATAGCCAAATGATGCAGGTGAACGTTGCAAATCGACACGCACCGATAGGCCATCCCGCACGTGCAGGGTGCACATGCCTATGTGTAGCAAGATCATTGCCCTATGAAGGATAGAGCCACAAACACCTAAACCATTTTGCAAATGTTGCACCATCCATCTTTCACTTCACTGTAAGTCGCACAGTGTCACACATGCCCACTTGTGGATTGTATATTACAGCAATTCTGTCAACCAATGAGGCAAGTCTATCAATAGGTATTTGCCTTATCCCTTTGGTAGTAGCATTTTGAGCTAAAAAATCCCAATAAATATTACACTTATCTACAGCCAAATGGCACGGATGCATGTTGATCATCATCATGCACAAATAGGCCATTGCACGTACTTGCAGTGTGCATGCACACAGCACCATCTATGTCCTATCACTATGTGATTAATCCATACCAAAGATTTGAACGAAAATCTTACACGAGTCTGTAGGATGCATTGCATCCCGCATTCACACCTGTGAAGTGTATATTTGTGAAATTTCCATCACAAAAGAAGGCAAGGCTTCCAATAGGTAATCACTCGATCCCATGGGCAGCTGCCCTCAGAGCTAAAATTCTCGATAAAAATTACACTTTTTTGAAGCCAAATGACGTGGACGCATTCTACAGCTCAGCGCATACCAATAGAACAATGTGTGTGCGTGATGCACATACCTATGTGTAAAACCATCAGTGCAATGCAAAGGATACAAGCTAAAATGCATAAACCATTGCACATGTTGCACCATCCATCTTTCACTTCACTGTAGAACACATTGCATTACAATTCGCACTTGCAGATTGTATATTGCAACAAATCTGTTGGTGAATGAGGCAAGTCTACTAATAAGTAATTGCCATATCCCTGAGGTAGCACCCCACAATGCTAAAATTCTAGAAAAAGTTACACTTTTTTCAACCAAATGATGCAGTCTACATTGCACATAAGCATTCATTGACAGGCCACTGCGAACACGTGCACTGAGAGTCCCCTGTGAGTGAGCACACAGACAGGCCCCCATGTACAACGCATACATTAGCCCCCACGTGCGTGCTTACTGATATGCCATCGCATGCACGCACACAGTGCACATGCCTATGCACAGCACCATCAGCGCTCTGTAAATGATACATACCAAAACGAGTAAACCATTGCACATTTTGCACCATCCATCTTTCACTTTATTGCAGGCCGCACAACGTCACACATTCCAACTTGTGGGTTGTATATTGTGAACTTTTTTGTCAAGCAAAGAGATAAACTACCATTAGGTAATCACTTTCTCCATGCTGCAGTAGTCAGTTGTGATAAAAAATCTCCAAAAAATATTACTCTTTTGTTCAAATGAAGAAGGCACAGGTTTCCACTGTGTGCCTACAAAAAGGCCACAAGTCTACACAGGCACAGAATAGCACGTGCGTAGAGGTTGACCATCACACGTGCATGTAAGGAGGCCACTGCTCATGCACCCATTCAGACAACTTGCACATTGCACTAGCCATATTATGTATTGCACAAATTATCTTAGACATTTCTGCAAGTCGTAACTCATTTTGCATACCTACTTGTTGATTGTATATTGCGACAATTATATCAAGAGGTAAGAGTACCACTAGTTTATCATCTTATTCATGCGGTAGGAGCCTGCAGTACATAGAATCCCAAAAAATGTCACACTTTGGTCCCCGTATGAAGCCTAAGGAGGTTGCGACTAAGAACACAGACAGTCCCCAAGGTTCACCCATATAGAACTAGGCATGCGAATGCATGAATAAGGGCCCGTGTGCACACTTGGATATTCCTCTACGCAAGCTCAGAAAGGCCCTTGCGTGCGAGTACCCACTGTCTGCCGCATGTGCGCATAGAAAGATTGCAACGCATACATTGTGATGCAGTGCACACTTCACTATGACAGGCATGTTGCCCCAATCACACTGGGATAGGGTCTCAGCCCAACACACACAAGTCCCAAAGCAAATTGGCATGCTCTTAAAAAAATAAGCATTGCTTTGAAAATGTGGGCATTGAAGCTAGTAAAAGTTTTCTAACTTTTTATATAGCCTTGGAGGTCATTCCACGAATCTGTAAATTGAATATTACAAAGTAAGGCATAAGACTCGCACCTAGGTTGAGCCACCAAGGAGTCCATCACAAAGCCAGTTACATAGTACTTGCACAAAAGTATTCGCACAAAGTACCATAATAAGGTGAGCCATCGAGAGCAAGAGAGAGCAAGTGAGCAAGCTTGTATTTTTGGTCATTAAAAACTCCTATGTCTTGAACCTTTAGTAAGAAGGGGAGATGAATCTACAGCAACATAGGATTGGATCTCAGTGGATCGTGGCAGAGAAGCCACTTTGTCACTACAATGTCCTGTAACAAATTTAAGTCGTCTGCAAAGGATTCTACCTATCGTTCAATGTTAACTATCATTTCTTGTGGTGCCCGTGTCGTCTAGCTTTCTACAACAGTACACTATCCAGGGCAAATATTTTGTTAAGTAGAAACGATAACTCTTCCTGATGGCCCCACCGATGTTTCTATACCACTTGACATTGCCATTGATTGCCACATCTCTACTTAAGAATTTTAACTAAACTCCCTTTCGAAGCTTGTGCCAAATAGCATTCTCTAATGGGTTTCCCCTATCTCTTAGGATTGACTAACCCATGTGCAAGCACCATTGACATGGAACCTTTCCCCCCTTCGATCTTCATAGTTCTCATTTGAATATTTTCTACTATCGCCAACATCTGCACCCACGGGTGCTCCACGTAGGCTCATGCCCCATGTTTTGCAACGACTACTGCACCCTCCTACTCATCAAGGACTTACATTGCTCTGACAGCCAAGTATGGGTCGCACGCTTAAGTGTCGTCCATTTTCAAGGCTAGTTGAATCGGCAGGTGAGTTGTTACACACTCCTTAGTAGATTTCAACTTCCATGAGCACCATCCTACTGTCTTAATCGACCAACACCCTTTGTGGACTCTATGTTAGTGCACAGTTGTACTCCGTAACTTGACTTTCGGTTCATCCTGTATCGCCAATTCTACTTGCCAAAAATGGCTTACTTGGAGCTTGGATTATTTTGCTCAACTCATCAAAGTTGCCAAGCCATCTTACCTATTTAAAGATTAAGAATGGTTCAAGGGCATTGTGGCCTCGATGCCTTTAATCATTGCCTTTACCCGATAGAACTCTGACTATGGCGTTAGCTGTCCTGAGGGAAACTTTGAAGGGAACCCACTACTAGATGGTTCGATAAGCCTTTTGCCATTATACCCAAGTAAGACGAACGATTTGCATGTTAGTATCTCTACGAGCCTTCAGTAGAGTTTCCTCTAGCTTCGCCCCTCTTAGGCATAGTTAACCATCTTTTGGGTCCCGACAGGCATGCTCTCACTCAAACACTTCACAAAAGATCTGGGTCGGTTAGTGGCTCCCCCCTTAAATAAGTATCCCACCAATCAGCTTACTTGCACCTTCTAGGCTTGCTCACCCATCGACTTGTAAGAAAGCCAAACTCCTTGGTTCACGTTTCAAGATAGGCTGAATGGTGAGCCCATTGGCCATCACTTATGCACATGGTGCCACTATGGCACGCCTCGATGGTTCAAGCAATGTGACCAGCCACAACGACGATTTCTCCTCGGGTGACGTCCACCTGGGCTTTGGCGGGCTCGATGACCCCTACTGGTTAGCTCCTCAAGCCATGCAACAAACCATCATTAGACGTTCCACATCTAGTCAAGGCACACCACTAGCACCCATCTACTTCCCTCCCAATAATTTTAAGCACTCTTTGACTCACGTTTCAAAGTCCTTTTCATCTTTCTCTCGCGATACTTGTTTGTTATTGGTATCTTGCAATTATTTAGCCTTGGATGGAATTTACCACCCAATTTGGGCTGCATTCCCAAACAAACTGACTCGTTGATAATGCCTCATGTAACAACAAGGTATGAGCCAAATCGGGCTCTCACCCTCCTTAACACACCTTTCCTAGATACTTGATTCTAATTCGTCACTAAGGATGTCTCTCTAGACTATAATTAAAGCTTCAGGCTGCCTGATTTCTCAACTAGGCTGGTCCCATTTTGCTTGTCATTACTATGGGAATATTTATAAGTTCCTTCTCCTTTGCTTATTTATTGGCTTAAACTTAGTGGGTAGCCTCACCTAACATTGGGTCATGATTCCACACCCTGGTGCATGGAGTGGGATCTATGAGAGGCATCTCATTATTGCCCTACAACATCGATTCTTGCTGGCCAACACAATGAGGTGGCATCCACCTCTGATAATGTCGACAGTCGACCGTCATCCAACACTTCAGCATGCCATGCAACAGCACGGGGTTCCATCTATCACCTCCAAACTGGGGCAAGATTCAAACCAATGATTCTAGGCTTTCACAAGGAGCAATAAGTCGCATTACACCCATGCATGCATGCCCCTGACTTGCATCCTCGGGCACAACCTACGCTCATAAAATGGATGGTTCACAAGATTCTACAATTCACAACACTTATCGCATTTTGCTAAATTCTTCGTTGATGCGAGGGCAAAGATATCCATTATCCAGGGTCGTTTGATGTTTGGTTGGCAAGCCTCATTGGACTTGACAATGCAAAGCATACTGATCTATCACCTTAACATTTGCTCTCTTTTGGCACTTGACAATGCTCGCAAGCTTTTGTTTATCCCCCATAGCATTGAGCTCCATGTGAAAGCAAGGGTACACACACTATGAAAGAAAGTGACATCGGACAACCATCGCACATCCTCGTGTTAGATAGATCGCTCCATCATTCATACCTCTCATTAATGATCCTTTTGTAGGTTCACCAATGGAAACCTTGTCGCAAATTCTCTTTCCTCTAAATGATAAGTTTTAGTGGACTTCTTGTTGAGGTTTACACGACAAACCACCCATATTGCAGTGATCTGAACACTTTATCTGACCATTCAATTGGTAGGAGCGATAGGCAGTGTGCACAAAGGATAGGGATGTAGTCAACACAAGCTGATGACTCATGCTTTATGAATTCCTCCTTAAAGACCAATAATTGTAATGATCTATCCTGATGACGATGAAATTTTCATAAGTTTACCCAGGCCTTTCAACCAAGGCAATAGACTCATTGAATATATCAGAGTAGCACGCGTGCGACCAAAGACATCTAAAGGTATCATAGACCTATTATTGCCTCAAACTTCCATGGCCTAAGTGGCCATAGTCCTTCTAAGAAGCATGCCACAGGGCTTGGACCCCACATAACTGGTTAGCAAGCCGAGGTCTCATTCGTTAATAGAATTAACCAAACAAATCACTCCATCAATGAAGAACAACCATGCGCAACCACCCATGGAATCAAGGAAGGGCTCTCAGTCTATCAATCCTTATTATGTCAGGACCTTGTAAGCTTTCCTATGGTGAAGGTTTCACATCATCACGTAGAGAGAAGACCTTCTGTACGACGGGTGTGCAGGAAGCTAGGTAAGGGTCCTCGCACAGGCACTCACTATAGAGGCACAAATGTCATGGATCACTGAAGGCTGAGGCAGATGAAGTTTGGTGGGGTAGTGGGTGTGAAGGAATAAGGGCAAGGGTGCTCGCGTAGCTCTTTCTGCGCATGCGCATGGGTGTTTGGGGATGACATTACAAAGGCACTAATTCCAACAACTTCAAACTTGCCATTGAAGTACATTTTGTGGAAAAAGGTACGCGGTGCGACGAGTGCTCTTGTGGCTCCTGCTGCATAAATGTGCGGGGTTTTAAATTGTCGCTGAAGTGGATGTGCACACAAAGATGAGAATGCTCGCAACCTTAAATTGGCATTGAAGGCTGTTGAGGTGTATACAGTAGGTGGTGTGGTGACGTGAATTGTTCGACGTGTAGCGCAAAGCACACTTTGCATGGAGAAAAGCATGATGCACATGCATACGTGCAACAAATTTAATCTAGAATTAATACATTTAAATGCATTTAACTGGGGTGGCTTCTCATGCTAAAATTTCTATATTACACTGCTATATCAATTGAGCAAAATTTTATTTGTTGAGGTTAATTCTAAACTGGAACTTTGAAATTTTATATAGCTATATTTTTTGGTATTCTTTATACTATTGTTGGAAGTGGTTAAATTAATTATTGTAAGTGTTGTGCTGTGCAATTTATTAGTAAGAAAAATTTCATTTGTCAAGGTCAATTCTAAACCTAAAACTTTGAAATTTTATATAGCTATAATTTTTTGTTTTCTTTGTACTGCTATTGGAAGTGGTTAAATTAATTATTGCAAGTGTTGTGCAATGCAATTTTTTTTGTAATTACTCTGTTATGTGTTGTACTGGAAGTGTTGGAAAATAATTACACAGGTTGTGTTTGTAGAAATAATTATTGGTCAAAAAAATCACCAAAAGTTCTTATTGAAATAATTGCTACAATTGCTTTGTTATGTTGCTTTTGTTGTGTTGGAACTACTAGAAGTGTAGGATGATACCTATAATTTGGTTAGCACCAAATCAAAGAGGAGCACCAAGAAGGGAAAAAGTTGTGAACATGTGTCCCCTATGTTTAATGAAATGCTGGTTAGGGAATGTAGTTATATTGTAAACTCAACAAATAGGGAAGTTGTATTGGTAGTTTCTACAACTGATAGTGAGGTGGAAGCAGATTTGTATGATAGTGAAATACTGGTAAACTCTTTATCCATTGAGAGTGACATTGGCATGGGATGTACTATAGAGTTAGAGGATTCAAACTCTTATATGGTGATGGAAGGAAAGGCAATCATTGCTTAGGACATAGTAGGTAGAAGTAGGGATAGGAACAACTTGATGAACAATGGAGTGTTGGGGCAAGGGAACATTCAAAATCATACCAGTAAAGATCAGAATTAGGAAGGGCAGGACAATGTGATGCACAGAGTGGGATATGATGTGGTCGGTAAACAGAAAAATTCGAACAAAGTAAGCTTCAAGAATGTGTTGATAGTTGGAAGGAACTGAAATACTGCAACTACAGCAACCACTAAGTGATTTTCTTATATAGTTCTGAAAGAGGTTGCTGTTAAGATAACAGATTATGTCATACATGATAAGATTAGTATGTTAGATTTGGCATGTAGTAGATGCAAGGAGTTTCATCAATTTGATATGGTGGGGAGAGTTTATGGCATTACCCTCTCAGTTTTACATTATTATGAAGCTTTTACAATGCAGGTGGGGGCATTTAAAAAATTTTAAAATATATCATCTATCATCAGGTTGCTTTTGTCTTCATTTTGATTCAATTGAGGATAGGCATGTGGTGTCACTTAGGGGACCTTGGTATGTAGTGGGACAAACCATGGGGTTGGATGTATGGGTGAGATTTCCAATGCTTCATTTGTTATATTAGGATATAAAAAATATTTTATGTTTTGTGAAAGCTATTAGGGAAACAAATTTTATTGGATGATTGGATTGCTTATTTGTAATGATCCTTGCACGCAAGGGTCTGTATGAGGATGGACCTCTCAAAAAATTTGAAGTTGAGCTTGTGGATGAGTGGGCTATTAGGGAACACATTCCAACCTTTTGAGTATGAGGACCTTCCTCAGATGTGTTACTTTTGTGGCCATATTGGCCACTACATAGATCAATGTTCAACGAAGGGGAAACATTTTAATTTGACATTGGAAGTGGAGGGGAATAGAGCAGGTAGGAAGGAGGAGACTAATAAAACATCGTAAAGGAACTAGCAACCTCAAGAACTAAGCACTCTTTGGGATGAGGATGAAGGAGCACGAAATGGACTATGCCCTTGGATGCTAGTTCAACTGAGAAGGAGGGGTACTATGCCTATGCAAGGAAGATTTCAAAATCCCATAGTTGCTCCAAACTTTCAGAGGGACCTAAGGGGGGTCATTAATAATGGTGGAGAAGGGAGGTACCCAGGTAGGAATAGTAGTGTCTCTATTATAAGTGGTAAGGAACCTTTGGATCTGAAAGGATACATTAGGGAGGGAAGGCACAAAGTAGGTGACTCAATTTATCAAATGAATCTAGCTTAAGAAGAGTTCATTAGAGGAGGACACCAATGGGAAAAGAAGATTACAATAGGGTGGTGGTACATTGGGGGAGGTTCAAGCCATGTGGTTGTATAAAACTAAATGGAGATAGAGAGAGAGGAATCTCTCAACTGTAGTTTGCAGGTTGCAGCATTTGCAATGGAATGTGTTTGGTGATGAAGTGGTGTAGGGATTATGTTCACGTCTCCAAGCAGGGTGATCGATGTGTATGCATTTATTTGGAAGAGGTGGATGCTCTCCTTAGTTACTGCTACTATAGTTTCTAGAAAAGTTTCTTGTTAGGGAACTAGAAAGTTACTTTGAGACATGCTCAGTGCTGTATTAGAAGGCCATGCAACTCTTCATGCATTAATGGCTAGACACAAAGTGGGCAGCAGGCTAAGGGGAAATCCAACATGGTGCTGGAAATGAAGATGAGATATTTGCTGGAAATTAACAGTGTGGTTTTGCAATGTGCTGATGCTCCATTTAAATGCATGATACACTTGAGGATGCATACAATGAATAAGGATGCAACATCGGGATGTAGTTATGTTGAATGCAGGAATAAAAATGTTGATGACATGGGCCAATTGGTGGAGGTGAGGTTGCCACTGGATGACTACTGCAGTGTTAGAATATGGCAATAGGTAGGGAATTTAGCTATTGTTATGAACTCTTTAAGCCATGTTGGCATTCTATTGGGAGGTCAATTACTACTAGAGTGGTGCTGAACATGTGCTTGGTGGCATATCATAAGTATTATGAATGAGATGATGTAGGCAACAGCTTTGTTTGGTGATGTATTATTATTGGAATGGTGCTGATGGAGTGTACTCTGGTAGGAAACTTGTTGTATGGTGACCCAAAAATTTGTAATGTGTAGGAATACAGGGGAACGTTGTAGATGTCAATTGAGGAGTTCTAGACAGTGCTTTTTCAACTATGCTATAGCAGCAAATATAATTACAGTCACTATAGTAGCAAAAAAAATTGATATTATTGTAGCAATAAATGCAATTGAAGATGTAACAGATGCAATTGTTGTAGTAGTAATTTTTGATGTTATTCTAAGGTCTCCTCTAATTTGGCTACATGTGTGCTTCCTTCTTTACAGAAACTACAACAAGAATAATGCAGCAACAACAATAATAGTTGGATGGTCAGGGAACTGCATCAAGAAGGTATTTGTTGATTGTGCAAAATTTGCAAAGTAGCTAGGATTAATGCATAGTAGAGCAGGGCACATACTTACCTCATTTCTTAAATCATCTTATCGTTGATTGTTTGGAACATCTGGGGCATCTAAGGTAAAAAAATCAAAAAGTTATCTAGGACATATTGTAAAAGGATGTAACGTTGCAATGGTAGCATTGTTGGAAACAAGTGTTGGGTGGTTTGAGAGAAGCCAGGTAGATAAGTTGTTGGGGAAAACATGGAAGTTTTATACTCAACCTTCACAGGTCCTATCAGATAGGATTGTTCTGATGTGGAGGGATTGGATATCGATCGACATCATCTATTCCTCCTTGTAGATGATTTCCTTTTTTTAGAAATAGTACTATTATGGCATGGAGGTGCTTGGTTGTTTATGCTTCGAAAGATCATATAAAGCAAAGAGATGTTTGGAACAACACTAGAAATAGATTTCAGTACTCTGAGCCACTTATGATTAATGAGAATTTTAATGTGCTTCTATCGCAGGAGGAAAAGAAGGGTGGGAAAAGGTTTTCACATCGCCAACCATAATAGGAATTTGCTGATTTCTTTGCAAGAAATGGAGCTTTTTGACTATGGTTTTGTGGGTTATAGGTACTCCTGGTGTAACAACAAAGTTGGAAATACAAGGACTTGGGAAAGGCTGGATAGGACCTTTCTTAATGAAACAAGGCTAAATGCCTCTCCTAGCACTACTATTACTCACCTCCCTCAAATTGGTTCGGATCATTGCCTCATGCTGATCACATTTAAAGAAAAGTTGTTCAATAAGATTAGGAGAAGTTGTAATTTGAAAATGTTTGGCTCACATTCCTAAAGATTATAGAAATTGTTCGGGACAAAGGCATAGGCTTATAGAAGGGGACAAAATGGCTTCTTTATAAACAAAATTTTGAAGGGCCGTGGTTGTATTGAAAAAGTGGAGCAAAACTAAACTGGGTAATATTCATGAAAATCATAGGAAATTACAAATGTCAATATAAGAAATACAGATGAAGGAATTAAATTGTGGACTCAAAGAGTGGGAAAATAATACAATTACTGAGCATATTAAGGTATATCAAGAGATGGTGGACTTGGAGGAGACATGGTGGTGGTAGAGAGCTAGAATCTAGTGGGCAAAGATGGGGAACTACAACACTCAATTTTTTCATACTATTTCCATTACAAACTTTAGAATCAATTATATTGGCAAGACAAAAGATCAAGGAGGGTAATTATACAATTCACATGGTGACATCAAGGAATCTCTTATGAGTTTCTTTGCTAAGAAATAGTGTACCCATAGGGACCTCGAAGACATTCCATCTCATTCCTCCTTGAAGTCAATTTCAACTAAGCAGGAAGCCTCCCTTGTAGCCACTATTATAAATGATAAAATTAAAAGTGCTATAATGTCAATAAGGAGAAATAAGGCACTAGGTATGGATAGTATTTCAGCTGAGTTTATTCTAGGTTATTGGCACATCACGTATTCAAATATCATTAGGGTAGTTAAGTAGGTTTTTATTGACTCAAACATACATAAGCATTGGAAGGATATTGGTTGTGCTAGTTCCAAAAATGCAGGAGGCTAACAAGTTGAAAAAATTTAGAATTATCATCCTCTATAATGTTATATACAAAATTTTTAAAAAAATTCTTGTAGAAAAACTCATGAGAGATCTCTTAGCTATTGTGGCAAAAGAGTAGAATACTTATGTTCTAGGTTTTAGCATCTCTGATAATGTGTTTTTGGCTCAACAAGTGGTAGCACATATGCATTCTTCAACATCCATGGTTGGTCTTATAGCATTGAAACTAGATATGGATCAGGCATATGACAAAGTCAATTGGAAATTTGTTATTGATATGTTGAAGTAGCTCCACTTCCCTAATAGATGGTGTCAGTAGGTGGAAGCTTGCATTAAGAACCCAAAATTTTGCATGCCTTTGAATGGCGTGTGCTTACCATAGATTGAAGCATCTAGAGGCCTGAGATCCTCCATCCCTATATTTGTTTACTATTATTTCTGATTATCTATCATGGCTTATACATCAACACATGGAGTGAGACTCTAAGATTATGATGAGGATCACTCCTAATTCTCTTCTCATTACTCACATTCTTTATAGAAATGATGTGATGATTTATGCCCTTGTTACATATGCTACACAAAAAACGATCAGGGAAACATTAAAGCTCTATGAGAATCATTCAGGCCAATTTCTGAACATCACGAAGTCAAGAGTTCTATTTAGCAAAGGGATAAAGCCAAAGCATAGGAAAATAATTATAAGCAAGTTATATTTGAATCAAGCCTTTAAAATGAATTACTTGGGAATTCCAATTTTAGCAATGAAACTACAAAGCAAGGATTTCAACCACATAATTTACATGGTGCATACATGCATGCCAAAATGGAGGGCGAGACCACTGTCACTTGTTGGGAGAATCAGCATGATTAACTCAGTAATTTTATCGATTCCTACTTTCTATTTGGGACATTGCTTGATGCCAAGCAGAGTTATTAACAAATTAGAGAAGGTAATGCATAGTTTTCTATAGATTGGGAACTCTACAAAGAGGTCCAATCACTATGTTAATTCGGAGTTGATTACTTAAACAAAGGAGCTGGGAAGTTTGGGTGTCCACAACTTATTAAGGTGGAAAATTGCTCTTGTAGCCAAGTATTACAAATGATTACTTGCAAATGAAGTTGATTGTTAGGTTCAAATATTTTGGAAAAAATATTTCATGCAACAAAACACGATGAAAACTCCTCATGTGTTTCACACACTTGCAAGCTTATGGACCTAGCATTGGAATGAATACAGCAAAACTCGGTGTGGAGAATTGTAGATGATAAAAATACATCTTTTCTCGATGATAATTGGTTAACTTTCCACCCCCTAAGTATACAGCCAACCTACATCAACATGCAAGAGCTGCAACCCAACTGAGATGAATGTGTTGTGGAGGACTATCATGTGTGGAATGCAAGAAATTTACAAAATTATTTTGATGAGGAACTTGTTGACCATGTTAAACATTTCCTTGGGCTAAATTGGAAGATAAGGATTATCACTACTTTATTGAGTCTGAAGAAAAAATGATCAACACTAGAATTGTATACCATAATCTCTCCTTGGAGCAATGCTATACTTTTAAGGATATTGCTTAGGTTTGGATGATTAAGCTACAATCAAGAATGGTGTTGTTTTTGTGGCACCTCCTTAATGTTGCTCTCCCAACTAATGCATGGTTGCATTCACACAAAATTGGGGAAAATTCCTACTATCCTTGGGGCTATTTAGAAAATGAATCCATGGACCACTGCTTTTCGAATTACTACATGGCCAAAGATCTTTCTAATTCATGAGAAACCAATTTCATGCTCACGAATAAAAGGGATGATCCATTGAAGTTTGCTAATTTATAACAACTACTAGAATTGTTGAAATGCAACATTAATTGTTGGAAAAGTCATAGAATAATAAAGTTTATGACTACTGCTCTGTACTTTCTATGGTTTAATAGGAACAAAAAGAAAATTGGTGAAAGTGTACTTAATTTAAAAGCTCTGCATTACCATATTGCTGTTGTTATCTCTCATATTTCTACAGGATCCAACATTGCCATTTCCCAACCAGGAATCCAATCAACCCCATGGGGTTCTCAGTAAAGCCAGTAAAGCTACAATGGACTCGTCCTTGTGGCTGGCTGGATTAAATGAAACTATGATGCGATGTTGGATATAAATTCTGTGGTTTTTATTGGTTTAATAGTTAAAAATTATGCAGAAGCACCCCTTAATTTTATGAAGAGAAAAGTCATATTAGCCTCTTCATCTATGGTCGAACTTATAACAATACTACAGGCATTAGAATACTTGAGTTTTTATTACCCAAATGCTACTACAATTCATTTGCAATTGGGCTACAATAAGGTGATTATGAAACTCAATGTGGTTATTCACACATGTTGATGCACCACATCCTTTCTACTATATGTTTAGGAATGCTATCAGCTATGCTCAGCAACTGAAGGCTTTTAAAACCATGTATATGCTACAAGAAAGAAATGTTGCTACACATTGGATTGCATAATAACCCTTATCTTTTGATTTTTGTGGGAACAAGTTATGCCCCTTCCTAAGCTACTTAGTAAGCTTTTGTTTATTGATTATGTTTTCAAACCTCCATAAGGAGGTAACTTTGTAGGCTTAGACCCTTATCACTATCAAAGGAACCCAAAAACTTCATGAGAGTGGTGGTGAGAGTGGTGAGGGTTTCACATTACCAGGTAGAAGGAAGATTGTCGATGTGATGGATGCGCAGGAAGCTGAGTGCGAGTGCTCATGGGGGTGCCTACGGTGCATGCAAACATCATTGATCACTGTAAGTTGAGCCACAGAAAGTTCGACAATGCGGCAGGTGTGAATGAATCAGGGCGTAGGCGCTTACGCGGCTCATGCTACATGCATTACAGGGGTTCAGGGACAACATTACGAAGATGCAAAGGTTGGCGACATCAGGCTTGGCTTTGAAGTACCTTTTATGGAGAAAAGTTGTCAGTTCAGAGGACTTGTAGGAAATAGAGTGAGTTTGGTCATGCAGCTCCTATTGAATGCATGCAAGGGGGTTTTTGGGAAGCACTCACAAAGGTGCAAAGCTCACAATTCAAATGGTGCTAAAGGTGATTAAGGTGTATAAAGTAGGCAGCATGGTGATGTGAATAGCATGAATTACAGAGCGAAGCATGCAACGTGTTTCGTAAAGCATGGTGCAAATGTGTGCATGAAAGGAATTTAATCTTCAATTAATACATTTTTATGCTTTTCGTATGGTAGAGAAATGTAATCGGAGTAACAACTATATGTTTTTAGCAACGCATATCTCATTTTGGGTGCTTGGGGTGGCTTCTCTTGTAATAATTTCAATAGTACTCTGCTACATCAATTGAACGAAATTTCACTTATAAAGATCAATTCTAAACCTAAAAATTTGAAATTTCATATAGCTCTATTTCCTTGATTACTTTATGCTGCTATTGGAAGTGGTGGTATTAATTATTGAAAGTGTTGTGCTGTGCAATTTCTTTGTAGTTGCTTTGTTGTGCTGTTGTGCTTGAAGTGTTGGAAAATAATTGCATAAGTTGTGTTGGTTGAAATAATCATTGGATTTGTTGCTTGAAATAATTACGACAATTTCTTTACTATTGTTGTTGTGTTAGAATTGTTGGAAGTGCAGGGTGATACCTATAGTATGGTTGGCACCAAATCCAAGAAGAGCACTAAGAAGGGGAAAAGTTGTGAAAATGTGTCCCCTACACGTAACGAATTGCTGGTTAGGGAATGTAGTTATATTATAAACTCAGCAAACAGGGAAGTCGTATTGTTAGTTTCTGTAATTAATGGTGAAGTGGGAGCAGATTTGAATCATAGTTAAATATTAGCACACTCTATATCTTCTGAGAGTGACATTGGCATGGGATTTACTAGAGATTTAAAGGAGACAAACTTCTACATGGGGATGGAGTGAAAGTAGTCATTGCTTAGGACATAACAGGTGGAAGCAGGGATAGCAACAACTCTATGAACAGTGGAGCACCAGGGTAACGGAACATTCATAATCATGCCAATGTGGATTAGAATAAAGAAGGGCAGGACAATGTGATGGAAGGAGTGGGATATGGTGATGGTGGTAAATAGGACAATTCCAACAAAGTAAGCTTCGAAGATGTACTGATAGTTAGAAGGAACTGAAAGAGGTTGCTACTGAGAAGCGAAAGAGGTTGCTGCAGAGATAATGGATTACGTAGTATAAGGTGAGATTACCTTGTCAGATTCGACATATAGCAGATGTAAGGAGTTTCATCAGTTTGACCTAGTGGGGAGAGTACATGGTTGTACCCTCCCTTTCTACATTATTGTGAGTATTGTATAGCATAGGTGTGGGCATTTCAAAAGCTTTAGAATATTAGATCTATCATTAGGTTGATTTCGTCTTAACTTTGATTCAATTGAGGAAAAGAATGCAGTGTGCCTTTGGGGACCTTGGTAGGTAACGAGACAAGATATTAGGTTGGATGTATGGACCCCTGAGTTTAGGCCAAGTGCTGTGACTTTAATGTGTGCCTCAATATAGGTGAGATTCCCTATGCTTCCTTTACTATACTGGGACACAAAAAATATTTTACACATTGCTAAAGCTATTGGAAAATGAATTTTACTAGATGGATGGATTGCTGATTTGCAACGATCCTCATATGCAAGGGTCTATGTGAGGATGAACCTCTTGAAATCGTTGAAGTTAGGAATGTGGCTGACTGGGCTATTGGGAAAGACATTCCAATCATTTGAGTATGAGGGCCTTCCCCATATGTATTACACCTGTGGCAATTTTGGCCACTATACAAAATAATGTTTAACTGGGGGGAACGAGTTGATTTGATGGGGCCATGTGGAGGGAAACGCAATAGGTGGGAAGGAAAAGATTAATGAAACATCATAAAGAAACTAGGAACCTCAACAACCAAGCAGTCAGTGGGATGAGGATGAGGTTGTAAGGAAAGGGCTAGGCCCTTGGATGCTACTGTAATCAAGAAGGAGTGTTGTAATGCCTATGTAAGGAAGATTTCAAAATCATACAACTACTCTGAAGTTTCAGAGGGACCATAGGGGGTAGCCAATAATGGTGGAGAAAGGAGGTACGCAGGTAATGCCTCTATTGCAAGGGGTAGGGAATCTTTCAAGCAAGTATGGACCTCGAAGGATACATTGGGAAAGGAAGCTACAAAGCAGGTGACTTAATCTATCAAAGGAGGCTAGCTTGAGAAGAGGTCAAATGAAGACGACACCAATGGGAAGAGAAGGTGGTAGTAGAGTGGTGATATGGTTGAGGGAGTTTCAAGCCTGGTGGCTATATAAAACTAAATAGAGAGAGGGGAACCTCTCAACTGCATTTCATGGGCTACATCATTTATAATGGAATGTGTTTGGTGATGAAGTGTAGAGGTGCAAGCTATAGTGAAAGGTGTAGGGACTATGTTCATGTCTCTAAGCAGGGTGATTGGTGTGGATGCATTTGGCTAAAAGTGGTGGATGCTCTCTTTAGTTTTTGTTGTTATAATTGTCATTAAATTTTGTTGACGACGAGCTGGAAAGTTGCTTTGAGATAAGCTTATTATCTTATTAGAAGGCCATGTAACTCTTCATGCACTAAGGGCTGGGTAAAAAGTGGGCAATAGGCTAAAGGGAAATCAAACAAGGTGTTGGAAATGAAGATGAGAAGTTTGTTGGAAATCAATAGTGTGGTTTTGCAATGTATTGATGCTCCATTTAATTGGGTGATACACTTGAGGAAGTAGGAATGAATGGGGTTGTAGTATTGGGATGCAGATATGCTAAATGTCAGAATAGAAATGAGGATGGCATGGGCCAATTGGTAGAGCTGAAGTTGCTACTAGAGGACTGTTGGAGTGCTAGGAGATGATCAAAGAAAGGGAATTTGGTAACTATTATGATTTCCTTATGCCTTGTTGGTATTCTAATGGCAGGTCGATTTTTTCTGCAGTGATGCTTGGTGGCATATCATAAGCAGTATGAATGTGAAGAGGTAGGTAGCAATTTTGTGTGGAGACATGTAGCTACTAAAATGGTGCTAGTGGAGTCGGATGGGTTAGGGAGCTTGCTGTATGATGACTCAAAAAAATGATAACTGCAAGAATAAATGGGAATGCTGTAGAATTGAAGTTTGAGGGCATTCTAGAAACAAGTGGAAGTTCAAAGAGACAAGACAACATGTAATTTTTCTTTACAACTGGTTATGTCATCCGAATGGGATTGCTAAATTCCTTGAAATGCTAAGATGTTTGGACTATGCAATGCTGGGCATGGTGTGTGGAGTTATGTGGTTATAGCTTCTTCAAATGCTTTCCTAGGTGTGGGAATTGGATATACACTTCATATGGAAGTGCTACAAGTATGTTTGAAGGCCAGCTGCTATTGGTGGGAGATACTAAAGGTTGCTATGCTTTAATGTTGCCAAAAATGATTAAGTTCATCGTATGGAATATTTAGGGAATAAAGGATAAGAAATCTATAGGTTACCTACAACAGTTTATAAGAATAAGGAGTATTGTAGCAGTGGCTCTTGTTGAAAGTAGGGTGGAGAAATTCAGTAGGAGAGATGCATATTTGCTGCTTGGTAATGATTGGGAGTTTGCAGTGCAACCATCATCTGGATTGTTTGGAGGGATTATGGTTCTATTGTGGATCTGGGTGAACTTGAAAGTTATGAAGATTTTGTTGCAAGTACTTGAAGTGTAGGCAAAGGTAGGGGAGGATAAGCTAATAAAATGTTGTGGTGTATGCTTCTAAGGAGCCTATCAAGAGGAATGTTGTGTGGGAGTTCCTAAAGGAGTAAGCTAGAGGTGGGAGACCCATGATTTGTGTAGGGGACATCAATGTTGTAATGCCACAGGAGGAGAAGAGAGGAGGAAAGAGGTTTAGAAGTAGTTGAGCATAGTTCCAAAATCATGCAAGTATTAAAGTTCATTGACTTGGGATATTTGGGTAACAGGTACACTTGGTGCAATCAAAAAGAAGGAGGTGCTCGAATATTGGAGAGGCTAGATAGAGTGCTAATGAATCTTCATGGAATATAGGACTTTTCCCTCCATATAGTTACTCATTTGTCATGCAATAGGTCAAAGCACTGCCTATTACTTATTGAGTTGGGGACACATTAGGGGATGACAAATGAAAGAAGAGTGCTTGGCTTGCATTTCCTTAGACTGTAGGGGTTGTACAAAAAGTGTGGAATAGATCAGCAAGAGAGAATCCCATGGAGAGGCTTTCTACAAAATTCTATAGATCCCGAGCTGCTTTGAGTAAGTGGAGCAAGACTGAGATGTGCAATCTTATTGATAGAAATGGTGAACTTGAAAAGGAAATTCAAGGTCTACAACTAAAGGAATCTTAGATGGGTCTTAATGATCAAGAGCATTTTTTGCTCGGACTTCTCTTTTCTTCTTTTCATAGGGCCAATGCAGTTGATGAGAGATGGTGTTGGCAAAGAGCAAAGCTCCAATGGGCTCAACTGTGGGATTATAATACTGGTTTCTTTCAGCCTATTATGACTTCTAATTGGAGAGATAAGCATATATTATAGTTGAAGGATGACAAGGGAGAGGTGGTTAGTTATGTAGATAAAATTAAAAGCATGTTGGTGAACCATTTTGAGTCAAATTGGTATAATATTGATGTTGATTATTCTCTACTATAATACTAGCCTTATAGTTTCATTAGATTAGAATTGGAAGGAATTCTCACCATGTATGTTACTGAGGAAGAAGTGATCAGAGCTATCAGATCTTTAGGGAAGAACAATGCATTAGGAATGGATGGGGTTACAGCAGACTTCATACAGGGGTATGAGGAGATTACTCAGGAGGATATTGTAATAATTATACTACAATTGTTTCATGATAGATAGATGTCAAATGATTGGAAAGATACTCTTATTGTACTTATTCATAAAGTTCAAGGTGTAGATTGATCAAAACAGTTTATGCCCATAAGTTTTTGCAATGTTATATACAAAATAGTGGCAAGGATCTTGGTTGCAAGATTGAAGATGTTTTTATCTGACCTTATTGTTAATGAACAAGGTGGTTTTGTATTGGATAGATCTATCTAAGATAATGTATTTATTGCTCAAGAAATAACAACAAGGATACACTCTTTGGTCTCTAGAGAGGGTCTTACAGCAATAAAGATGGATACGAAACAAGGATATAATAAGATGAGATGGCCATTTGTCATTGATATGATGACATTTTTGGGCTTCCCAGTAGTGTGGTGTGAGTGGTAAATGCTTGTATCTCAACATTGAGGTTTGGGTTGTTATTGAATGGGGTCAAAATCCCATGGATTAGGGCCAAGAGAGGACTTTGGCAAGGATTCCTATTGTCACCATATCTATTCACCATTGCATCTGATTTTTAATCTAGGCTTGTGAGGAAGTATGAAGTTACGATATTGGTGGGATTTCGGTGTGGGCTAACTACAATTATTTTCCATTTGTTATATGTTGATGATGTCATTCTATATGCTCCAACTACATGTGCTACTCCTAGCATGGTAAGACAGATTATGATAGATTATGGAAAGTATTCTGGGTAAAAGGTAAATCTTGCTAAATCAAGAGTCTATTTTAGTAAAGGGATGACGAGAAAGAGAAGGAAGATGGTGGCTAGAATAGTTCATATGACCCAGGCCAAAAATCTTAATTATTTAGGGATACCTATTTTGGAAAAGTTGTTAAATAAGGGAGACTTTAACTTTATCATTCAAAGAGTAGAAGAACAAGTTGCAAAATAGAGAATCAGACCTAGTTTCTTGGTAGGTAGGATTATTATGATCAACTCTGTGCTAATAGCGATTTCTAATTTCTACTTGAGCCATTGTGTGGTGCTAAAGGGGGTGATCAATGTATTAGAAAGGATGTTCAGAAGATACTTATGGTGTGGGCTAATTAAGGATATGCAATGCATTATGTGGATAGTAATATCACTTTTTCAAAGGAGGAGGGGTTTTGGGTATCCATGATTTTAGTTTTTGGCAATGGGCCTTGATTATGAAGTAATGCAGGAGGATCTTGGCAAGAGAAGATTGTGTGTGGGCAAAGGTGATGAGGAGTAAATACTTGATGGGAGAAAAGATGGGGGTGTTCCATGGGGGGCTTCGTAGTCATGTAGACTAATTAACGAGGCAATGTCATAGGCTATACCAAACGTTAAGTGGAGAATTAGAGAGGGTAGGGAGGTACTTATTACAGAAGACAACTGGCTCAAGTTTCTTCCAATCAAGTGGTGGCCTACTTACATTAATATGGAGGTATAATAGTCAAAATTTGTTAGTGAAGGTATTAATGAGCATTAGGAATGGGATGTGTGTAGTCTTAAAGCTTGGGCTAGAAAATTATTACTTTATAGGGTGTTGCATATTCCTTAGGCACTAAATAATAGAATGGACCTACTGGTATAATTACAAACTGTGTCCATGGAGGTGTACAATGCTATGCCCTATTCAACAATGGTTCATACTAGAATTGTAGAAAATGTTGGAAGCTCATTGCCAATTATAAGTAATTAGTTGGATTTTGAAGCTCAAGGTATGGCTCAATGTGAGGATTTTCATTTGAAGATTAGTTTAAAATTATATTCCTACCACTAAATGGCATTTTAAGAGGAGAATGGTGGAGTGTAGCAGCTAATTTGTGGATGTAACCAGGTCAAAACTTCACAATGTCTACTATGTGAATGTTGGAAGGTTGGAGAGGTTTGGAATGTTCAACACATGAAGGATGCTACTGTAGCTCTTATTGCAAGTAGCAACAGAAGAAGCAGCAGCAATTTTACATTACAGCAAGTATACAACACTTTGGAGGACAATGATTTGAAGTGTAGAGACATGTTTAAGCATGTTGCTATTGCTGCTACAACTCTTTATTGCACTTAGACTAATAAGAATTTTAAAAAAAATAAAGAGCAAGCGAGTAATGGTATTTTATTAAGAAGGATTCAAATTGATTTGGGGCTGCTATCTAAAAATGCAACTTGGCCTCATTTATGTCCTACAGGTGTACACGCAACTCACATGAGTTGAATGTTGCTTTATTTTGTGCTTCTCCTCCAACTGGATGGATCAAAATCAATATTGATGCAATGGTTTGGAACAATGCGTCTTGGCTAGGAATTGTTGTAAGAGATCACCTTGGTAAGCCATTGCTTGTTGCTAAAAGGAGGGTTGTTTTTCAATCAAGCATGTTATGGAGCTGCACGGCATTCTGGAGGCTTTGACATTGCTAAAGTCAAATTTCTTGATTTATCGTGCTATTGAGATTTAGTCAGATTCTACTATGGCTATTTAGTAGGTTGGCAATCTTCTACGACACCCTTCATGTGGAGGAAGATGCAAAGACTCCCTTTGGTATGTTCGAGGCATGGATACCTTTCGGTTAATGCATATTTATAAGTAAGGAAATGCTCCAGCAGACAGGGTGGTGCATTATGCATGTTCATCTGATTTTACTTTGGACTGGAGTATGCCCCTTCCTAAACCGCTTTTGATGTTGTTGTTTTTAGACTTTTTGTTTGATCCTGCATAGAGGACCTTTTGTAGCCTTCGACCATTAATAAATTATCAATGGAACCAAAAGACTTTGATTTCTCATAAGGTGTTGATGGAGTCCAAAGTGCAACATCTGTCAAACCTTGTTTGGCATCGTTTGAGGTTAATACTAGGATGGTATTTGATTGTCTTCAAGCCTCCCAACTTTTATTCTTGTTTAATTGAAACATCCTTAGCAAATGCTTTTGCAGTGGTTCCTCTTTCATAAATCTAAGAATTTCACCTCTGACTATGAAATACAAATGCCTACAATTGTCCCTCCTAATCATTACTGTACTTCTGAAGGCCAACACAATAGGATCAAAATTCTGTGATGTTATCCCATGCTAATGTACCCAGATCATGGTCTTGCTTTGAGCACTCTAATTTCCTCAAAGTAACAACATCGAGGGCATGACTAGGCCAGCTAAGGCCAGACTGCATCATTCACAAAAGGATCAGGGTGAGCGGTGCACACCAAAAGGTGGATCGACCGACCCCTAAACAAGCTCTAACTACGAGTTTTTTAACTATAACAACATAAATATATGCTAATGGAGATAAAATTACCATGGCTAGTAGCACTAGACTTGCCCTCCAAATGATCCCCATTAAGGGATTTAGATTGTACTCATTCCAATTACCAGACTCGAGGAGCCTGGTATTGCTATATACTGTCACTACCTCCCTGTGTCAGGATTGGGTAATTTGTGTGCCTGTTTCCTTCTTTTGATGTGGTAGTTGTTTCTTAATCTCACTCTCTAGAATTGAACCCTAATTCTCCATTACCTGTTGCCACCATGGTAGGCCTCTATCCTACCATTGAAACTTGATATGGCAGAAATCCAAATGACACATCACTGGCACAAAGGCTATGTGATCCGGCAAGTTATCATTAATCGTTAAGTAGACATGCAAAAGCCTACATCAACCTTTTACCTAATAAATGCATCCCTTCCAAAACTTGGGGTTTGGTGAACGTATTAGGTCTATAATTATTATGCTTATCTGAGTAGCAAATACAATCAAACTAACTATAACTAATTTGTTGAGCTATTCACAGTTTCATAATATGAACTTGTTCATTCTTACACATGCATGGCTTAATCTTTGAGACAAGTATATTACTACTAATAGGATCAACTAGGTAAGATTACAATGATAAAGTGCCATGCAAAACCTAATGTCAAAATTAACACGTTCGTCATGTCTATCGATAACTCACACAAAGGAAGCATGAATGCTCCAAAGTTGGGATATCATTAACTAAGTTTCGAAACATTGCCTCTCAACAGTTGCATTCGACAAGGATAACCCTCTTTGGTAGAGAATTGAAAGATCAAAATGAGTGATTACCATGTTTTTGCCAATAAGAGAGTAGGGATGACCATGCATTCAACAGCACTACAAAACACCACATTTCTAACACTGGAGTACTGTCGCATCATAAAAATAATTGAATGGAACTACCCAATTGATAGATAAACAAGAAACAAATGAACTTCCTCCAAAAGAAGACTTGATCAAGTGATAAAGCCCTACTCATATAACAGCTGACCACACCATGAGGTTGGAAAGCCATACAAAGCAGCAGCACAAAAAACATCTCCTGTCCCTAAATGCTCTCATGCCAATCCTATTCCATTAGTGCAAAGAGCCTTGAAGATGTACAAAAAAGTGCAAAGGGTCTAATTAGGGATGATGGCCTTAGCTAGTACCTGCATGGCACGATACGCAATACTTGGCACAATGTGCAAAGAGAACACCCACTAAATTGACATAAAGCCATGCATAAATTGCACCATTTGAAGAGAACACTTGAGCAACCCCTCGTTCTTCCATTGGCATTCCCAAGATATGTTTGGTCAAAAAGAGTCACACATTTCTTGAGCAAAATGCTGCTGCATGAGGAAAGCCACAATAGGCAGTCCCAGGAAAGGATTGAGCATAGACGACAAGGACTTGTCCAAGCACTAAGCGCACCATAGAACCTTCTCTGAGACATAATGCCAAAAAGAAAGAGCAAAGGGCTACAATTCAAATAGTGCATTACCCTATGCTCAACAACAGTAGTGCACCACTTGTGCAGTAGCCCTACATTCTCAAACCATAATAGATGTTACACATCCATGTGACAACAGCCTGTAGTGCTAAAAATCCAAAAAATAGCTGCTCTTTGTGGTCCAAACAAATCTCCCACTCAGGTTGGCTTAAAGCATAGATGAACAATGCATTGGTATGTGGATTATTTATTACAATAATTCTAAACAAGGCAAGATTACCAATATGTAATCAAACATATTCATGCACCGAAAGTACGTAAGGAAAAACATCTCGTAAAAAGTAACACTTCCGCAACTGACATTCTGCATGCGAGGGCAGCATATGAGGGTGCTTAGTAAGGACACCCACAAGCATGAATAAGCATGCAACCATGTGCGTGCATAGTGCACTGGCACTACATATGTTTAAACCGTACCTTTTTTGAACTTAAAATCATGGATTTTTCTGCAAGCCGAATAGCATTCAACATGCACACATTTTGGTTGCCAATAAGCATATGCGAACAGGCCCCCACACGGGCACAAACAGATGCTAGCATGAACGGATAGTGAAAGCCATGCCATTAGAGCTAGGCACTAGCTTATAGCCTAAAATGCTTAAACCCTTGCATATAATGCACCATGCAACTACCAATAATGTTGTGGGTCACACAACATGCAACACTCCCACTTACGAATTGCATATTGCATCAACTCTATCAAGGAGGAAGGCAATACTACCAATAAGTAATCACCTTAACCATGTGTCAGTAGCTTGTAGTAGTGAAAATATCCCAAAAAGGTTAAAAATTTGGATCCCCGCATGCCACACGTGCAGGTTGTTTTTGAAAGCACACAGACAAGAACCCCGAATGCAAGGATAAGCAGGCCACCATTCGTGCGTGCGGTGGACTAGCACTATGTGATGAAACCATATCAAAGATTAGAAGAACAATCTTACACTAGTTTGCAGGCTGCACTGCATCACACATTCCTACCTACAAATTGTATATTTGCCAAATTTCCATCACAGAAGAAGGCAAGGCTACTTATAGGTAATTGCCTGATCCCTAGGGTAGCAGCCTGTAGAGCTAAAAATCCTAATAAAAGTTACAATTTTCTTAAGCCAAATGATGCAACCACACATTGCACATCAGCACATGTCATTGGCACAATGCGTAGGTGTGGTGCACATGACTGCATGCTGCACCACCAGTGATCTGCGAAGGATACAACACAAAATTCCTAAATCATTGCACATGTTGCACCATCAATATTTCACTTTGCTATAGGTCGCACAACATCACACATTCCCACATTCGAATTGTATATTGTGACAAACCTGTCGATAAATGAGGCAAGTCTACCAATAGGTAATTGTCGTATCCTTAGGACAATAGCTTATTGAGCTAAAAATCCCAAGAAAAATTACACTTTCCTGAAGCCAAATGGTGCGAGCACAGATAGGATACAGCACATGCAGGTGCTGATAGGACCCAACAAGCATGCATGTTGATATGTCAACAAGTGCACACACGTGGTACACATGCCTGCACGAAGCACCAATAGTGCTCTGCAAAGGATACAATCCAAAACGGTTAAACTGTTGCACATGTTGCACCATCCATCTTTCACTTCACTGCAAGCCGCACAGCATCACACATGCCCCATTGTGGATTATATATTACAAAATTTATTTCTAGCAAGGAGGCAAGACTACCAATAGGTAATAACCTTTTCAATACCACAATAGCCAGCAGCGATAAAAATCTGAAAAACAAAATGTTACTCTTTTGCCCACACGAAGCGGGCACAGGTTGTCGTTGTGCTCCCATTAAAAGGCCCTCAAGCTTGTGCAGACACGAAACAGTGTAGAGGCAGACCATCACGCATGTGTACAGGGAGGCCACCACTCATGCATGCATTAAGACAAGACGTGCATTGCACTAGCAATACCTCACATTGCACCAATTATCTTAGACGTTTCTGCAGGCTGCAAAGCATTCCACATACCCACTAACAGATTGTATGTTGCGAGAATTCTATCAAGAGGTAAAAGTACCAATAGTTTATCACCTTATCCATGCGGCAGCATGCCGCAGTGCATAGAATCCCTAAAAATGTTACGCTTTGTGGTCCCCACATGTTGAATATCAGAGAAATTCTAGATACTGTTTTTGACCCTAAAATTCTCTTTTCTTTCCCGAATGATAAAGATCAAAAAAAGATTGGATCAAAAGACAATGCTATTTTGGAGTTTGATCTACAATTTTCCTGTGTAGAGGGGGATCCGGTATTTTCTGAGTCCTTATGCAAGGAATTACAAAAGAAATCGACAAAGATGTGAATTAGGAAAAATTGGTCGATGAAATCTGAATCGCAAACTCAATCTTGATATACCCCAACAAATATTATATTCTATTGTGTTACCATGAGATCTATTGGCTGCTGTGGATCATTTGATTGGAATGAAATTGGGAATGAGTACACTTGACGGACAATATGAATCACTTGAAAAGGAAACGTATTCGTTCTTTAGCAGATTGATTCAAGAATTGGACAGAGGTTGCCACTGAGCATGCAGAAAGGCCCCCATGCGCACTCGGACAATCCCCTCCCCTCGCATGTTGAGAAAGGCCTCCGTGCATGTGCCTATTGTCTACCACGTGCACGCACAGACACATTGAATTACATCCACTATGATGCAGTGCGCTCAGTGCTATGACATGCATGCTACTCCAGTCACACTTGAATAGGGACTCAGCCTAACACACACAAGCCCTAGAGCAAATTGGCAAGCTCATAAAAAAAAGGTATTACTTTAAAAATGTGAGCGACAAAGCCAGCGAAAATTTTCAAACTTTTTATAGAGCTTTGGACGTCACCATGAATGTGCAAATTGGCCAGTTACATAATACTCACACAAAAGTATTCACACAACATATCACAATCAGTAGATCTAAGTTGAGCTATCTAGAATAAGGGAGAGCAAGCAAGCTTGTATTTTTTGCTCATTAAAAATTCCTATGACTTCAACCTTTCATAAGAGGGGGGTGACAAATCTACTACATCATAGGGTGAGATCTAAGTGGGTCATGACAGTAAGGCCACCTTGTCACTTACATTGTCCTGTCACAAATTTAAGTCCTCTACAAAGGATTCTACTCACTGTTCATTCTTAACTATCATTTCTTGTGGTGCCCATACCGTCCAACTTTCTACGACACTGGACTAGCCCATGGTCATGTGTTGTTGGGGTGCCAAGCCCTTACTATAGGCCAACAGGAGAATGACAGACCTAAGCATCGCATCTTAGCATGAATTCTGACTTAGAGGCATTCAGTCATAATCCTACAAACGATAGCTTCGTGCCACTGGCTTTTGAACCAAGCACGATGACCAATTGTGTGGATCTATGGTTCCTCTCGTACTTGGCTGAATTACTATCATGACACATTCATCAGTAGAGAAAAACTAACCGATCTCACGATGGTCTAAACCCAACTCATGTTCCCTATTGGTGGGTGGACAATCTCACACTAATTGAATTCTGCTTCACAATGATTGGAAGAGCCAACATCAAAAGATCAAAAAAACAACGTCGCTACAAACGCTTGGCTACCACAAGATAGTTATCCTTGTGGTAACTTTTCTAGCACCTCTAGCTTCAAATTTTGAAAGCCTAAAGGATCGATAGGCCACTCTTTCATGGTTAGTATTTGTATTGAAAATCAGAATCAAAAGAGCTTTTACCCTTTTGTTCCACACGAGATTTTTGTTCTCGTTGAGCTCATCTTAAGACTCCTGTGCTATCTTTTAATAGATGTGCCACCCCAACCAAAACCCCAATGTCATAATGTCTTCTACCAGGATTGACTAGTCGAGGCGAGACTTGGAGCCAAAAGGAGGGGTATTTCAATTCGGTCAGCACGTCGACTCCAACTTATGCTACACCTCTCAATTCGTTTCATAAAGTCGAACTAGAGTCAAGATCAATAGGGTCTTCTTTCCTTGCTGATTCTTACATGCTCGTTCCCTTGACTGTAGTTTCACTGGATAGTAGAAAAGAATAGTGGGAATCACATTAATTCATCATAGTTACTCCTACCATTTACCCATGCTTGGTTCAATTTCTTCACTTTAACATTCAGAGCATTGGGTAGAAATCACATTATGTAAGCATCCTCAAGGACCATCGTAGTGCTCTTTTAATTAAACGGTTAGATTCCCCATGTCTGCACAAGTTCTGAGTCGATTATTCGTTGCCAGGGGAAAGCCCCCATCGGTGCTACACCCAATTCATCCCCAAGTCAGCATGTGTCAACTCGCTTTTACCTTGAAAGCAGCTCAAGCAGTCTGTCGACAGTCGATGGGTTCGGGATTGGGACCCGATTCCTAAACCTTAGAGCCCATCCTTTTCCATAAGTTATAGATCCATTTTTCTGACTTCCCTTACTTATATTGCTCCAACAACTAGAGGTTGTTCACCTTGGAGACCTGATGTGGTTATAAGTAAGATTGGGCATTCAAGGTGCTTGACCATATGGATTTTTAAGGGTCACCAGGGGCACATGAGAAGCTACTCAATATGCGATGCTCTTCCAACCACTTGGCCTTACCTCTAGCTGAGCCATTGCTAGGGCTGATAACCTGTTAAGCAAAAAAGATGACTCTTCCTAAGTCTCCCACTGACGTCGTTAGACCACTTGACGTTGCCATCGATCACCACATCCCAACTTGAGAATTTTAACACGACTCCCTTTTGGAGCTCATGCAAAACGACACTCTCGATGAGTTTCCCCTGTCTCTTTGGTTCAGCTAACCCATGTTCAAGTGCCGTTCACATGGAACCTTTTCCTCCTTCTGCCTTCAAAGTTCTCATTTGAATATTTGATACTACCATAAAAATCTGCACCAATGGATGCTCCACGAGGGCTCATGCCCCATGTTTTGTAGCGACCATTGCACCCTCTTACTCATCGAGAACTTTCATTGCTCCAATGGCCACGTGTGTGTTGCACACTTAAGCGCCATCCATTTGTGTTGCTAGTTGATTTGAGAGGTGAGTTGTTATGCACACCTTGGAGGATTTTAAATTCCATGACCACTAACCTGCTCTCTTAATCAACCACTACCCTTTGTGTGCTTTAGGTTAAGCATAGAAGGACATCGTAACCCAGTTTTTGATTCATCCCACATCACCAGTTTTGCTTGCCAAAAATGGCCCTCTTGGAGCATTGATTCCTTGGCTCAACTTATCAAAGTAGCCAAGCCATCATACTTATTTAAAGTTTTAGATCAAGTCGAGGACATTGTGCCTCTGATGCCTCTAATCATTGGCATTACCCGATAGAACTCTGATTATGGCTCTAGCTATCTTGTGGGAAACTTCAAAGGGAACCAGCTACTAGATGGTTCGGTTAGCTTTTCGCCCCCATACCCAAGTCAGATGAACAATTTGCATGTCAATATTGTTACGGGCCTCCATCAAAGTTTCTTTAGCTTCGCCCTGCTTAGGAATAGTTCACTATCTTTTGGATCCCGATAAGCATGCTCTCACTCAAACCCTTCACAAATCATCTGGGTTGGTCTGTGGCTCACCCCTCAAATGAGGATCATACCAATCAGTTTCCTTGCACCTTCTAGGCACGCCCACCCATTGACTCGCAAGCATGTCAGACCCCTTAGTCTGTGTTTAAAGAGCCCTCAAAAAGTTGATACAAAAGCACTTTTGTTTGAGATTTTCGAGCTTTATTTGCTTGTTGAACTCTGGTCATTGAATCAAATTCCACTTTCTTGAATAACTAATTGATTTCTATTCTTTCTGTCAACTTTTTCCTCTAATCAATTCATAGTAATAAAAATACAAGTTCTTTCGATATAAAAAATTTAAATTACAATAGCTTTTGCTACTATGACCTTCTTGACAATGATTTTGTCTTCCTTAGAGGTATCTAACCTGAAAATAATCAATTCTACTAGATGGGGAGCCCATTGGCCATCACCCATGCAAGCGGTGCCCCCATGCACGCCTCGATGGTGCGAGTAATGTGACCAGCCATCACTATGATTTCTCTTCGAGCAATGTCCACCCAGGCTGCAATCACCGTGATGACCTGAGATGGTTTGCTCTTTGAGCAGTGCAACAAACCATCATTCGACATTCTACATCTATTTGAGTTTCACACTGCCAGCTCCCATCTACTTCCCTCCTGACAATTTCAGGATTCTTTCACTCTCTTTTCGAAGTCCTTTTAATCTTTCCCTCGCAGTACTTGTTCACTATCGGTCAATCACAATTATTTAGCCTTGGATGGAATTTACCACCCAATTTGGGCTGTATTCCAAAAAACCTTGACTCGTTCATAATGCCTCATGTAGAAGTGGGGTACGAGCTGAACAGGCTTTAGGGGACTTTATCCTAATCTATCAATGAGAATGCCTCTCTTGACTATAATTTAGGCTTTAGGCTAGCTAAATTCCAAACTAGGTTGGTCCCATTTTGCTCGCCATTACTAAGGGAATCTTTGTAAGTTTTTCTCCTCTGCTTATTTATATGCTTAAACTCAGTAGGTAGCCTCACCTAACATGGGGTCATGATTTCACACCATGAAGCATGGAGTTGAATCTGTGCAGAGCATCTCCTTGTTGCCCTGCAACATCGATTCTTACTGGCCAACACCACGAAAGTCAGTGGCATCCACCTCTGATCATGTCGACAGTCGGCCATCACCCAATACCTCAACATGCCATGCAACAGCATGAGGTGCCATCAATATCCTCCAAAATAAGGCCCATGACCGAAACCAATGATTCCAAGCTTTCACAAGGAGCTACAAGTCGCATTACATGCATGCAAGCATGCCCTCAGCTTGCATCTTTAGGCACAACTTGTGTTAAAAAAATGGATGGTTCATGAGATTCTGATATTCACAACACATATTGCATTTTTTGAGTTCTTCATCTATGTGAGAGCCAAGATATCTATTATCGAGAGTCATTAGATGTTCGATTTCCAAGCCTCGCTGGACTTGAAGATGCAAAGCATACTACTTTTCTGCCTTAACATTTACTCTCCCTTGGCACCTGACCATACCCACAAGCTGTTGTTTATCCCCCATATCATCGAGCTTCATGTGAAAGAAAGGGCAAATGCTATGAAATAATGCGACATCAAATAACCATCACACACCTAGATGTTGGACAGATCACTCCATCATTCATACCTCTCATCAATGATCCTTCCGCAATGAAACCTTGTTACAACTTTTCATTCATCTAAATGATAAGGTTCAGGGGACTTCTCATTGAGTCGCATGCAGCAAACAACCCAAATCGCTCTAATTTAAACACTTAATCGTACTATTCAATCAATAGGGGTGATGGGTGATGTGTACAAAGTGTAGGGACGTTATCTACACGAGTTGACGACTTGTGCTTATTAGGAATTCCTCATTAAAGACCAAAAATTACAATGATCTATCCCAATCATGGTCAAATTTTCATAAGATTACCTCCATGTCTTTTGACCAAGGTAGTGGACTCATTGAATACATCAGTGTAGCGCTGATGCAGCCTAGAACATCTAAGGGAATCAACAACCTATTATTGTCTGAAACATCCATGGCCTAAGTGGCTATAGTCCCTCTAAGAAGTTGTCCACAAGGCTTGCACCACACATAACTAGTTAGCAAGCCGAAGTCTCTTTTGTTGATAGAATTAACCAAAAAAATCGCTCCACCAACAAAGAATGGCCATGCACCACCACCCATAGAATCAAGAAAGAGCTCTTAATTTGTTAATTCTCGCTATGTCTAGACCTGGTAAGCTTCCCTATGTTGAGTCAAATTAAGCCACAAGCTCCACTGTGGTGGTGCTCTTTCATCAATTCCTTTAAGTTTGAGCTTTACGACTATACTCCAGATGGGAACCCAAAGACTTTGTGAGAGTGGTGAGGGTTTCATGCCACCGTGTGGAGGGAAGACCTTCGTTGCTACGGGTGTGCAAGAAGCTGGGCATGGGTGCTCCCACGGGCATTCACTATGCATGTGAAGGGTGTTTTAGAACTTGCTATGCTGGGATCTACAATGGTGCAAACCTCATCAATCACTGTACGTAGAGGTAGAGAAAGTTCGATGAGGTTTCAGGGATGACATTACGAAGGTGCTAACGCCTATGACTTCAAACTTTGTGCTGAAGTACATTTTACGCAGGAAGGTTGGCGATGTAGTGAGTGGTCTCATGACTCCTACAATGGTCATGTGTTGTGTTTTAAATTGGTGCTAATAGGGAAGTACACACAAAGGCACCAATGCTCACAACTACAAATTTGCAGTGAAGGTGGTTGAGGTGTATATAGTAGGTAGCATGGTGATGTGAATAGTGTGACGTACAGAACAAAGTGTGCGACATGTAGAGTGAAGCATGGGGCACAGTGCACATGCACATGCCCAAGGAATTTAATCTTGAATTAATACATTTCGATGCATTTCGTTGGGTAGAGCGACTCATCAGACTACAAACTGTGTGTTTTGAGCACACGCATAACTCATTTTGGGCCCTACAAGGTCTGGTGGATCCTTAGGGTGGCTTCTTGAGCAAAATTTCTATAGTATACTAATATATGAATATAGCAAAATTTCGTTTATCAAGTTCAATTCTAAACCTGGAGCTTTGAAATTTCATATAGTTCAATATTCTGGATTACTTCATGTCACTGCTAGAAGTGGTTATATTAATTGCTACAAGTGCTATGTTGTGCAATTTCTTTGCAATTGCTTTGTTGTGTGTTGTGTTGGAAGTGTTGGAAAATAATTTCACAGGTTGTGTTGGTTGAAAAAATTGTTGGTTGAAATAATTGCTAGAAGTGCTTGTTGAAACAATTAGAGCACTTTCTTTGTTGTGTTCCTTTTGATGACATGTGTCCCCTACACATAATGAATTTCTTGTTAGGAATGTAGTTATATTATAAACTCAGCAAACAAAGAAGTCATACTGGTAGTTTCTACAACTAATGGTGAGGTGGGAGAGGGTTTGAATGATAGTGAAATACTAATAGACTCTGTATCGACTGAAAGTGACACTAGAATGGGATCCACTTGAGCATTGAAGGAGACAAACTCCTATATAGGGATGGAGTGTAAGGTAGTAATTGCTCAGGACATAATAGGTGGACGTAAGGAAAGTGACAACTCTATGAAGAATGGAGCACCAGGGCAGGGTAAAATTCAAAATCATACCAATGAGGATCAAAATAAAGAAGGATAAGACAATATGATGCAAGGAGTGGGATGAGGTGATGGTGGTAAACAGGAGAATTCCAACAAAGTAAGCTTCAAAGTTGTGCTGATAGTTGGAAGGAACTCAAATACTAAAATTACAACAACCTCAAAGTGGCCTCCTTTTATAAACGTGAAAGGGGTTGCTATTGAGATGGTGGATCATGTTGTATATGGTGAGATTACTATGTCAGATTTGACATGCAACAGATGTAAGGAGTTTCATCAGTTCAACCTTGTAGGGGGAGTCCATGGTAGCACCCTCTCTTTCTACATTATTCCTAAGTTTTTATAGCATAGGTGGGGGCATTTCAAATACTTTAGAATATTGGATCTATCATAAGGTTGCTTTTTTCTTTATTTTTATTCAATAGAGGAAAGGAATGCAGTGTGGCCTAGGGGACCTTGGTATATAACAGGACAAACTATAAGGTTGGATGTATGGACCACTGAGTTTAGGTGGAGTTCCATGACTATAATGGGTGCCTCAGTGTGGGTGAGATTCCCAACACCTCCTTTGCTATATTGAGACACAAAATATTTTACGCATTCCTAAAGCTATTGGAGAATGAATTTTACTGGATAGATGGATCGCTGATTTGCAACAATACTTGTTTGTAATGGTCTGTGTGAGGATAGGCCACTCAAAACTTTTGAAGCTGGGAATGTTGTTGAGTGGGCTATTGGGGTAGACATTCCAATCTTTTGAGTACGAGGGTCCTCAGATGTGTTACACTTATGGCCATTTTGGCCAAAACACAGATCATTGTTCAAGTAAGGTGAAACGAGTTGATTTGATAGGGAATGTAGAGGGGAATACAGTAAGTTGGAAGGAGGAGATTAAAGAAACATCACAAAGAAACTAGGAACCTCAACAACCAAACACTCAATGGATGAGGATGAGGATACAAGGAAAGGGCTAGGCCCTTGGTTGCTAATGCAATCGTGAAGAAGGAGGGCTGAAATGCTTGTGCAAGGAAGATTTCAAAATCGTATAACTGTTCCAAACTTTGGAGGGACAAGGGGGTTGTTAACAATGGAGGAGAAGGGAGGTAACCATAAGGAATCTTTCAAGCAAGTATAGACCCCGAAGGATACATTTGGGAAGGAAGCTACAAAGCAAGTGACTCAATCTATCAAAGGAGGCTGACTTGGGAAGAGATCAAAAAAGGAGGACACCAATGGGAAGAGAAGAAGATAATTGTAGAGTGGTGATATGGTTAGGGGAGTTTCAAGCCATGTGGTTGTATAAAACAAAATGAATAGAGAGATGAACCTCTTAGTTGTAGTTTGTGGGCTACAGCATTTGTAATGGAATGTGTTTGGTGATGAAGTTTGTAATGGAATGTGTTTGGTGATGAAGTATAGAGGTGCAAGGTATAGTGAAAGGTGGAGGGATGATGTTCATGTCCCTAAGCTAGTGATTGGTTTGTATGCATTTGCTGAAAGTGGTGGATGCTCTCTTTGGTTATTGTTGTTATAGTTGGGAATTTTGTTGTTAAGGAGCTAGAAATTTCTTCAAGATAAGGTCATTATTGTATTAGAAGTTTGTGTAACTCTTCATGCACAAAGGGCTAGGCACAAAGTGGGCAATGGTCTAAGGGAAATTCAACAAGGTGTTGGAAAAGAAGATGAGAAGTTTGTTGGAAATCAATAGTATGGTTTTTCAAAGTGCTGATGCTCCACTTAATTGTGTGATACACTTAAGGAAGTAGCCAATGAATGGGGTTGCAGCATTGGATGTAGCTATGCAAAATGCATGATAGAAATGTGGATGGCATGAGCCAATTGATAGAGGTGAAGTTGCTACTGGAGGACTATTGGACTGCTAGAATATGGCAAGAGGAAGGGAATTATTGTTGTGATTTCATTATGCCATGTTGGCATTCTACTGGGAGATTGATTATTACTAGAGTGGTGCTGGAGATGTACTTGGTGGCATATCATAAGAAATATGAATGTGAGGAGGTAGGTGGCAGTTTTGTGTGGAGATAAAGGGCACTTGAAATGGTGCTGGTGGAGTCTAGTGAGGCAAGGAGCTTGCTATATGATGACTTAAAAAATTGATAAGTGCAAGAATAAAGGGGGATGCTGTAGAAGTGAAGTTTGAGGGCATTCTAGAAACAAGTGAAAGTTCAAAGAGAAAAGGCAAGCAGTGGTTTTTCCTTACAGTTGGCAGTGTGGTCCTAATGGGACTGCTAAATTTATTGAAAAGCTAAGATGTTTGGGCTATGAAATGTTAGGCATGGTGTGTGGAATTATGTGGTTATGGCTTCTTCAATTACTTTGTTAGAAGTTGGAATTTGATGTACTTTTCATGTGGAAGTGCTTCTAGTATGTTGGAAGGCAAGCTACTATTGGTGAGAGATACTAAAGGTTGATATGCTTTACTATTACCAAAAATGATTAAGTTCACTGGATGGAATATTTGTGGAATAAGGGATAAGAAATCGTGGGGTCACCTGTAGTGGTTTGTAAGAATAAGGAGTATTGTAGCAGTGGCTCTTGTTGAAACCAGGGTAGAGAAATTCAGTAAGAGAGATGTTGATTTGCTACTTGGCAATGATTAAGAGTTTGTAGTGCAACCATCAGCTGGATTGGTTGGAGGGATTATGGTTCTGTGGAGGTGCTGGGTGAATTTGAATGCTATGAAGATTTTGTTGCAAGTACTTGTAGTGCAGGCAAGGGTAAGGGAGGATAGGCTGATAAAATATTGTGTGGTGTATGCTTCCAAGGAGCCTATCAAAAGGAATGTTGTGTGGAAGATCCTAAGAGGGGAGGCTTGAGGCAGGGGACCTATGATTGTCATGGGGACTTTAATGTTGTAATGTTGCAGGAGGAGAAGAGAGGAGGAAAGAGGTCTAGAAGTAGGCAGGGGTAGCATGAGTTCTCTAAAATCATTCAAGAATTAGAGTTCATTGACTTGGGATATATGGGTAACTGGTACAATTGGTGCAATGGGAAAGAAGGAAGTGCTTGAATGTTGGAGAGGCTAGATAGTGCATTAATGAATCTCCCAAGAATGCAAAAACTTTCCCACAACTATAGTTACTCATTTGTCATGCAATGGGTCAGATCACTATCGATTACTTATTGCGTTGGGCACATATCAAGGGATGAAAACTAATATAATAAATCAATTTAAGAGTACATCGCTTGCATTTCCTCAAACTGTAGGGGTTGTACAGAAAGTTTGGAATAAACATACAAAAGAGAATCCTATGGAGAGGCTTTTTATAAAATTCTGTAGATCCCTGGCTACTTTGAGTAGGTGAAGCAAGACAAAGATGTGTAATCTTACTAATAGGAATGGTGAACTTGAAAAGAAAATCCAAGGTCTACAACTCAAGGAATCTTAGGTGGGTCCTAATGATAAGGAGCATATTCAACTAAAACATCTCATTTCTTCTTTTCATAGGGCTAATGTACTTGAGGAGAGATGGTGATGGCAAAGAGCAAAGGTCTAATGGGCTCAGCTAGGGGATTATAATACTTATTTCTTCCAATCTATTGTGATGTCTAAGTGGAGGGATAAGCATATACTATAGTTGAAGGATGACAAGGGGGAGGTGGTTAGTTTGATAGATAAAATTTAAAGCTTGTTGGTGTACCATTTTCAGTCGAAGTGGTGTAATGCTGATGTTTATTATCCTCCACTACAATACCAACCTTACAGATTCATTGGATTGGAACAGGAAGGAATGCTCACCATACAGGTAATCGAGAAAGAAGTTATCAAAGTTATCAGATCTTTAAGGAAGAATAATGCACTAGGGATGGATTGGGTTACAATGGAGTTCATACATGAGTATTGGGAGATTACTCAGGAGGATATTATAAGAGCTATACTATAACTTTTTCATGATAGGTATATGTCAAAAGACTGGAAAGATACTCTTATTATACTTATTCCTAAAGTTTAGGGCACAAACAATCTAGAATAGTTTTGGCCTATAAGTTTGTGTAATGTTATATACAAAATATTGGCAAGGATCTTGGTGGCAAGAATTACGATAGTTTTACCTGACCTAATTGTGAAGAAATAAGGTGGTTTTCTACTGGGTAGATCT
Source organism: Vanilla planifolia (assembly GCA_023846275.1). NCBI lineage: Eukaryota > Viridiplantae > Streptophyta > Magnoliopsida > Asparagales > Orchidaceae > Vanilla > Vanilla planifolia. The sequence goes on from JAIUJO010000170.1 coordinate 1,068,767, forward strand.
ATCTCAGATAATATATTTTTTGTCAAACAATGACAACCAAGATACACACTTTGGTTTTTAGAGAGGGTCTTATAGCAATAAAGGTGGATATGGAACAAGCATGTGATAAGATGAGATGGCAATTTGACATTGATATGATGACATTCTTAGGCTTCTTAGTAGTGTGGTGTGAGTGCATGAATGCATATATCTTAACACTAAGGTTTGGTGTGTTATTGAATTAAGTAAGAATCTTATGGATTGGGGCCAAGGGAGGACTTAGGCAAGGATTCCCATTGACACAATATCTACTAACCATTGCATCTGATTTTCTATCTGGGCTTGTGAGGAAGTTTGAAGCTACGACATTGATGGGATTTCAGTGTAGGCCAACTTCTCCAATTATTTTCTATTTGTTATATGCTGATGATGTCATTATATATGCTCTTATTACTTATGCTATTGTTAGGGCAATAAAACAAATTATGGAGTATTATTATAGGTATTCTAGGTAGAAGGTAAATGTTGCTAAATCAAGAGTCTATTTTAGTAAGGGGATGATGGGAAAGAGAAGGAAGATGGTGGCTGGCAAAGTTCATAAGATCTAGGTTAGAAATCTTAATTATTTGGGGATATTGGCAAAGTTGCTAAATAAGGGAGACTTTAACTTTATCATTCAAAGAGTGGAAGAACAAGTTGTAAAATATAGAATCAGGCCTCTTTCCTTACCAGACAGGATTGTTATGATCAACTCTACGCTAACAGTGATTCCTAATTTCTATTTAAGAAATTGTGTGGTGCCAAAGGGGGTGATCAATGAATTAGAAAGGATGTTCAGAAGATACTTATGGTGTGAGCTAATGAATGACATGCAATGCATTATGTGGATCAGAGTACTATCACTTTATCAAAGGAGGAGGGTGGTTTGGGTATCCATGATCTTAGTATTTGGCAAAGGGCCATGATTATGAAGCAATATAGGAGGATCTTGGCAAAAGAAGACTATGTGCGGGTGGAGGTGATGTGGAGTAAATACTTGATGGGAGAAAAGATGGGGGTGTTTTACGAGGGGCTTTGTAGGCATGTAGACTAATTAAGGAGGCAATACCATAGGCTATACCAAACTTTGTGTAGAGAATTAGAGAGGCTAGGGAGGTATGTTTTCCTGAAGATAACAGGCTGGGGTTTCTTTCAATCAAGTGGTGGCCTACTTACATTAATATGGAGGTAGAATGGCCAAAATTTGTTAGTGAAGGCATCATTGAGCATTGGGAATGGGATGTGTAATCTTAATGCTTGGGCTAGCAAATTAATACTTGATAGGATGCTGCATTTTCCTTGGGCACTGAATAGTAGTGTGGACTAATTGCTATAATTACAAACTAAGTCCATGGAGGTGTACAATGCTATGCCATGCTCTACATGGTTCTTGCTGGATTTATGGAAAATATTGACACCTCATGGCCTACTATAAGTAATTATAGTTGGATTTTGAAGCTCAAGGTGCTACCCAAGGTAGGATTTTCATTTGGAGATTAGTAAAAATAATTATTCTTATCACTGAATGGCTATTTAAGAAGAGAATGGTGGAGTTTAGCAGCTAATTTGGGGATGTAACCAGGCCAAAACTTCACAACATCTATTGTGTGAATGTTGTAAGGTTAGAGAGGTTTGGAATGTGCAACACATGAAGGATGCTACTGTAGCTCTTATTCTAAGTAGCAATAGAAGAAGCAGCAACCCTTTTACATTACAGCAAGTATACAACACTAGAGGACAATCATTTGAAGTATGGAGATGTCATTAAGCATGCTACTATTGTTGCTACAACTCTTAATTACAATTGGATTAATAAGAATTTAAAAAACAAGGAGCAAGTCATGAGTAATGCTGTCCTATTGATAAAGACTCAAATTGACATGGTGGTTGCTATCAAAAAATACAACTTGGCTTCATCTAGGTCTTGCGAGAGTCAACACAACTCACATGAGTTGAATGTAGCTTTATTTTTTTCTCCTCCTCTGACTGGATGGATCAAAATTAATTATGATGTAATGGTTCGGGACGATGCTTCGGGGCAGGGAGTTGTTGTCAGAGATTACCTTGGTAAGCCATTTTCTTGTTACTAGAAGGAGGGTTGTTTCTCAGTCAAGCATAGTTATGGAGGTGCACAGCATTCTGAGGTTTTCATATTGCTCAGGTCCAAGTTCTTGATTTACCCTGTTATTGAGATTCTGTCAGATTTGACTAGGGCTATTCAGGAGGTTGGCAATCTTCTATGACACAATTCACATTGAGGAAGATTCAAAGTCTCTCTTTGGTATGCTCGAGGAATGCATACCTTTTGGTTAATGCATATTTGTAGGCAAAGAAATGCTCCAGTAGACTGTGTGGTGCATTATGCATGTTCATCTAATTTTACTTTGGACTGGGGCATGCCCCTTTTGAAACTACTTTTGATGCTATTGTTTTTGTACTTTTTGTTTGATCCTCCATAGAGGATTTTTTGTAGGCTTTGGTTATTAATAAATTATCAATGAAATCCAAAGACTTTGATTTCTCATAATGTGTTGACAAAGTGCAATGAGCAACATCTGCCAATCCCTAGTCGGCATCGTTCATGGTTGAGAGTAGGATGGTATCTGATCGTCTTGGAGTCCCCAAATTTCTTTCTTGATTAATGAAAACATTCTTAGAAAATACTTTCATGGTGGTTCCTCTTTCATAAATCTAAGAATTTCACATCTGACTGTGAAAATACGAATGCCCATGACTGTCCCTTCTAATCATTGCTCTGATTCTGAAGGCCAATAAAATAGGATCAAAATCCTGTGATGTTATCCCATGCTAATGTATCCAGTGCATGGTCCATGCTAATATATCAGGGAGAGTGGTGCTCACTAAAAGCTGGACCGACCGACCCAAACTAAGCTTCCACTGCGAGCTTTTTAACTGCAACAACTTAAATATATGCTATTTGAGCTGGAATTACCGTGATCGTTGGCACTGGACTTGACCTCCAATTGATCCTCATTATGGGATTTAGATTGTACTCATTCCAATTACCAGACTCGAGGAGCCCGATATTGTTACTTATTATCACTACCCCCCGTGTCAAGATTTGGTAATTTGTCCTGCTGCCTTCCTTGGATGCGGTAGTCATCTCTCAAGTTCCCTCTCCAAAATCAAACCTAATTCTTTGTCACCTATCACCACCATGGTAGGCCTCTATCCTACCATTGAAACTTGATAGAGTAGAAATTTGAATGATTCATCACCGACATGAAGGCCGTGTGATTCGACAAGTTATCAATAGTCGTCAAGGAGTTAGGCAAAAGCCTGCATGACCTTGTACCTAATAAATGCATTCCATAAAAAACATGGGGTTTGATGCACGTATTAGCTCTAAAATTACAACGATTATTCGAATAGCAAGTACCATCAAACTAACTACAACTGATTTATTGAGCCATTTCTAGTTTCATAATCTAAACTTGTTCATCTTACACATGCATGGCATAATATTTGAGACAAGAATATGACTACTAGCAAAATCAACTAGGTAAGATTGCAATGATAAAGTGTCAAGAAAAACTCAATGTCAAACTTAACACGTTCATTGTGTCTGGCGATAACTCACACAAAGGAAGTGCGAATGCTCCCAAGTTGGGATACCATCCGCTATGTTTCGAAACATTGCCTCTCGATAACTGCATTTGGCAAGGAAAACCCACTTTAATGGAGAATGAAGAGATCAAAATGACTGATTTCCAAGTTTGTACCAATAAGAGAGCAAGGGCGACCGCACATTCAACAACATTACAAAACACCGTAGTTCCAACACTGGAGTACTGTGGCATCATAAAAATAATTGAATGGAACTACCCATTCCATACATAAACAAGCAATAAATGAACTTCCTCCAAAAGAAGGTTTGTTGAAGTGACAAAGCCCAACTCATATAATGACTGACCACACCATGAGGTAGCCAAGCAATACGAAGCAGCAGCACAAACAACATCTATTGTCCATAAACGGTCTCATGCCAATCCAATTCCATTAGCTCGAAGAGCCTTGAAGATGTACAAAAAAGAAGTGCAAAGGGTCTAATTAGGGATGAAGGCCTTAGCTAACGCCCGCGTGGCATGACAAGAAATACTTGGCATAATGTGCAAAGAGAACAGCCCGCTGAATCAACATAAAGCCATGCACAAATTGCACCACTTGAAGATGCCACTTGAGCAACCTCTTATTCCTGCATTAGCATTCCCAAGATATGATAAGTCAAAAAGAGTTGCACATTTCTCAAACAAATTGGTACCACATGAGAAAAGCCATAATAGATAGTCCCAGGAATTGATTGAGCACAGATGAAAAGGACTTGTCCAAGTGCTAGGGGCATCACAGAACCTTCACTTAGACATAATGCCCAAAGCAAAGGGCAAAGAGCTAAAATTCAAATAGTGCATGGCCCCGTGCTCCACCACAGTAGTGCACCACTTGGGTAGTAGCTCTACATACTCAAACCCTAGCAGATATTACACATCCATGCTGTAGAAGCTGGCAGTGCTAAAAATCGAGAAAAGAGCGACTCTTTGTGGTCAAAATAAATCTCTCGTACAGGTTGACACTGAGTGCAAATAAGCAGTGTACTGGCATGTGGATTATTTATTATGATAATTCTGAATAAGAAAAGATCACTAATAAGTAATCAAACTTATGCATGCACTAGAAGTACCTAGGGTAAATGTCTCATAAAAGTTAGACTTCTAGAACCAACATTATGCACACGAGGGCAGCATGTGAGGGTGCTCAGTAAGGACACCCATTGTGTATGAGTAGGCACACCACCACGTGCATGCGCAGTGCATTGGCACTATATAGGATTAAGTCATACCTTTTTTGAAACTAAAATCATAGACTTTTTCGTAAGCTGAACAATGTTCAACATGCACACATTTTGGTTCCCAATGTGCACTTGTGAACAGGCCCCCCACATGGGCATAGAGAGATGCTAGCATGAGCGGGAAGTGCAAGCTGTGCCATCGAAGCAAGGCACTTGCTTATAGCCCAAAATGCTTAAACCCTTGCACATAATGTACCATCCAACTTCCAATATTGTTGCAGGCCATATAGCCTACAACATTACCATTTGTGGATTAGATTGCATATTGCATTAACTCTATCAAGGAGAAAGGCAAGACTACCAATAGGTAATCACCTTAACCATGCATCAACAGCTCGTAGTAGTGAAAATATCCTAAAAGGTTACAAATTTGGGTCCCTACATGCAACATGTGTAAGTTGTTTTTGAGATTGTGTTGACAAGCACCCTGAGTGCAAGAGTAGGTAGGCCACCATTCGCACATGCAGTGGACTGGCACTACGTGATGAAACAATACCGAAGATTGGATGAACAACCTTGTACTAGTCTGTAGGCCACATTGCATCCCACATTCCTACTTGTGAAGTGTATATTTGCCAAATTTCCATCAGGGAAGAAGGCATGGCAACTTATAGGTAATCGCCTAATTGCTAGGGTAGTAATCCACAAAGCCAAAAATCGTGATAAAAGTTGCAATTTTCTAAAGCTAATAATGGGGATGCACATTGCACATCAACACGTGCAGTTAGGGCTCCACGCATGGGTGCAGTGCACATGACTGCACGTTGCACCACCAGTGCTCTGTGAACAATAGAACTCAAAATGCTTAAACCGTTGCACATGTTGCACCATCCATATTTCACTTCACTGTAGGGATCATTGCATCACACATTCCTACATTCAAATTGTATATTGCAACAAATCTGTTCATGAATGAGGCAAGTCTACCAATAGGTAATCGCTGTATCTCTATGGCATCAGTTCACTGAGCTAAAAATCTCAAGAAAAATTAAACTTTGTTGAAGCCAAATGATGCAGGCACATGTTGTGCCTTAGCAAGAGCCGATAAACCACTGCGAACGAGTGTCAATAAGCTCCAACTCATGCACGCATCGATAGGACCTCACATGCATGCCTGTCGATATGTCAACATGCATACACACATGGTGCACTACACAAAGCACCATTAGTGCTCTACGAAGAATACAACCCAAAATGGTTAAATTGTTGCACATGTTGCATCATCCATCTCTCATTTTGCTGTAGGCCGCTCTACGTCACACATGCCTACTTGTGGATTATATATTGAAAAAGTTCTTTCTAGCAAGGAGGTAAGACTACCAATTGGTAATCACCTTTTGATACCACAGTAGCCAGCAACAATAAAAATCTAAAAAAATGTTACTCTTTTGTCCCCACGAAGAGGGCACAGATTGTTGTTGTGTGCCCATAAAAAGGCCCCTAGGCTTGTGCAGACACACAATAGTGCGCACGCAGAGGTAGACCATCATTCATTTGCACAGGGAGGTCACCGCTTGCACATTCAGATAATGCCTACCTTATACTAGCCATACCGCATATTGCACCAATTATCTCAGAGATTTCTTCAGGCCACAGAACATTCTGCATACCCACTCACAGATTGCATGTTGTGACAACTCTATCAAGAGGTAAAAGTACCAAAATTTTATCACCTTATCCATGTGGTAGCATCTCACAGTGCATAGAATCCTAAAAAATATTACACTTTTTGGTCCCCATATGAAGCGCATAGAGTTTGTCGCTGAACAAGCACAAAGGCCTCCACGTGCCCTCAAACAATTCCCCCCCCCCCCGCCGCGTGCTCGAAAAGGCCTCTGTGCATGCACCCATTGTCTGCCGTGCATGTGCACATAGACAAATTGCAATGCGTGTACTAGATGTGGTGTGCTCAGTGTTATGATAGGCGTGCTACTCCAACTGCACTTGGATGGGGTCTCAACCCAACCTGCATAATCCCTAGAGAAAATTGGCATGCTCACAAAACAAAAAAGGCATTACTTTAAAAATGTGAGGGACAAAGCTAGTGAAATTTTTCAAACTTTTAATAAAGCTTTGGAGGTCTTTCCACAAATTTTCAAATTGGATACTTTGAAGTAAGGCATAAGCCTTACCCCTACGTAGGGTCACCAAATGGCACATCACAAAGCCAATTGCACAGTACTTCACACAGATGTATTTGCACAAAGTATCGCAATAAGTAGATCTAAGTCAAGCTATCGCGAACAAGTGAGTGCAAGCAAGCAAGCTCGTATTTTTTCTCAATAAAACTCCTATGACTTCAACCTTTCATAAGAGGGGGGAAATCTGCTACAACATAGGGTTGGATCTCAATGGATCATGGTAGTAAGACCACTCTACCACTTAAAATACCCCATTACAAATTAAGTCATCTGCAAAGGATTCTACTCACTATTCATTCTTAACTATCATTTCTTGTCGTGTCTGTGCCGTCCAACTTTCTGCAACACTAGACTAGCACGTGGTCATGTGCTCTTGGGGTCCAAGCCCTTACTATAGGCCAACAGGAGAACGATAGGCCTGAGCATGCATCTTAGTGTGGATTCTGATTTAGAGGCATTCAGTCATAATCCTGCACATGATAGCCTCGGGCCACTGGCTTTTGAACCAAGCACGATGACCAATTGTGTGGATCAACGGTTCCTCTCGTACTAGGTTGAATTATTATCATGGACACATTCATCAAAAGCATAAAACTAACCTGTCTCACGATGGTCTAAACCCAACTCATGTTCCCTATTAGTGGGTGAACAATCCAACACTTCGTGAATTCTGCTTCACAATGATTGGAAGAGCCGACACCAAAAGATAAAAAAGGAACGTCACTATGAATGCATGGCTGCCACAAGCTAGTTGTCCCTATGGTAACTCTTTTGGTACCTCTAGCTTCAAATTCTGAAAGCCTTAAGGATTGCTAAGCCACACTTTCTTGGTTAGTATTCATACTGGAAATCAGAATCAAATGACCTTTTACCCTTTTATTCCACACGAGATTTCTGTTCTCATTGAGCTCATCTTAAGACACCTATATTATCTTTTAACAGATGTGCCACCCCAACCAAAACCCCCACCTGATAATGTCTTCCCCCCAGATCTACTCACTAAGGTGAGACTTTGAGCCAAACGGAGGGGTATTTCAATTCCATCAGCATCTCAAGTCCAACATATTATGCCTCTCAAGTCATTTCACAAAGTCAAACTAGAACAAAGCTCAATAGGTCTTATTTCCTCGCTTATTCTTACATTTTCGTTCCCTTGGTTGTAGTTTTGTTGGAGAGTAGAAACGGACAGTGGGAATCTTGTTAATCCATTCATAGTTACACCCATAGTTTACACGCGCTTGGTTGAATTTCTTCACTTTGACATTCAGAGCATTAGGCAAAAATCACTTTGCATGAGCATCCTAAACGACCATCACAGTGCTTTGTTTTAATTAAAGAGTCAAATTCCCCATGTCCATACCGGTTCTGAGTCGATTGGTTTGGGATTAGGAACCCCATGCTTAAGCCTTAGATCCTATCCTTTTCTCAAGTTATGAATCCATTTTGTTGACTTCCCTTACCTACATTGATCCATCGACTAGAGGTTGTTCACCTTGGAGACTTGATGCACTTATGAGTTTGATCAGGAATAGAAGGCACTCAACCATCTGATTTTCAAGGGATGTTAGGGGTGCATCAAACACCGCACAACATGTGGTTCTCTTCCAACCGCTTGGCCCTACCTCTTGTTGAGCCATTTCTAGGGCCGATAACCTATTAAGTTGAAACAATAACACTTTCTGAGGCCCCCACCAACTTCTTTATAAAACTTCACATTACCATCGACTACCACATCATAGCACGAGAATTTTAACTCGACTCCCTTTCGAAGCTCGTGCCAAACGACACTCTCCAATAAATTTCCCTATCTCTTAGGTTCGGCTAACCCATGTGCAAGTGTCGTTCTCATGAAACCTTTCCCCTCTTCAAGTTTCAAAGCTCTCATTTGAATATTTGCTACTTCCTCAAAGATCTGCAACAATGGATGCTCCACGATGACTCCTGCCCCACATTTTGTAGCGACTGTTGTACCCTTCTTCTCGTCGGGGACTTACATTGCTCCAATGGCCAGGTCTAGGTCACACGCTTAAGCATCATCCATTTGTGGGGCTAGTTGATTCAGTAGGTGAGTTGTTACACACTCCTTAGCAGATTTCAAATTCCATGACCATCGTCCTACTATCTTAATTGACCACCACCCCGACTATAGGTTAGCATGCAAATGGACACTGTAACCTAGCTTTTGGTTCATCCTGCATAACTAGTTTTTCTTACCAAAAATGGCTCACTTGGAGCCTTAATTCCTTGGCTCAACTCATCAAAGCAACTATGTCATCCTACTTATTTAAAGTTTTAGAATAGGTCTAGTACATTGTTCACCTGATGCCTCTAATCATTGGCTTTACCTAATAGAACTCTAACTATGGCTCCAGCTATCTTGAGGGAAACTTCGAAGAGAAGCAGCTACTAGATGATTCAATTAGTCTTTTGCCCCTATACTAAAGTCAGATGAATGATTTGCACATTCGTATCATTGCCGGTCTCCTCCAGAGTTTCCTTTGGATTTGCCCCATTTAGGCATAGTTCACCATCTTTTGGGTCCCGATAGACACTCTCTCTCTTGAACCCTTTAAAGAAGATCTAGGTTGGTCTGTGGCTCACCCCTCGAATGAAGGTCTCACCAATCAACTTCCTTGCACCTTCCAAGCTTGCTCACCCGTCAACTCACAACCATGTCAGACTCCTTGGTTTGTGCTTTAAGATGGGTTAGATGGGGAGCCCATCGGCCATCACCCAGGCAAGCCGTGCCACCATGACATGCCTCGATGGTGCGAGTAATGTGACAAGCCACCATGATGATTTCTCCTATGGCGACGTCCACCCAGGCTCCAATCATAATGATGGCCCGAGATGGTCCGCTACTCAAGCAGTGCAATAAACCGTCATTTGATGTTATGCATCTAGTCGAGGAGCACAATCGGCCCCCATCTGCTTCCCTCCTGATAATTTCAAGCACTCTTTCACTCTCTTTTCAAAGTCCTTTCAATCATTCCCTTGTAGTACTTATTCACTATTAGTTTCATGCAATTATTTAGCCTTAGACAGAATGTACCACGAAATTTGGGCTACATTCCCAAAAAACTTGACTCATTCATAGTGCCTCATGTAGTAATAGGGTACATGTTGAACGGGGCTCTCACCCTCCCTATTGCCCCTTTCTATGGGACTTGATCCCAAACTGTCACTGAGGACACCACTCTAGACTACAATTTAGGCTTCAGGTTGCTCAATTTCAAAATTGGACTTGTCTCATTTTGCTCTCCATTACTATGGGAATCCTTGTAAGCTCTATCTCATCCACTTATTTATATTCTTAAACTCAATGGGTAGCCTCAACAAACATGGGGTCATGATTCCACACCATGGAGCATTTTTTGGATCTATCAAGGGCATCTCCTTGTCCCCTTGCAACATCGATTCTTGATGGCCAACACCAGATAGCCAGTGGCATCCACTCTAATCATGTCGATAGTCAACCATCACCCAACACTTCGACACGCCATGCAATAGCACAAGGTGCAATTAATCAGCTCTAAACCGAGGCCCAAGACCAAACCAACACTTCCAGGCTTTCGCAAGGAGCTACAGGTCGCATTACACTTTTGTAGGCATGCCCTCAACTTGCATCCTGGGGCATAACCTGTGTTCAAAAAAAGGATGGTTCATGGGATTCTACAATTCACAAAACATATCACATTTTGCTAATTTCTCACCGATGTAAGAGCTAAGATATCTGTTATCGAGAGTCGTTTGGCGTTCGATTGCTAAGCCTCACTAGACCTGACGATGCAAAGCATCCTTCTTTGTCGCCTTAACATTTGCTCTCCCTTGGCATCGGACCACACCCACAAGCTATTTTTTTATCCCCCATAGCATCGAGCTTCATGTGAAAGCAAGGGCACACACTATGAAAGAATGCGACATTGAACAACTATCACACACCCACATGTTGGACAAATTGCTTCATCATTCTTACCTCTCGTCAATGATCTTTCCATAGGTTCACTTACGAAAACCTTGTTACGACTTCTCCTTCCTTTAAAAGATAAGGTTCAGGGGACTTCTTGTCGAGTTGCACATGACAAACCACCCATATTGCAATAATTTGAACACTTCACCAGACCATTCAATCAGTAGGAGCGATAGGCAATGTGTACAAAGGGTAGGGACGTAGTCAACATGAGTTGATGACTCGTGCTTACTAAGAATTCCTTATTGAAGACCAACAATTACAATGATCTATCCCCATCATGATGAAATTTTCATAAGATTACCCAGGGCTTTCAACCAAGGCAATAGACTCACTGAATACATCAGTGTAGCACACGTACAGTTCAGAACATAAGAAGGCATCACAGACCTATTATTGCTTCAAACTTTCATGGCTTAAGCAGCCATAATCCCTTTAAAAAGCTGGCCATTGGCCTTAAAACCTACATACCTAGTTAGCAAGCTGAGGTCTTATTTGTTAACAGAATTAACCAAAAACATTGCTCCACCAACTAAGAATGACCATGCACCACCACCCATAGAATCAAGAAAGAGCCCTCAATTTTCCATTCCTTGCTTTGTCTGGACCTGGTAAGCTTCCCTGTGTTAAGTCAATATAAGCCACAAGCTCCACTTATGGTGGTGCTCTTCCATTATTTCCTTTAAGTTTCAGTCTTGCAACCGTACTCCAGATGAGAACCCAAATACTTTGTGAGAGTGGTGAGGGTTTCACATCACCGCATGGAGTAAAGACTGTCGATGAGGTGGGTGTGCAGGAAGCTGTGTACGGGTGCTCCCGTGGGCATTCACAACACAAGTGGAGGGTATTCCAAAACGTGCTCAGCTGGGATCTACAAAGGTGCGAATGTCATCCATCATTGTACCCTGAGGGAAAAGAAGTTTGGTGGGGTGATAGGTGTGAAGGATTCATGGTACGGGTGCTCATGCAGCTCTTGCATGCTCGTTTGGGGGTTCGAGGACAATAGTATGATGGCACTAATTTCATGAACTTTAGACTTGGTGCTATTGTACATTTTGCAAAGGAAGGTTGGCAGTGTGGTGGGTGGTTTCACGACTTCTGTAGTGCTCCCGTGCAAAGTTTTAAATTGGTGTTGAAGGGGAAGCACACATAAAGGCATGAATGCCCACAAATGCAAATTAGCATTGAAAGTGGTTGAGGTGTATACAGTAGGTGGCACGGTGATGTGAATAGTGTGACGTATAGAGCAAAGCACACAGCATGCAGAGTGAAGCATAGGGTCCAGTGCACATGTGCACGCCCAAGGAATTTAACCTTGAATTGATACATTTTGATGCATTTTACTAGGCGGAGCAACACAATTTGACTACAAACTATGCTTTTCAAGCACACGCATAACTCAATTTGGGTGCTGTGAGGTCCAACGAGTACTTAGGGTGGCTTATCATGCAATATTTATATAGTATATTGCTACATGAATTTAGCAAAATTTTACTTATCAAGGTCAATTCTAAACCTGGAGCTTCAAAATTTCATATAATTTTCTAGATTTCTTTATGCTGCTGTTGGAAGTGGTTATATTAATTAATGTAAGTGCTGTGTTGTGCAATTTCTTTGCATTTTCTTTGCTATGTATTGCATTGGAAGTGTTGGAAAATAATTGCACAATTTGTGTTAGCTGAAATAATTACTAGTTCAAATATTCGTTAGAAGTGCTTGTTGAAACAATTATTGCACTTGCATTGCTGTGTTGCTTTTGTTGTGCTGGAATTACTGGAAGTGTACAATGATACCTGTAGTATGGTTTGCACCATATCAAAGAAGAGCACCAAGAATGTGAAAAGTTGTGAACATGTGCCCCCTATGCGTAATGAGTTGCTTGTTGGAGAATACAGTTTTATTATAAACTCAGGAAACAGTTAAGTTGTACTGGCAATTTTTGTAACTAATGGTGAGGTGAGAGTAGATTTGAATGATAGTGAAATACTAACAAACTTTGTATCCACTTAGAGTGAGATTGGCATGGGATATGTTAGAGAGTTGGAGGAGACAAACTCCTATATAGGGATTGAGGGAAAGGTAGTCATTACTAAGGACATATTAAGTGGAAGCAGGGATAGCAATAACTTTATGAACAATGGAGCATTGGGGTAGGGGAACATTCAAAGTCATATTAATGAGGATCAGAATAAAGAAGGGTAAGATAGTGTGATGCAAGGAGTGGGATATGGTGAGGGTAGTAAAAAGGATAATTTTAACAAAGTAAGCTTCATGGATGTGCTAACAAGTAGAAGAAACTCAAATACTATAACTACAACAACCACTGAGTGGCCTCCTTATATAGGTATGAAAGAGGTTACTGCTAAGATGATGGACTACATAGTACAGGATGAGATTATTATGTCACATTCAACATGTATAGATGCAAAGAGTTTCATCAGTTCAATCTGTTAGGGAGATATGGAAATACTTTCCCTTTCTACATTATTACGAGGATTTTATAGTGTAGATGAGGGCATTTCAAAAACTTCAAAATGTTGGATCTATCATCAGGTAGGCAAGAAGTAAGAGACTAATAAAACATTACAAAGGAAATAGGAACCTCAACAACTAGCACCCAACATGATAAGGATGAGGGAGCATGGAAAGGGCTAGTCCCTTGGATGCTAATGCAATTGAGAAGGAGGGCTGCTATGCCTGTGTAAGGAAAATTTCAAAATCCCATAGTTGCTCCAAACTTTTAGTAAGGCCTTAGTGGGGTGGTTAACAATTGTGGAGGAGGAACCCAAGTAGGCAAAAGTGTCTTTATTGCAAGGGGTTGGTAACCTTTTAGGAAAGTATGGACCCAAAAGGATACACTGGGGAAGTAAGCTACAAAGCAGGTTACTCAATTTATCGAAGGTGGCCAGCTTGGTAAGAGGTCAATAGGGGAGGACACCAATGGGAAAAGAAGATTACAGCATGGTGGTGATATGGTTGAGGGAGGTTCAAGCCATGTGGCTGTATAAAATTAAATGGAGAGATAGAGGACCATCTTCGCAACAATTTGTGCACTAAAGCATCTGTAATGTAATGTCTTTGGTGATGAAGTATAGAGGTGCAAGTTATAGAGGTGTAGGGACTATGTTCATGTGCCACCGCACGTGTGCACGTGGTGCACATGCCTGCGTAGTACCATCAATGTTTTGTGAAGGATACAACCCAAAATGATTAAAATGTTGAACATGCTGCACCATCCATCTTTTGATTTGCTGCAAGCCGCAAAGCATCAAACATGCCCATTTGCAGATTGTATATTGCAAAATTTCTATCGAGCAAGGAGGCAAGACTACCAATAGGTGATTACCTTTTCCATGTTGGTCACAGCAGCCAGCAACGATAAAAAACTCCAAAAAAATTTTATTCTTTTGTCCACACGAAGTAGGCATAGGCTGTCACTGTGTGTTGGCGAAAAGGCCCCTAGGCATATGCAGACAAACAAGCACATGCACAGAAGTAGATCATCATGTGCGCATACAGGGAGGCCATAGCTTGTGCATGGATTCAGACAATGCACACCTTGAAGTGCACCAATTATCTTAGACATTCTTGTAGGCTGCACAGCATTCCACATACCAACTTGCAAATTCTATGTTGCAACAATTCCAACAAGAGGTAAGAGCACTAATAGTTTATCACCTTATCCATGCTGCAGCAGCCTACAATGCATAGAATCCCAAAAAATGTTAAATTTTGTTGTACCCACTTGAAGTGCATGGAGATTTCTACTGAGTGCATAGATAGTCGCCATGGCACCCTAAGACCGAACAAGGAACGTGAAAGTGTGCAAAAGGGCTCCAATGTGTGCTCAAACAATCCCCCACATACACTAGTAAGGCCCCATGCATGAACCCACTGTCCGCCACATGCGTGACTATTTTAGTTGTGGGAAAGTCTTATATTCCTTGGGGATTCATTAGCACTCTATCATGCCTGTCCAATATTCGAGCACCTCCTTCTTTCCCATCCCACTAAGTGTACCTATTACTTACATAGCCCAAGTCAATCAACTCCAATTTTTGCATGATTTCATAAAACTCCTACTACCCCCACCCACTTCTAAACCTCTTTCTTCCTCTCGTCTTCTCTTACAACATTACAACATTGAAGTCCCCTACCACAGTCATGGGTCCCCCTCCTCCAGCCTCCTTCCTTAACATCTCTCACACGGTATTTTTTTTTATAGGCTACTTTGAAACACACACCACACAACATTTTATTAGCCTATCCTCCCCTACCCTTGCCCACACTGCAAGTACGTATAACGAAATCTTCATAACTTTCAAATTCGCCCAGCTCCTCTACAAAAGCATAATCCCTCTAAACAATCCAGCTGATGGTTACACTACAAACTCCCAATCTTTGCCAGTAGCAAATCCACATCTCTCTTACAAAATTTCTTCACCCTAGTTCAATAAGAGCCACTACTTTAATACTTCTTATTCTTACAAACCACTGTAGGTAACCCCTCAATTTCTTATTCCTTTTTCCCCAAATATTCCATATAGTGAACTTAAACATTTTTGGTAATAATAAAGCATAGCAACCTCCAATATTTCCCACCAATAGCAGTTGGCCTTCCAACATAACTCTACATATTGTGCACAACATTTCATAGCCCAATATTAGCATTTCAAGAAATTTAGCTATCCTATTTGAACCACACAGTCAGCTGCAAGAAAAAACTACAACTTGTCTTGTCTCTTTGAACTTCCACTTGTTTCCAGAATGCTCCACAACATCATATCTATAGCATCCCCCTTTATTCTTGCACTTATCATTTTTTTGAGTCATCATATAGTAAGCTCTCTACCTCAGTAGACTCCACCAACACAGTTTCTACAGTTGTTTGTCTCCACACAAAATTGCTCCTTGCCTCGTCACATTCATATTGCTTATGATATTCCGACAAGCACATCTCTAGTACCACTCCAGCAATAATCAACCACTTCTTCGAATTCCAGCTTGGATAAAGGAATTCATAATAGTAGCCAAATTCTCTAACTCTTGCCATATTCCAAAGCTCTAACAATCCTCCAATGGTAACTTCACCTCCACCAAGTGGCACATGCCTTACTCATTTCTATTCCTGCATTTAGTGAAGCTACATCCCAATGTTACAACCCCATTCATTCCCTACTTCGTCAATGCATCACCCAATTAAACGGAGCATCAACACTTCGTAAAACCATATAGTTAATTTCCAGCAAACTTCACATCTTCATTTCCAACACCTTATTGGATTCTCCCTTATCCTTCTACCCACTTTGTGCATAGCCCTTAGTGCATGAAGAGTTACACAGCCTTTTAACACAACAACGAGCATCTTAAAGAACTTTCCATCTCCCTATCAACAAAATTTCCTAGCAGCAAAAAATAAAGAGAGCATCCACCACTTTCAGCAAAATGCATACACACCAATCACTCTACTTAGAGACATGAACATAGTCCATGTACCTCTCACTATAGTTTGCACATCTATACATCATCACCAACCACAATCTACTACATATGCTGTAGTCAACAAACTATAGCTGAAAGGTTTCTCTCTCTATTAAGTTTTGTACAACCACAAGGCTTGAAACTCTCCCAACCATATGACCACCCTGCTACCATCTTCTCTTCCTATTGTTGTCCTCCTCTTTTGACCTCTTCCTAAACTGGCCTCCTTCGATGGATTGAGTCACTTAGTTTATAGCTTCCTTCCCTAATGTGTCCTTCAGGGTCCATACTTGCTTGAAAGGTTGCCTTCCCCTTATAATAAAGACAGATCTGCACCTACCTTGGCACCTCCCTTCTCCACCATTGTTAACCACCCCACTTGAGCAATCCACTGATAGTCGATGGCTTTGACATTAGGGCCCCTATGTCCCTCAGAGCGAATCCTTTTCCCAAAGTTAGGAACCCATTTTGCGAACTTCCCCTGCCTACATTGCTCCATTGATCAGAGGTAGTTCACATTGGGGACCTGATGCGATTATGAGTACGATCAGGTGTGGAAGGCACTTGGCCATCCAGATCTTCAAGGGTCGCCAGAGACACATTGGACACTGCTTAGCATGTAGTGCTCTTCTAATCACTTGGCCCTACCTCAAGCTAAGTTGTTTCCAGGCCCAATAAGAAGATGAAGTGATAACTCTTCTCGAGGTCCCCACCAATGTCTCTAGACTACTTGACGTTGCCATCAACCACCACATCTCAGAAATAGAATTTTAACTGAACTCACTTTCGAAGCTCATGCCTAACGACACTCTCCAATGGGTTTCCATAATCTCTTTGGATCAGCTAACCCATGTGCATGGAACCTTTCCCCCCTTTAGCCTTCAAAGTTCTTATTTGAATACTTGTTACTACCATAAAGATCTGTGCCAACTGATGCTCCACGTGAGCTCACAAACCGCATTTTATAGCAACCATTGCACCCTTCTACTCATCGAGCACTTGCATTGCTCTGATGACCAGTCGTGAGTGGCATGCTTTTGTGCCATCCATTTTTGGGACTAGTTGATTTGACAGGTGAGTTGTTACATAGTCCTTAGCAGATGTAAACTTCAACAACCACTATCCTACTGTCTTAATCAACCAAAACCCTTTGTGGAATCTAGTTTACCATGCAGTTGGACATCATAAACTGACTTTAAGTTCATCCCACATTGGTAGTTCTGCTTGCCAAAAATGGCCCACTTGGAGTCGCGATTGCTTGGCTCAACTCATCAAAGTAGCCAAGCCGTCTTACCTATTTAAAGTTGGAGAATAAGTCATCAGCATTCAGCACTTGATGCCTCAAATCATTGGCTTTACCTGATAGAACTCGTACTATGGATCCTACCATCTTGAGGGAAACTATGAAGGGCACCAGCTACTAGATCATTCGATTAGTCTTTCGCCCCTATACTCAAGTCAGACGAATGATTTGCACGTCAATATCACTGTATGCCTCCACCAGATTATCCTCTAGCTTCGCCTCACTAAGGATTAGTTCACCATCTTTTTGGTCATGACAGGTGTGCTCTCACTCAAACCCATCACAGAAGATTTGGCTCGAATGGTGGCTCACCCCTCAAATAAGGATCTCAACAATCAGCTTCCTTGCACCTTCTGGTTTGCTCACCCATCAAACGGCAAGCAAGTTAGACTCCATGGTTCGTGTTTTAAAATGGGTTAGATGGAGAGCCCACTGGTCGTCACACATACATGCGGTGTCATCATGGCAAGCCTTGATGATGCGAGCAATATGACTTGCCACCACAATGATTTCAGCTCGGGTGACATCCACCCAACCTCCGATCACTACGATAGCCCCAGAGGGTCTTCTGCTTGAGCCATGCAACAAACTGTCATACAACTTTCTGCATCTAATTGGGGCACACTGTCGGGCCCCATCTCCTTGCTTCTCAATAATTTCAAGCACTCTTTGACTCTCTTTTCAAAGACCTTTTCATCTTTCCCTCGAGGTACTTGTTTGCAATCAGTCTCTCGAAATTTTTAGCCTTGGACAGAATTTACCACCAAATTTGGGCTACATTTCCAAACAACCCGACTCGTTAACAGCACCTTGTGTAGTAGTAGGGTACGAGCCGAACGGGGCTCTCACCCTCCCCTGCACCCCTTTTCGATGGGACTTGATCTCGATTCGTTGCTGAGGACACCTCTATGTAATAAAAGTCAGGCTTCAGGCTACCCGATTTCCAAATTTGGTTAGTCCCCTTTCACTCACTATTACCAAGGGAATCCTTGTAAGTTCCTTCTCATCTACTTATTTATAAGCTTAAACTCATTGGGTAGCCACACCTAACATGGGGTGACAATTCCACACTATGGAGCATGGAATTGGATCTTTGAGGGGCATCTCCTTGTCACTCTTCAACATTGATTACTACTAGCCAACAACATGATAGCCGATGGCATCAAGTTCTAATCATGTCAATAGTCAACCATCACCCAACACATCAACAAGCCATGCAACAGCACAGGTTACCATCAATCACCTCTAGACTTAGGCCCAAGATCGAAACAATTGATTCCAAGCTTTCGTAATGAGCAACAGGTCGCATTACACCCATGTAAGCGTGCCCTGGGATTGCATCCTAAGGCACAACTTGTGTTCAAAAAATGGATGGTTCACGAGATTCTACAATTCCTAACACGTATCACATTTTTTTACATTCTTCATCGATGTGAGAGACAATATATCTATAGTTGAGAGTCCTTTGATGTTTGATTGCCAAGCCTCACTAGACCTAACGATGCAAAGCATACTCCTTTACTGCCTTAATATTTTCTCTCTGTTGTCGTCTAACCATGCCCACAAGCTATTATTTATCCCCCATAGCATCGAGCTCCACGTGAAATCAATGGCACACGCTATAAAAGAATGCTACATCGAACAACCGTCGCACACTCACATGTTGGATAGATCACTCGATCATTTTACCTCTCATCAATGATCCTTCTGTAGTTTCACCTACAAAAACCTTGTTATGACTTCTCCTTTCTATCAATGATGAGGTTCAGTGGACTTCTTGTTGAGTCATATATGGCAAATTGCCCACATTGCAGTGATCTGAGCACTTCACTTGACCATTCAATTGATAGGAGCGATGAGTAGTGTGTACAAAGGGTAGGGACGTAGTCAACACAAGTTAATGACTCGTGCTTACTAGGAACTCCTCGTTGAAGACTAATAATTGTAATGATCTATCCCCATAGGGACGAAATTTTCATAAGATTACAAGGCTTTTCAACCAAGCAATGGACTTGTTGAATACATCAGTGTGGCATGCATGTGGCTCTAAACATCTAAGGGCATCATAGACTTGTTATTGATTCAAACTTCTATGGCCTAAGTGGCCATAGTCCCTTTAAGAAGCTAGCCACAGGGCTTGCACCCTACATAGCTTGTTAACAAGCTGAGGTATCATTTATTAATGGAATTAACTTGACAAATCACTCCATCAACTAAGAACGATCATGCACCACCACCTATATAATCAAGAAATTGCTCTCAATTTATCAATCCTTGCTCTGTCTAAACCTGGTAAGCTTCCCCCTATTGAGTCAAATTAAGCAGTAGGATCCACTCCTCGTGGTGCCCTTCCATCAATTCCTTTAAGTTTCAATTTTATGACCATACTCCTCCCAGAGCCCAAAGAAATTAAAAAGTGCTGCAATGTCCATAACGAGAAGCAAGGCACCAGACATGGATGGTATCTTGGATGAGTTTATTATAGGTTGTTGGCATGTCACACAATTAGATATTATTGGGGTAGTTAAGTAATTTTTCATTGACTTAAACATGCCTAAGTAGTTGAAGGATACATTGGTTGTGTTGGTTCCAAATATTCATGGGGCCAACAAGCCCAAAAAATTATGAGCCATCAGCCTTTCTAATGTTATATACAAAGTTGTTGCAAAAAATCCTTTGGAAAAACTCAAGTGGGTTCTCTCAGATATTATTGTAAAAGAGTAGGGGGCCTTTGTTCTTGGTTGTAATATCTCTGATAATATATTTTTGGCTCAGGAAATGGTAGTACATATGCATTCTTTGAGATCCATGGTTGGTCTTATGGCATTGAAATTGGATATGGATTAGGCATATCACAAAGTTAATTGGAAATTCATTACTAATATGTTTAAGTACTTATACTTCCCCAGTTGGGTGGAAGTTTACAATAGGAACCCCAGATTTGGTATTCTTCTGCCTTAGGTGCACCTATAATGCATTGAAACATCCATAAGCCTAAGACAGGGATGTCCTCTATCCCTATATTTATTTACTAATATCTCTAGTTATTTATCATGGCTTTTACAACAATAGATGGAGTGGGACTTTGATATTGGGATTAGGATCACTCCTAATTCTTCTCTTATTACTCACCTTTATTATGTAAATGATGTGATAATTTATGCCCTTATTACTTATGTTACAACAAAAACAATCAGGAAAACATTAAACCTTTATGAGAATCATTCAGGTCAGTCTGTCAACATCATTAAGCCAAGAGTTCTATTTAGTGAAGGGATGGGGCCAAAATGTAAGAAAATTATTACAAGCAAGTTACATTTGCATCAAGCTTCCAATATGAATCACTTGGATATTCATATTTTAGTAAGAAAACTGCAAAGCAAGGAGTTCAACTACATAATTAATAAGGTACATACATTCATGGAAAAATGGAGGGTGAGACCACTGTCACTTGCTGTGAGAATGAGCATGATTAATTCAATAATTTTGTCTATTCCTACTTACTACTTGGGACACTACTTGATGCCAAGTGGACATATTAACAAACTAAAGAAGGTTATGCATAGTTTTTTATGGATTGGGGATTCTGTATAGAGGTCAATTCAATATGTTAATAGGGTGCTTGCTACTCAACCAAAGGAGCTAGGAGGTTTGGGTATTCGCAACCTATCAAGGCCAAAAATTACTCTTGTAACCAAGTTTTATAGATGTTTGCATGCAAATAAAGATGATTGGTGGTTTCAAATATTTCAAGTAAAATACGTCATGCAACAGAACACGATGGAAACTCCTCGTTGGGCTTCATATACTTGCAAGCTTATGGACTTAACATTGGAATGGACACAACAAAATGTAGTACGTAGAATTGCAGATAGTAAGAATACATCATTTCTTAATGATAATTTGTTAGCTTTCCTCCCCTTAAGCAAATAGTAAACTTACATTAATGTGTAAGAGGTTTGAGTGTGTTGTCGACAGCTATGCTGTGTGGATTGCAAGGAATTTACAAAATTATTTTAGGGAAGAACTTGTTGAATACATTAAACATCAACCTTGGGCTAAACAAGAAAATAAGAATTTTCTTTACTTTGTTGAATAAGAAGACAAAATGATTAATTCCATTTTTATTTATCATACTCTCTCCTTGGAGTAACATTACATGTGTGAGAATTTTGCTTGGGCATGGAATATCAAGCTACAAATAAGAATGATACCTTTCATGTGGCATCTTCTTAATGATGCTCTCCCACCTGTTGCATAATTGCATTCACACAAAATTAGGGACAACCCTTGTTGTCCATGGGGATATTTAGATCATGAATCCATATAACTTTTCTTCTGGAATTGGTGTAAGGCCAAAGACCTTTGGAATTCATGAGAAACTCAGTTTTTTCTTTCAAATGAAAGGGCTACTTAATTGTAGTTTACAGATTTACAACAACTATTAGAATGGATGAAATGCAACATCAATTGTAGGAAAAATCATGGAATAATAAAGTTTTTGGCTACTACTTTGTTCTTCTTATGGTTTAATAGAAACAAGAAGAAACATGGTGAAATTGTACTTAATTTATAAGCTATGCACTACTACATTGTTTCTATTATGTCTCCTATCGAAGTATCATCTAGAACTTCTAGTTCACCCAGTAGGAATCCAAACAACCCTATGGGGCTCTCGATAAAGCTACATTAGACTCCTCCTACAAGCTGGATAAAATGCAATGTTGATGCGGCATTGAATATAAATTCAGCAGCTGCAATTGGCATAATTATGAGAGATTATATGGGCAAACTCCTTAATTTCATGGGGAGGAAAGTCATATCAGCTTCTTCATCTATGGAAGAAATTTTAGCAATGCTATTTTCCTTGAAATACTTGAGTTGCATTATCCAAATGCTACTGCAATCAACTTGGAATTAGACTTCAATGACGTGGTTATGAAGCCCAATGGTGTTATTCACTTACATTTGGATGCTACCCAACCTTTCTAATCTATGTTTATTTATGCCATAAAATATGCTCGGCAATTGAAGGCCTTTAAAATCATGCATGTTCTACATGAAGGAAATGTCGTTGCACATTGGATTGCACATTAAGTCTTGTTTTCTAATTTTTTGTGAGAATTGGATATGCCCCTTCCTAAACGAGTTAGTAAGATTTTGTTTGCTAATTATGTTTTCCAACCTCCATAAGGAGGTAACTTTGTAGGCTTTGGCCATTTTTTTCATTGTCAAAAGAACCCAAAGACTTTGTGACAGACTTTGTGAGAGTGGAGGGTTTCACATCACCGTGCAGAGGAAGACCATTGATATGGCAGGTGTGCAGGAAGTTGTATGTTGGTGCTTGCATAGGTGCTTGTTATCCATGTAGAGGGGGTTCTAGAATGTGCTCAGTCAGGATCTACAAAGGCACGACCATCATCGATCACTGTACGCTAAGGTAAAGGAAGTTCGGTGGTTCGACTGATGTGAAGGAATCAAGGTGTAGTTGCTTGTGTGGCTCCTACTGCATGGACGCATGGGAGTTTGGGGACAAAAATTACGAAGGTACGAACATCCATGACTTCAAACTTGGCACTGAAGTAAATTTTGTGGAGGAAGGTCGACGGTGTGGCTGGTGTTCGCACAGCTTCTACACATTCACGTGAGGGTTTAAATTGACACTGAAGGGGATGCTCACACAAAGGCATGAATGCTTGTGATTTCAAATTGGCACTAAAGCAATTAAGGTGTATATAGTAGGTAGTGCGGTGACGTGAATAGCATGACATGCAACGTAAAGTGTGCGCAAGGAATTTAATCTTTAATTAATACATCTCAACGTATTTTGCTTGGTCGGGCGAAGCAATCAGACAACAAGCTATTTGTTTTTAGTGGACGCATAACTCAATTCTACAGTACTCTACTGCATCAATTAAACGAAATTTCACTTGTCAAGGTCAATTCTAAACCTAGAACTTTGAAATTTCATAGAGCTCTATTTTCTAGATTGCTTTGTGCTGTTGCTGGAAGTGGTCATACTAATTGCTTCAAGTGCAGTTCTATGCAATTTCTTTGCAATTGCTTTGCTATGTTGTTGCGCTAGAAGTGTTCGAAAATAATCACACAGATTGTGTTGGCTGGAATAATTGTTGGTTGAAATAATCGCTGGAAGTACTGGATGAAATAATTACTTAAATTGCTTTGCAGTGTTTCTACTGTTGTGCTGGAATTGCTAGAAGTGTTGGGAAATACCTATCGTATGGCTAGCACCAAATGAAAGAAGAGTACCAAGAAGGGGAAAAGTTGTGAACATGTGTCTACTATGCATAATGAATTATTGGTTGGGGAATGCAGACATATTGTAAACTCAAAAAACAGAGAAGTCATACTAGCAGTCTCAGTAACTGATGGTGAGGTGGGAGCAGATTTTAATGATAGTGAAATATTGGTAGACTCTGTATCCACTGAGAGTGACACTAGCATAGGATCTACTAGAGAGTTGGAGGAGACAAACTTTTATATGGGGATGGAGGGAAAGGTAGTCATTGCTCAGGACATAACAGGTGGAAGCAGGGATAGCAACAATTATATGAACAATGGAGCACCGAGGTAGGGGAACATTCAAAATCATTCCAAGGAGGATCAAAATAAAGAAGGGCAAGACAATGTGATGCAAGGAGTGGGATATGGTGAGGGTGGTAAATCGGGTAATTCCAACAAAGTGAGCTTCAGGGATGTGCTAACAACTGGAAGAAACTCAAATACTACAATTACAACAACCACTGAGCAGCCTTCTTATATAGATGTTAAAGAGGTTGTAGCTAAGTTGATGGACTACATTGTATCGAATGAGGTTACCATGTCAGATTCAGCCTGCAATAGATGCAAGGAGTTTCATCAGTTCGATCTGGTGAGGAGAGTCTATGGCAGTACCCTCCCTTTCTACATTATTGTAAGAATTTTACAGCATAGCTAGGGGCATTTTAATAATTTTAAAATATTGGATCTATCATCAGGTTGCTTTTGTCTTCATTTTTATTTAATTAAGGACAAGAATGTAGTTTGGCTTGGGGGACCTTGGTAGGTAGCAGGACAAATTATGGAATTTAATGTATGAACCTCTTAGTTTTGGCCAAGTGTCATGAATGTAATGTGTGCCTTGATGTTGGTGAGATTCCTAGCACTTCCTTTGCTATACTGGGACACAAAAAATATTTACGCATTGTTAAACCTATTGGAGAACAAATTTTATTGGATGGATAGGCTACTGATTTGTAACAATCCTCATATGCAAGCATCTTTGTGAGGATGGACCTCACGAAACCTTTGAAGTTGGGAATGCGTTTGAGTTTTCTATTAAGGAAGACATTCCAATCTTTTGAGTAAGAGGGCCTTCCTCGGATGTTTTACACCAATGGCCATGTTGGCCACTACACAGATCAATGATTAACTTAGGGGAAATGAGTTGATTTGATAGGGGATGTGAAGGAAAATGCAATAGGTGGGAAGAAGGAGACTAATGAAACATCACAAAGAAATTAAGAACCTCAACAACCAAGTACTCAGTGAGATGAGGATGAGAAAGTAAGGAAAGGGCTAGGCTGTTGGATGCTAATGCAATTGAGAAGGAGGGCTACCATGCCTGCGCAAGGAAGATTTTAAAATCAAACAACTATAGTGAACTTTTAGAGGGACCCAAGGGGAGCAATTAATAATGGTTGAGAAGGGAGGTAGCCATGCAGACATAGAATTGCCTCTATTGCAAGGGGTAGGGAATTTTTTAGGCAAGTATGGATCCCAAAGGATACATTAGGGAAAGAAGCTATAAAGCAGGTGACTAAATTTATCGAAGGATGCCAGTTTGTTAAAAGGCCAAAAGAGGAGGACACCAATGGGAAGAGAAGAATACAGCAAGGTGGTGATACAGATGGGGGAGGTTCAAGCCACCTGGTTATATAAAACTAAATGGAGAGAGAGGAGAACCTCTCAACTATAGTTTTTGGGCTACAATATTTGTAATGGAATGTGTTTTGTGATGAAGTGTAGAGGTGAAAGTTATAGTGAGAGGTGTAGGGACTGCATCATGTCTCCAAGCAGGGTGATTAGTGTGTATGCATTTGGTTGAAAGTGGTGGATGCTCTCCTTAGTTATTACTACTATAATTGCTAGGAAATTTGGTTGATAGTGAGCTAGAAATTTGCTTTAAGACATGCTCACTACTGCATTAGAAGGCCATGCAACTCTTCTTGTATGAAGGGCTAGGCACAAAGTGGTTAATGGTCTAAGGGGGAATCCTACAAGGTGTTGAAAATGAAGATGAGATGTTTGTTGGAAATTAATAGTATGGTTTTGCAAAGTACTGATGCTATACTTAATTTTGTGATGCACTTTAGGAAGTTGGGAATGAATGAGGATGCAGCATTGGGATGTAGGTATGCTGAATGAAGAAATAGAAATGAGGATGTCATAGGTCAATTAGTGGAGGTGAAGTTGCTATTGGAGGACTGCTACAACATTGGAATGTGGCAAGAGCTAGGGAATTTGGCTACTATTATGAACTCCTTAAGCCATGATAGCATTCTGCTAGGAGGTCTATTGCTGCTGGAGTGGTGCTGGATATGTTCTTGGTGGCGTATCATAAGTAATATAATTATGAAGAGGCAAGTTGCAGTTTTTTGTGGAGATAAGTGGCTATTGAAATGGTGTTGATCAGTATACTAAGGTAGGGAGCTTGCCATGTGATTACTAAAAAAGATGATAAGTGCAAGAATGAAGGGGGATGTCACGGATGTCAAGCTAGAGGGAATGCTGGAAACAAATGGAAGTTCAAAGAGACAAGACAAGCTGTGGTTTTTCCTTGCAGCTAGTTGTATGGTCCAAATAGGATTGGTAAATTCCATGAAATGCTAAGATGTATGGGCTACATAATACTAGGTATGGGGCAAGGAAGTTATGCGGTTATAGCTTCTTCAAATGCTATGTTGGAATTGGGAATTAGATGTATATTGCATGTGGAAGTGTTGTTAGTATGTTGGAAGGCCAACTACTATTGGTGGGAGATTCTGGAGGTTACTATGCATTATTATTACCAAAAATGATTAGGTTCGCTGTATGGAATGTTTGGGGAATAAGGGATAAGAAATCAAGGGGCTACTTATAGTGTTTTGTAAGAACAAGGGGTATGTACTAGTGGCTCTTGTTGAAACTAGCGTGGAGAAATTAAATACAAGAGATGCAAATTTTTAGTGCAAATATCAGCTGGATTGTGTGAAGGGATTATGGTTCTTTGGAGGATTTGGGTAAACTTGAAAGTTTTGAAGATTTCGTCACAAGTGCTTGTAGTGTAGGAAAGGGTGAGGAAGGAAACGTTAATAAAATGTTGTGTGGTATATGCTTCTAAGGAGCATTTCAAGAGGAATGGTGTGTGGGTTATCCTGTGGGAGGAGGCTCTATGTGGGAGACCTATGATGATGGTAGGGTACTTCAGTGTTATTATGTCGCAGAGGAACAAAAAAGGTGGGAAGAGGTTTAGGAGTTGACGGGGCCAGCATGAGTTTTTTGAAATGATGTAAGAATTGAAGTTGATTGACTTTGGTTATATGGGCAATAGGTACACTTGGTGTAATTGGAAATAAGGAGGTGCTCAAATATTGAGTGTTAATGAATCTCTAGGGAATACAAGACTTTCCCACAACTATAGTTACTCATTTGTCACATATTGGGACAGATCATTGCCCATTACTTAATGAGTTAGGAACACATCTAGGGATGGCTACTAAAAGAAGAATTCAATTTGAAAGTTCTTGGCTAGTATTCCCTTAGACTATAGGGGTTGTATAGAAAGTGTGAAATAGATCAGGTAGGGGGAATCCCATGGAGAGCCTCTCTACAAAAATCTATAGATCTCAAACTGCTTTAAGCAAGTGGAGCAAGTTCAAGATGTGCAATCCACAGACAAGAATGGTGAACTTGAAAAGGAAATCAATGGTTTACAACTCAAGAAATATGAGGTGGGTGTTAATGATCAGGAACATATCTAGCTCAAACATCTCATTTCTTCTTTTCATAGGGTGAGTGCACTTGAGGAGAGATGGTGGTGGCAAAGTGCAAATGTCTAATGGGCTCAACAAGGGTATTGCAATACTAGTTTCTTCTAGACTATTGCAACTTTGAGGTGGAGGAATAAGGATATTCTATAGCTAAAGGATTATAAGGAAGAGGTGGTCAGTTCCACAAAAAAAAATTAAAAAGCTTGTTGGTTAACCATTTTTAGTCAAAGTGGTGTAACACTGATGCCGACTATCCTCCACTGCAATACCAACCTTAGAGATGCATTGGAGTAGAATGAGAAAGTATGCTCACCATGTAGGCTACCGATGTAGAAGTCATCAAAGTTATTGGACCTATGAGGAAGAACAAGGCACCAGGGATGGATGGGGTTACAATAAAGTTCATACAGGGGTATTAAGAGATTACTCAGGGGAATATTATTAGAGTTGTGCTACAATTTTTTCATGATAGACAGATGTCAATAGCTTAAAAGGATACTCTTATTATACCTATTCCAAAAGTGTGGGGTGCAAATGGACCAGAAATATTTAGGCCCAAAAGTTTGTGCAATAGTATATGTAAAATAATGGTAAGGTTCTTGGTTGCAAGACTGAACATGTTTTTACCTAGACTAATTATGAAAGAGTAAGATGCTTTTGTTTTAGGCAGATCAATCTCAAGAAATGGCAACTAAGATGCATTCTTCAGTCTTTAGAGAGTGTCTTATGGTAATAAAGGTGGATATGGAACAAGCATATGATAAGGTGTGATGGCAATTTGTCATTAATATGATGATATTCTTGGGCTTCCCAGTAGTATGGTGTGAGTAGGTGAATGCTTGTATCACAGCATCAAGGTTTAGGGTATTATTAAATGGGGTTAAAATCCCATGGATTGAGGCAAAGAGAGGACTTAGGCAAGGATGCCCATTATCTTAATATCTATTTACCATTACATCTGAATTTCTATTAAGGCTATTAAGGAAGTAGGAAGCTATGAAATTAGTTAGATTTTGGTGTGGGCCAACTTTCTCATTTGTTATAAGCTAATGATATCATTCTATATGATCCTACTACAGGTATTGCTGTTAGGGTAGTTAGATTATGAAGGATTATGGGAAGTATTCTAGATAGAAGGTAAATCTTGTTAAATTAAGTGTCTATTTTAGCAAGGAGATGGTGAGAAAGATAAGGAAGATGGTAGCTAGCAAAGTTCATATTACCTAGGAAAAAAATCTTAATTATCTAGGGATGTCTATTTCAACAATGTTGCTAAACAAGGGAGACTTTAACTTCAACATTCAAAGAGTGGAAGAACAAGTTGGAAAATGGAAAATTAGTCCTCTTTCCTTGGTGAGTAGGATTATTATGATCAACTCTGTGATTATAGTGATTCGTAATTTAAACTTGAGCCACTGTGTGGTGCCAAAGGGGTGATTAATGTATTGGAAATGATGTTTAGAAGATACTTGTGGTATGGTTCCAATGATGGACATGCAATGCACTATATGGATTGTAGTACTGTCACTTTACTAAAGGAGGAGTGTGGTTTAGGTATCCATGATCTTAGTATTTGGCAACATGTCTTGAATATGCAGTAATGTAGGAGGATCTTAGCAAATGAAGATTATGTATAGGTAAGGGTGATGAGGAGTAAATACTTGATTGGAGGAATGATTAGAGTGCTCCACGGGTGGCTTCACAGCTATATAGACTAATTAAGGAGGCAATGTCATGGTCTATACCAAACTTTGTGTGGAGAATTAGAGAAAGTAGAGTTGTATTTTTTTTTGAAGACAATTGGCTAAGGTTTCTTCTAATCAAGTACTGGCCTACTTACATTAATATGGAGGTAGAATGGTTGAAATTTGTTAGTGAATATATTATTGAGCATGGGGAATGGGTTGTGTGTAGTCTTAAAGCTTGGGTAAGTGACTTATTACTTGATAGGGAGCTGTATCTTCCTTGGGCATTGAATAATAGAGTGGACCAACTACTATAATTACAAACTAATTCCATGGAGGTGCAGAGTGCTAAGCTCTACTCAAAAATGGTTCATGTTGGAATTATGGAAAATGGTGGAAGCTCACGGCCTATTGCAAGCAATTATAGTTGGATTTGAAAGCTCAAGATTTTAGCCAAGGTGAAGATTTTCATTTGGACATTGGTTCAAAATTATATTCCTACCATTAAATGGTAGTTTAAGAGGAGAATAGTGGAGTGTAGCAATTGTGTTTGGGGTTGTATCTAGGCTAAAACTTCACAACATCTATTGTGTGAATGCTGGAAGAAAAGAGATGTTTGGAATGTGCAGCACATGAAGAATGCTATAGCAGTAATTGTTTGAAGCAGTAGCAGAAGTAGCAACAACAATTTTACATTACAGTAGGTATATAGAAATTTGGAGGCCATGATTTGAAGGGTGGGGATGTGAGTAAGCATGTTGTTATATCTCTTTATTATATTTAGACTAATAGAAATTTAAAAAACACAAGGAGCAAGTCATGAGTTGTGCTATCCTACTGAGAAAGATTCAAATTGATGCGATGGTTACCATTAAAAAATACAACTTTGCTTCCTCTATGTCCAACGAGAGTCCACACAACTCACATGAGTTGAATATAGCTTTATTTTTGGTTCCTCAAATTGGGTGGTTCAAAATCAATTGTGATTTGGTGGTTTGGGATGATGCTGTAGGGTTGGGAATTGTTGTCAGAGATCACCTTGGTAAGTCATTGCTTGTTGTTGGAAGGAGGGTTGTTTCTTAACCAAGCATAGCTTTGGAGGTGCACACCAATCTAGAGGCCTTGACATTACTAAGGTCAAAGTTCTTGATTTATTATATTGTTGAGATTTAGTCAGATTTTACTATGGCTATTTAGGAGGTTTGCAATATTCTATGACAACATTCACTTGATGGAAGATTCAAAGACTCTCTCTGGTATGTTCGAGGCATGGATACTATTTGATTTATGCATATTTATAAGCAAGAAAATGCTCTGGCAGGTAGGGTGGCACATTATGCATGTTCATATGATTTTACTAGGGATTAGGGTATGCCCCTTCCAAAACTACTTTTAATGATAGATTTGTCAAACTTTTTGTTTGATCCTTCATAAAGGAACTTTTGTAGGCATCGATCATTAATAAATTATCAATGGAACTCAAAGACTTCGATTTCTCAGAAGATGCTGACGATGTCTAAAGAGCAACTTCTACTATCCCTAATCAGCATCGGTTATGGTTGAGACTAGCACGATATCTGATTGTCTTTAAGCCCCCAACTTTCATTCTTGATTTCAATCCAAGAATTTCACCTCTGACTATGAAATATGAATGCCCATGACTATCCCTCTTCTTCATTGCTCTGATCCCGAAGGCCAACACAATGGGATTGAAATCCTGTGATGTTATCTCAAGCAAATGTATCTAGAGTGTGGTCTTGCTTTGACCACTCTAATTTCTTCAAAGTACCATTGTGGAGGGCATGACCCAGCCAGCTAAGGCAATACTGCATCATTGATGAAAGGATTAAGGATAGTGGTGCACACAAAAAGACAGACGGACCGACCCAAACCAAGGTCCAACTATGAGCTTTTTAACTGCAACAACTTCAATATAAGGTATTGGAGCTAGAATTACTATGACTGTTGCACCAAATTTGCCCTCCAATGGATCCTCATTAAGGGATTTAGTTTGTAC
Organism: Vanilla planifolia; assembly: GCA_023846275.1. Lineage (NCBI taxonomy): Eukaryota > Viridiplantae > Streptophyta > Magnoliopsida > Asparagales > Orchidaceae > Vanilla > Vanilla planifolia. Next base: position 1,100,280 of record JAIUJO010000170.1, read on the forward strand.
TCATTCCAATTACCTGACTCATGGAGCCCGGTATTGTTATTTATTGTCACCACCTCCCCTTGTCAGGATTGGGTAATTTGCATGCCTGTTGTCTTCCTTGGATGTAGTAGCCATCTCTCAGCCTCCCTCTCTAGAATCAAACCCTAATTCTCCATCACTTGTCACCACCATGGTAGGCCTCTATCCTACCATCGAAAGCTGATAAGGTAGAAATTCGAATGATGCTTTGCCAACATGAAGGTCGTGCGATCTGACAAGTTATCATGAATTGTCAAGAAGCTGGGCAAAAGCCCGCATCGACCTTTTAAATAATAAATGTATCCCTTCCAAAAGTTTTGGTTTGGAGCATGTATTATCTCTAGAATTACTATGATTGTCTGAGGAGCAAGTACCATCAAACAAATTATAACTGAATTAATGAGCTATTTTTAGTTTCACTATCTAAAATTATTCATACTTACACATGCATGGCTTAATCTTTGAGACCAGTGTATGACTATTGGCAGGATTGACCAGGTAGCATTACAATGACAAAGCACCAGGAAAAAGCAAATGTTAGAATTAACACGTTCATCATGTCCGGTGATAACTCACACAAAGGAAGAGTGAATGCTCCCAAGTTGGGATACCATATGCAAAGTTTCAAAACATTGCCTCTCGACAATTGCATTTGATAAGGACAACCCTCTTTGGAAGAGAATGAAAAGATTGAAACGAGTGATTTCCAGGATCATGCCAAAAAGAGAGCAAAGATGATCTTGCATTAAACAACATTACGAAACATCGCAGTTCCAACACTAGAGTACTGTGGCATCATAAAAATAATTTAATGGAACAGCCCATCTGATAGATAAGCAAGCAACATGTGAACTTTCTCTAAAAGAAAGTTCAATCAAGTGGGAAAGCCCTACTCATATAATGGCTAACCACATCAAGAGGTAGCCAAGCCATACGAAGTAGCGCCACAAAAAACATCTCTTGTGCAAAAGAGATCTCATGCTAATCCAATTCCATTAGCCCAAAGAGCCTCGAAGATGTACAAAAAAGAAGCTCAAAGGGTTTAATTCAAGATGAAGCCTTGGCTAGCACCCACATGGTACGACAAGCAATACTTGGCACAACGTGCAAAGGGAGCAACCCGCTAAACTTATATAAAGCCATGCACAAATTGCATCACTTTAAGATGCCACTTGAAGATACCACTTGAGCAACCCCTTGTTCCTACATTGGCATTCCCAAGATATGACAGGTCAAAAAGTGTCAAACATTTCTCAAACAAAATATTGTCGTATAAGCATAGCCATAACACGTAGTCCTAGAAAAGGATTGAGCACAGATGATATTGACTAGTCTTAGTGTTAGGGGCACCACAGAACCTTCACTGAGACAAAATGCCCAAAGCAAAGGGCAAAGAGCTAAAATTCGAATAGTGCATGGCCCCACGGTCCACCACAGCATTGCACCACTTGGGCAACAGCCCTACATGCTCAAACCCGAGCTGATATTGCACATCCATGCGGTAGTAGCCAGCAACACTAAAAATCTAGAAAAGAGCTACTCTTTGTGGTCCAAACAAGTCCCCCACATAGGTTGTCGCTGAGTGAGGGCAAGCAATGCACTAGCATGCATGCCACATTGGAAATGCAGGGCTACTACTACATCCAAGAGTGCTTAAATAACTTGTGCACTTCAAACCAACCACCTTTCGCTTTCGCACAGGCAACATTGCATCAACCTGCCCGCATGCGAATTATTTATTATGATAATTCTGAAGAAGATAAGAATACCAATAGGTAATCAAACTTATCCATGTGATAGGAGTACATGGGGCAAAACATCTCATAAAAAGTTACACTTCTTGAACTGACATTCCCCAAGCAAGGCCCGCACCTGAGGGCACTTAGACAAAACACCCACTACGTGTGAGTAGGCATACCATTGAGTGCCAGTGAGTGGAAGTGGAGAGGCCCCCTAACTTGCACAGATAGACGCAGCACAAGAGGGCAGTGCAAGTCGTACCATAATGCAACATTCAACCCAAAATGTTTAAACCCTTGCTTATAATGCAACATTAAACTTCCAATTTTGCAATAAGCCACACAGGCTTGTAGATTGCATATTGCATCAACTCTATCAAGGAGGAAGGCTAGACTATGAATAGTAATCACCTTAAACATGCATCAGCAACTCACAGCAGTAAAAATACAAAAAAAAGGTTACAAATTGGGGTCCCCACACACTGCAAGCGTAAGTTGTTTCTGAGAGCACGTTGACAAGAACCCCACGTGTAATGGAAGGTAGGCCATAGTTCTCACGTGTAGTGGATTGGCACTACATGATTAAACCTTATCGAAGATTGGAACAACAATCTTACACTAGTGTGTAGGCCACACTGGATCCCACATTCTCACCTGCAATGTGTATATTTGCAAAATTTCCATAATGGAGAAGGCAATGCTATCTATATGTAAATTGCTTGATCCCTAGGGCAGCAACCTGTAGGGCTAAAAATGTTGATAAAATTTACAATTTTTTGAAGTCAAATATACGGGCACACGTTGTAACTTACGTGTGCTGATAGGAAACCATGTGCAGGCATTGTGCACATGACTGTGCAAAGCACCACCAATGCTCTATGAAAAATACAATAAAAAATGCATAAACTATTGCATACATTACACCAACCCTCTTTCACTTCATTGTAGGCCACACAATGTCACACATTCCCACATGCATATTGTATATTGTGACAAATCTGTCGATGAATGAGGCAAACCTATCATTAGGTAATTGTCATATCCCTCCGATAATAGCCCATAGCACTAAAATTCTTGATAAAAGTTACACTTTTTTGCAGCCAAACAATGCATTTGCACGTTGCACCTCAGCATGCATCGATAACCTAGCGAGAATGCACACGCTGGCAGGACCCAACCTGTGCGTGTGTTAATAGTCCTCCAACACACCCATGTCAATAGGCCCCCATGCATGCACACATTTATGTGTTACCACACATGTGCACGCGATGCACATGCCTATGCACAGCACAATCAGTCCTCTACAAAGGATACAACCCAAAACAATTAAATCGTTGCACATATTGCATCATCCATCTTTCACTTTGCTATAGGCCGCACAACATCACACATGCCCACTTGCGGATTGTATATTGCAAAATTTCTATTGAGCAAGGTGGCAAAACTACCAATAGGTAATCACATTTTCGATGCAGTAGTAGCCAGCAGCGATAAAAATCTCCAAAAAAATGTTACTCTTTTGTCCACACAAAGCAGGCACAGGTTGCTGCTATATGCCAATGAAAAAGCCCCTAGGCCTGTGCAGACAAACAATAGCACACCCATAGAGGCAGACCATCATGTGCATGCACAGGGAGGCCATGGCTCATGCACACATTCAAACAACACATGCCTTGCACTAGCCATACCATATATTGCACTTATTATCTTAGACATTTCTACAAGCCGCACAGTGTTCTGCATTCCCACTAATGGATTGTATGTTGCAAAAATTCTATCAAGAGGTAAGAGTACCAATAATTTATCAACTTATACATATTGCAGCAACCCACAATGCATAGAATCCCAAAAAAATGTTGCACTTTGTGGTACCCGCATGAAGTGCACAGAGGTTGCTACTGAGCGCACAGACAGGCCCCAAGGCATGCTTAGACAAACAAGGCACGTGAACGTGTGCAAAAAGGCCCTTGTGCATGCTCGAACAGTCCCCCTACATGTGCTAGAAAAGGCCCCTATGCGTCAACCCACCATCCTTCATGTGCAAGCCTATTGTAGTTGTGGGAATGTCTTGTATTCCTTGGAGAATCACTAGAACTCTATCAAGCTTGTCCAATGTTTGAGCACCTCCTTTCTAATTGCACTAATTCAATAAACTCCAATTCTTGTATGGTTTTAGAAAATTCCTACTACCCCTGCCCACTTCTATACCTCTTCTCTCCTCTCTTCTCTGCCTGCAACTTTACAACATTGAAGTCCCTTACAAAAATCGGTCCCCCACCTCTAGCCTCCTCCCTCAAGATTTCCCACATAGTATTCTTCTTCACAGGCTATTGGGAAGCATACACCGCACAACATTTTATCAGCCTATCCTCCACTATCCATTTATACACTACAAGCATCTGCAACAAAATCTTCATAACATTCAAGTTCACCCAACTCCTCTACAAAACCACAATCCCTCCAAACAATCCAGCTAATCGTTGCACTGCAAACTCCCAATCTTTTCCAAGCAACAAATCCATATCTCTCCTACTAAATTTTTCCACCCTATGTTCAACAAAAGCCATTACTACAATACTCCTTACTCTTACAAACCGTTGTAGGTGACCCCTCGATTTCTTATCCCTTATTTCTCGAATATTCCATGTAGTGAACTTAAACATTTTTCATAATGGTAAACCATAGCAACCTCAAGTATCTCTCACCAACTATAGCTAGCTTTCCAACATGCCGGTAGTACTTCCACTTGAAGTGTACATCAAATTCCCAGTTCCAACAAAGTATTTGAAGAAGCTGTAACCACATAACTCATTATGCTATGCCCAACATTTCATAGCCCAGACATCTTAGCATTTCAAGGAATTTAGCAATCCCATTAGGACCTCACAGCCAACTACAAGGAAAATTGCAACTTGTCTTGTCTCTTTGAACTTCCACTTGTTCCCAGAATGCTCCCCAACTTCACATCTCATTCCCTTTCATTCTTGCACACATCATTTTTTTGAGTCATCATATAGCAAGCTCCTTACCTAAGTAAACTCCACTAACACAATTTCAACAGCTACCTATCTCCATAAAAAACTCCTCCCTGTCTCCTCACATTCATACTGCTTATGATGTGCCACACAGCACATCTCTAGTGCCAACAATCAACCACTCAGCAGAATGCCAGCTTCACATATGGAATTCATAATAGCAGCCAAATTCCCTACCTCTCCAATAGTCCTCCAGTAGCAACTTCACCTCCACCAATTGGCCCATGCCATCCTTATTTCTATTCTTGCATTTAGCATAGCTACGTCCCAATGCTGTAACCCCATTCATTCCTTACTTTCTTAAGTGTATCACCAATTAAATTGAGCATCAGTACTTTGTAAAAACATAGTTGATTTCCAACAAACTTCTCATCTTCAATTCCAACACCATGTTGGATTCCCCCTTAGGCTACTACCCATTTTGTGCATAGCCTTTAGTGCACGAAGAGTTACATGGCCTTCTAACACAGCAATGAGCATGTCTCGAAGCAACTTCCAGCTCCCTGTTAATAAGATTTCTCAGTAGTAGAAACCAAAGAGAGCATTCACAACTTTCAACCAAATGCATATATACCAATCACTCTGCTTAGAGACATGAACATAGTCCCTACACCTCTCACTAAAGTTTGTGCCTCTATACTTCATCACCAACCACATTACATTGCAAATGTTGTAACCCATGAACTATAGCTGAGAGGTTCCCTTCTCTCTCCATTTATTTTTGTACAACCACATGACTTGAAACTCCCTTAATTGTATCACCACCTTGCTGTCATCTTCTCTTCCCATTGGTGTCCTCCTCTTTTGACCTCTTCCTAAGCTGGCCTCCTTCGATAGATTGAGTTGCCTACTTTATAGCTTCCTTCCCCAATGTATCCTTTGGGGACCACACTTGCCTGAAAGGTTCCCTTCCCCTTACAATGGAGACACTTCTATACTTACCTGGGTACCTCCTTAATCCACCATTGTTAACCAGCTCCCTTGGGTCCCACTAAAAGTTTGAAGTAGTTGTATGATTTTGAAATCTTTTGCCAGGCATAGCAGCCCTCCTTCTCGATTATACTATACTCCAAGGGCCTAGCCCTTTCCTTGCTCCCTCATCTTCATCCTACTAAGTGCTTAGATGTTGAGGTTCCTGGTTTCTTTGTGATGTTTCATCAGTCTCCTCCTTCATACCTGCTGCATTCCCTACCACATCCCTTATCAAATCAATTCGTTTCTCCCAAGTTGAACATTGATCTGTGTAATGGAAAACATGGCCACAATTGTCGCACATCCAAGGAAGGCCCTCGTACTCAAAGGATTAGAATGTCTTTTCCAATAGTCCACTCAGGCACACTCCCAGCTTCAAAGGTTTTAAGAGTCCATCCTCACACAGATCCTCAAATACGAAGATCGCTGCAAATTAGCTGTCCATCGATCCAACAAAATGGGTTCTTCAATTGATTTAATAATATTTGAATTTTTTGAATTGCTGCCACCTATGCTGTAAAATCCTCACAATAGTGTAGAAGGGGAGGGTACTGTCGTGGACTCTCCCCATGTGTTCAAACTAATGAAACTCCTTGCATCTGTTGAATGCTAAATCTGACATAATAATCACATCCTATACTACATAATTCATCATCGTAACAGCAACCTCTTTCACATCTATATAAGGAGGCTGCTCAGTGGTTATTATAATTACAGTATTTGAGTTCCTTCCAGTTGTCAGCACATCCTTGAAGCATACTTCATTGGAATTGTCCTTCTTACCACCCTCACTATATACCACACCTTACATCATATATTCCTACCCTTCTTTATTCTGATCTCAATGGTATGATTTTGAATGTTGCCCTACCCCGGTGCTCCATTGTTCAAAATGTTGTCATTATCCCTGCTTCTACCTATTATGTCCTGAGCAATGACTGTCTTTCCCTCCGTCCCCATATAGAAGTTTGTCTCTTCTAGATCTCTAGCTGATCACATGCCAATGTCACTCTCAGTTGATACATAGTCTTCCAATAATTCACTATCATTTAAATCTGCTCTCACCTCACCATCAGTTGCAAAGGCTACCAATACGACTTCCTTATTTGTTGAGTTTAAAATATAACTACATTCCTCAACCAACAATTTATTATGCATAGAGGACACATGTTCAGAATTTTTCCCCTTTTTGGTTCTCTTCTTTGATTTGCTGCCAGCCATACTTTAGGTATCACCCTACACTTCTAGTAATTCCAACACAACAACAGTTACCCAACAAAGCAATTACAGCAATTATTTCAACCTGCACTTCCAGTGATTATTTCAACCAACAATTATTTTAGCCAACATAACTAGTGCAATTATTTTCCAACACTTCTAACAAAACAACACAACAAAGCAATTACAAAGACATTGAACAGCACAATACATATAGCACTTAATAACCACTTCCAGTAGTAGCACAAAACAATCTAAAAAATAGAGCAATATGAAATTTCAAAGTTCCAAGTTTATAATTGATCTTAACAAGCGAAATTTTGTTCAATTGATGTAGTAGAGTACTGTAGAATTGTTTCATGAGACCCCAAGCACCTATTGGACCTCGTAGTGCCCCAAATGAGTTATGCACGTGCTCAAAAAATAGTTTGAAGTCTGATTGCATTGCTCCACCGAGGAAAATGCATACAAAATGTATTAATTCATGATTAAATTCCTTACATGCATGTATGTGCACCATGCACCGTGCTTTGCTCCTTGCATCATGCGCTTCACTCTGCAAGTCATGCTATTCACGTCACTGTGCTACCTACTGTATACACCTCAACCACCTTCAACGCCAATTTGAAGTCGTGAGAATTTGCACCTTTGTGTGTTCGTACCCTTCAGTGCAATTTAAACCCCCACGCACGCTCAAAATAGGAGCAGCACAACCACTTGTCGCACCGTCGACCTTCCTCCACAAAATGTACTTCAATGCCAAGTTTGATGTCTTGGGCATTCACGTCTAATGCCATCCCTAAACCCCCACAAGTGCGCATAAGAGAAGCCACGCGAGCACCCACGTCCTGATTCCTTCACACTTGCCACACTATCGAACTTCCTCTACCTCAACGTGCAATGATTGATGATGTTTGTGGCTTTGTAGGTCCCAAATCCCCCTCCAAGCATGCAATAGGTGTCGAGGAGAGCATCCACTCCCAGCTTCCTTCACACCCACCAAATCGATGGTCTTCCTTTCGCACGACAATGTGAAATCCTAACAACTCTCACAAAACTGAAACTTAAAGGAATTGATAGAATGACACCACAAGGAGTGGAGCATGTAACTTAATTTGACTCAACACGGGAAAGCTTACCATTCCTAGACATAGCAAAGATTGATAGATTGAGAGCTCTTTCTTGGTTCTGTGGGTGGTGGTGCATGGTCGTTCTTAGTTGGTGGAGCAAATTGTCTGGTTAATTTCATTAACAAATGAGACGTCAGCTTGCTAACTAGTTATGTGGTGTCTTTATGGCCAACTTCTTAAAGGGATTATGGCCACTTAGGCCATGCAAGTTTGAGTCAATAACAGGTTTGTCATGCCCTTAGATGTGCAAGGCCGCACAAATGATACACTGATTGTATTCAATGAATAAATTGCCTTAGTCGAAAAGCCTAGGTAATCTTATGAAAATTTCATCATGATGGGGATAGATCATTGTAATTGTTAGTCTTCAATGAGGAATTCCTAGTAAGCGCAAGTCATCAGCTCGCATTGACTACATCCTTACCCTTTGTACACACTACCCATCGCTCTTATCCATTAAATGGTCTTGTGAAGTATTCGGATACTACAATGTCGGTAGTTTACAATGTGCAACTTGGTGAGAAGTCCACTGAACCTTATCATATAGAGGAAGGAGAAGTTGTAACAAGGTTTTTGTAGGTGAACAAATGGAAGGATCATGGACGAGAGGTATGAATGATGGAGCGATGTGTCCAACATGTGGGTGTGTGAAGGTTGTTTGATGTCGTGTTCATTCATAGCATGTGCCCTTGCTTTCACATGGAGCTTAATGTTGTGGGGGATAAACAACATCTTGTGGGCATGGTTAGGTGCAAAAAGAGAGAAATTGTTAATGCGATAGAGGAGTATGCTTTGCATTGTCAGGTTCAGAGAGGCTTGGCAATCGAACATCGAACGACTCTCAAAATGCGATACGTGTTGTGTAATGTAGAATCCCGTGAGCCATCCATTTTTGAATGCAAGTTCCACCTGAGGATGCAAGCTAATAGCACACCTGCATGAGTGTAATGAGATTTGTTACTCCTTGTGAAAGCCTAGAACCGTTTTTTTTGGGTTTCAGACCCCAGTTTAAAGGTAATTGATGGCACCCTGTGCTATTGCATGGCATGTTGAAGTGTTGGGTGTTAGTCCACTATTAACCTGAGTAGAGGTGGATGCTACCAGCTATCGTGGGGTGGGCCAGCAAGAATCGATGTTGCAAGGTAACAAGGAGATGCCCTTCATAGATCTAACTCCATGCTCCATGGTGTAGAATCTTGACCTCATGCTAGGTGAGGCTACCAATAGAGTTTAAAAATATAAATAAATGGAGAAGGAACTTACAAGGATTCCCTTAGTAACGGTGAGCAAAATGGGGACCAACCCAGTTTGGAAATCGGGCAGGTTGAAGCCTGAATTGTAGTCTAGAGAGGCATCCTTAACGACTGATTAGGATCAAGCTCCTTGAAAGGGGCATCAGGGTGGGTGAGAGCCCCATTCAACTCGTACCCTACTGCTACATGAGGCATGGTCAATGAGTTGGGTCGTTTGCGAATGCAGCCCAAGTTAGGTAGTAAATTTTGTCCAAGGCTAGATAATTGTAAGAGACTTACAGTGAAATGGTACCATGTAGGAAAGTTGAAAAGGACTTCGAAAATAGAGTGAAAGAGTGCTTAAAATTGTTGAAAGGGAAGTAGATGGGGGCCATCGGTGTGCCTCAGCTCAATGTAGAATGTCGAGTGATTGTTTATTACACGACTTAGGGAGTAGACTATATCGGGCCATTGCGGCAATCGAAGCCCAGGTGGACGTTACCATAAGAGAAATCATGGTGGCTGGTCACATTGATCTCACCATTGAGGCATGGCATGGTGGCACCACAAGCATGGGTGACGGCCAGTGGGCTCCCTTCTAGCCCACCTTGAAACATGGACCAAGGAGTCTGACATTATGGCAATTTAACGGATGAGCAAGCTAAGAAGGTGCGTGGAAGCTAATTGAATGAGGATCCCATTAAGGGCAAGTCTGGTACCAACAGTCATAGTAATTCCAACTCCAATAGCATATAGTTAAGTTATTGCAGTTATAAAGGCCATAGTTCGACCTTGGTTTGGGTTAGTCGGTCCACCTTTTAGTGTGCAACACTCCCCCTGATCCTTTTGTCAACGATGCAGTCTGGCCTTAGCTAGCCATGTTGTGCCCTCTACATTATTACTTTGAAGAAATTAGAGTGCTCAAAGTAAGCCCACATTCTAGATACATTAGCCTAGGATTTTGATCCTATTGTGTTGGCCTTTGGGATAAGAGTAATGATTGAGAGGGATAGTTGTGGGCATTCGTTTTTCATAGTCTGAGATGAAATTCTTGGATTTATGAAAGACTAACATTTGTGAAAGCATTTTCCAAGAATGTTTTCATTAACCAAGAATGAAAGTTGGGGCGCTCAAAGATGATTAGATACCATCCTAGTCTCAACCATAAACGAAGTTAACCAGGGATTGATGGATGTTGCTCTTTGGAGTCCATCAGCACCTTATGAGAAATAAATATCTTTGTGTTCCATTTATAATTTATTATTGACCAAAGCCTACAAAAGATCCTTTATGGAGGATCAAAAAAAATTCCTATAACAACAGCATCAAAAGAAGTATGGGAAGGGGCAAAGCCCTGTCCTAAGCAAAATCATATGACCAATCATAATGCGTCGCCCAGTATAATGGATCATTTCCTTGCCTATAAATATGCATTAACTAAAATGTATCCATGCCTTAAACATACTAGAGAGAGTCTTTGAATCTTCCTCCATGTGAAGGGCATCGTAGAAGATTGCCAACAAATAAATACCCATAGTAGAATCTAACTGTATCTCAACAACATGATAAATCAAGAACTTTGACTTGAGCAATGTTAAAGCCTCTAGAATAGTATGCACCTCTGTAGCTATTCTTGATTGAGAAACATCCTTCCTTCCAGCAGCAAGTAATGGCTTACCAAGGAGATCTCTAACAAAAATTTCCAGCCTCGTAGCATCATTCCAAACCACTACATCTTAATTTATTTTGATCCATCCAGTTGCCGGAGGAGCCCAAAACAAAGCTACATTAAACACATGTGAGTTGTTCAGAGTTCCACATGAAATGGATGAAGCCAAGTTGTATTTTTTATAGCAACCACCACATCAATTTGAAACTTTTCTCAAATGGACACCATTACTTATGGCATGCTCCTTGTGTTTTTTTTAAATTTCTCTTAATCCAAATGTAATAAAGAGTTGTAGCTACAACAATAACATGCTTAATGATGTCCCCACACTTCAAATCGTTTGCCTCCAAAGTGTTGTACACACGTTGTAATGCAAAATTGTAGCTGCTTCTCCTACTACTGCTTGGAGTAAAAGCTACAGTAGCATCCTTCATGTGTTGCACATTCCAAACCACTTTCACCTTCTATCTTTCACATAATGAACGTTGTGAAGTTTTGGTATAGTTACAACCCCAAATGCAACTACTACACTCCACCATTCTCCTCTTAAACAATCATTCAGTGGTATGAATACAATGTTTAACTAAACTCCAAATGAAAATCCTTATTTTGGTAGCACCTTGAGCTTCTAAATCCAACTATAATTACTTACAATAGACCATAAGCTTCCAACATTTTCCATAATTCCATTATTAACCATTGTTGAGTAGACCTTAGCATTGTGCACCTCCATGGACTCATTTTGAAATTGGGGTAGCTAGTCCATCCTATTATTCAATGCCTAGGGAAGATGTAGCACCCTATTAAGCAATAATTCATAAACACAAGCTTTTAAGACTACACACATCATATTCTCCATGCTCAATAAAACATTCATTATACCTTCATATTAATGTAAGTAGGCCACCACTTGATTGGAAGGAAACCCAATAGGATGTTTTTAATGAAAAGTACATCCCTACCCTCTCTAATTCTCCATAGAAAGTTTGGTAAAGCACTTGGCATTTTCTCCTTAATTAGTTTACATGCCTACGAAGCCCCTTGTTGAGCACCCCCAATTTCTCTGCCATCAAGTATTTACTCCTCATCACCTCTACCCACACACAATCTTCTCTTGCCAAGGTCCTTCTACATTGCTTCATAATAAAGGCCCATTACCAAACAATAAGATTATGAACACCCAAACCACCCTCTTCCTTCAATAAAATGACAGTACTCTAGTCCCTATGATACATTCATATCCTTCATTAGTGCCACACCATAATAATCTTATCAACATCCTTTCTAATCCATTGATCACCCTCTTTGGCACCACATAATGGCTTAAGTAAAAATTAGGAATAACTATTAGCACAGTATTGATCATAACAATCCTGCCTGCCAAGGAAAGAGACCTAGTTCTTCATTTTGCAACTAGTTCTTCCACTCTTTGAATGATAAAGTTAAAGTATCTCTTGTTTAGTAACTTTGCCAAAATAAGTATCCCTAAATAATTGAGAATTCTTGCTTGGGTCATATGAACTTTGGCAGCCACCATCTTCCTTCTCTTTCTTACAATCCCTTACTAAAATAGACTTGATTTAGCAAGATTTTCCTTCTACCAAGAATACTTCCCATAATCCTCCATAATCATACCACCCTAGCAGCAACACATGTAGTAAGAGCTTATAGAATGACATCATTAGCAAATAACAAATAAGAAATGATTGGAGAAGTTGGCACACACAAAAATCTCATCAATGTAATAGCTTCATACTTCCTCACTAACTTAGATAAAAATTAAAATGTAATGGTGAATACATATGATGATAATGGACATCCTTGCCTAAGTTGTGTCTTGGCTTCAATCCTCACACCAAACTATTGAGAACCCCAAGAATGTCATCATATCAATAACAAACTGCCATCTCACATTATCATATGCTTATTCCATAACCACCTTTATTACCGTAAGACCCTCTTTGAAGACCAATGAGTGCATTCTAGTTGACATTTCTTGAGCACTAAATACATTATCTGAGATAGATCTACTCATATAAAAGCATATTGTCCTTTTGCAATTAGGTTGGGTAAAATCATCTTCAGTCTTACCATCAAGATCCTTACTACTATTTTGTATATAACATTGCACAAACTTATGGGCCTAAACTGTTCTAATCTATCTGTGCCTGACACCTTAGGAATAAGCACAATAAGGGTATCCTTCAAATCTTTTGGCATCTATTACCATGAAAAAATTGTAGCACAACTCTAACAATTTCCAATTAAGTAATCTTCCAATACCTTTGTATGAACTCCATTGTAACCCTATCCATCCCTCATGCCTTTCTTCCTCATAGATCTAATAGTTTTGATAACTTCTTTCTTGATAACCTGCATGGTGAGCATTCCTTACTATTCCAATCCAATGCATCTGTAAGATTGGTCATGTAGTGAAGGATAATCAACATTAATATTGCACCACTTTGACTCAAAATGGTTCACCAACAAGCTTTTAATTTTCTCTGTGGAACTAACCATCTCTCCTTTATCATCTTTTAGCTATAGTATGTGCTTATCCCACCACCTAGAAGTCACAACATCTTGGAAGAAACTAGTATTGCCATCATATAGTGTAGCCCATTAGACTTATGCTCTTTGCCGCCACCATCTCTCCTCAAGTGCACTTGCCCTTCGAAAAGAAGAAATGAGATGTCCGAGCTGGATAGTTTCTGATCACTAGGACCCACCTGAAATTCCTTGAGTTATTGACCTTGTATTTCTTTTCCACGTTCACCATTCGTATCAATAAGATTGCACATCTCAGACTTGCTCCACCTTCTCAAAGCAGCTTGAGATCTATAGAATTTTGTAGAAAGCCTCTCCATGAGATTTCCTTTTGTTGATCTGTTCCACACTTTCTGTGCAACCCCTAAAGTTTAAGAAAGTGCAAGCCAAGTACTCTCAAACTAATTTCTTCTTTCAGAGAGCATCCCCTGACATGTCCCCAACTCAATAAGTAATGGGTAGTGATTTGACACAATGCATGACAAATTAGTAACTGTAGCTGTGAGAAATTCCTGTATTCCCTAGAGATTCATTAGCACTCCATCTAGCCTCTCTAATATTTGAGCACCTTCTTTTTTCCCAATGCACCAAGTTTACCTCTTAACCACATATCCTAAGTCAGTCAACCCCAATTCTTGCAAGATTTCAAAAAACTTTGCTACCCTTGCCCACTTCTAAACCTCTTCCCTCATCACTTCTCCTCATACAACATTACAACATTGAAGTCCCTTGCCACAATCATGGTTCCACAACCTCTAGCCTCCTCCCTCAGGATCTTTCACACAACATTCCTATTACTAGGCTCCTTTGATGCATACACCACACAATATTTTATTAGTCTATCCTCCCCAACACTTGGCTACACTACAAGCACTTACAATGAAATCTTCATTACTTTCTAATTCAACCAGCTCCTCCATAGAACCACAAACCTTTAAGACAAGTCGGCTGATGGTTGCACCACAAAATCCTAATCTTTGTCAAGCAGCAAATCCACATCTCTCCTACTAAATTTCTTTACTCCGATTTCAACAAGAGCCACTAAATAATACACTTTGTTCTTACAAACCACTATAGATAAACCTTTGATTTCGTAACCCTTATTCCCCAAATATTTCATATAGTAAACTTAATTTTTTTTGTAATAGTAAAGGATAGCAAACACCAGTATCTTCCACCAACAACAGCTGGCCTTCCAACATAATGGTAGCACTTCCATTTAAAGTGTACATCCAATTCTCATTTCCTACAAAGCATTTGAAGAAGCTGTAACCACATAACTCCACACATCATGCCCAACATTTTATAGCCCAAACATCTTAGCATTTGAAGGAATTTAGCAATCTTATTTGGACCACACAGCTAGCAGCAAAAAAAGCCACAACTTGTCTTGTCACTTTGAAGTTCCACTTGTTTCCAAAATGCCCTCCAATTTCACATCTGTATCATTCCCTTTCATTCTTGAACTTATCGTTTTTTTGAGTCATCATACAGCAAGCTCCTTGTCTTAGTAGACTCTACCAGCACCACTTTAGTAGCCTCCTGTCTCCAGACAAAACTATTACCTGCCTCCTCACTTTTATACTATTTATGATACACCACCAAGGACATGTCTAGCACCACTCCAACAACAATTGACCTACCAGCAAAATGCCATCACTGCTTATGGAGCTCATAATAGTAGCCAAATTCCTTACCTCTTACCAAATTTTGGCACTGCAACAGTCTACCAATAACAACTTCACCTCCACCAATTGCCCCATTCAACCCTCATTTCTATTCCAACGTTCGGCATAGCAACATCCACATGCTACATCCTGATTCATTCCCTACTTCCTCAAGTGTATCATCCAATTAAATGAAGCATCAGCACTTTGGAAAACCGCACTATTAATTTCAAGCAAATATCTCATCATCATTTCCAGCACCTCGTTGGATTCCCTCTTAGCCTACTGCCTACTTTGTTCCCAACCCTTAATGCGTGAAGAGTCGCACGATCTTCTAATACAACACTTATCATTCCCAAAGCAACTTTCTAGCTCCCAATAAACCAAATTTTTTTAGCAACTATAGTAATAATAACTAGTGAGAGCATCCATGGCATTTAGCCAAATGCATACACACCAATCACCCTACTTAGAGACATGAAGGTAGTCCATACACATCTCACTAATACTTGCACCACTATACTTCATCACCAAACACATTCCATTGCAAATGCTACAGCCCATGAACTACAGCTAAGAAGTTCGCCTCTCTCTCTCTCTCTCTCCATTTTTTTATACAACCACATGGCTTGATCCTCTCCTAATCGTATCACCACCATGCTGTAATCTTCTTTTCCCATTGGCATCCTCCTCTTTTGACCTCTTCCCAAACTGACCTTCTTTGATAAATTGAGTCTCCTAATAAATTGAGTCACCTACTTTGTAGATTCCCTCCCCAATGTATCCTTTGGAGTCCATACATTCTTGAAAGGTTCCCTACCCCTTGCAATTGAGACACCTCTATGCCTGCCTAGGTACCTGCCATCTCTATCATTACTGATTGCCCCCTTGGGTCCCTCTAAAAGTTTGGAGTAGCTATGGGATTTTGAAATCTTCTTTACATAGGCATGGTAGCCCTCTTTCTTCTTAGTTGCACTAGCATCCAAGGGTCTAATCCTTTCCTGACTCCTTAATCCTCATCCTAATGAGTTCTTGTTTGTTGCAGTTTTTGGCTTCCTTGCATTATTTTATTAGTCTTCTTCCCACTTCCTTCATTCCCCTTTAAATCCATTATCAAATCCACTCGATTCAATCCAGTGGAACATTGATCTGTGTAGCGGCCAACATGGTCACAAGCATAACACATACGAGGAAGGCCTTCATACTCAAAAGATTAGAATGTCTTTCCCAATAGCCCACTTAGCCACATTCCCAATTTCAAAGGTTTTTAGAGGTTCATCCTCACATAGACCCTTACACACGAGGATCTTTGCACATTAGTGGTTCATCCATCCAATAAAATTGGTTCCCAAATAGCATTAGCAATACATAAAATATTTTTCTTGTCCCAATATAGCAAAGGAAGCATTGAGAATCTCACTCACATCGAGGAACACATTACAGTCATCGCACTCAGCCTAATCTGAGCGGTCCTTACATCTAACCCCATGGTTTTTCCCATTACTTACCAAGGTCTCCCAAGTCACACTACATTCCTATCCTTAATTGAATCAAAATTAAGACAAAAGTAACCTAATGATAAATCCAATATTTTGAAGTTTTTGAAATGCCCCCACTTACGTTGTAAAATCCTCACAATATATAGTAAGGGAGGGTACTACCATAGACTCTCCCTATTTGATTAACCTAATGAAACTCCCCTCGTCTCATTCTATACTACATAATCCATCATCTTAGCAGCAACCACTTTCACATCTATATAAGGAGCTCGCTTAATGTTTGTTTTAATTGTAGTATTTGAGTTCCTTCTAGCTATTAGCACATCATTGAAGCACATTTCATTGAAATTATCCTATTTACCACCTCACCATATCCCACACCTTACGTCATATTTTCTTACCCCTCTTTATTCTGATCCTTAATGGTATGACTTTTAATGTTCCCTTACCCCGATGCTCCATTGTTCATAATGTTGTCACTATCACTGCTTCACTTGTTATATCCTAAGCAATAACTTCCTTTCCCTCCATCTCCATATAGAAGTTTGTCTCCTCCAGCTCTCTAGTAGATCCCATGCTAGTTTCACCCTTTTAGATATAGAGTCTACAAATATTTCATTATCATTCAAATCTGCTCCCACCTCACTATTAGTTATAGAGTCTACCAATATGACTTCCCTAATTGTTGAGTTTACACTATAACTGTATTCCACAACAAGCAATTCATTATGCTTAGGGGACTCATGTTCACAACTTTTACCCTTCTTGATGCTCTTATTTTGTTTGTGCCAACCATACTATAGGTATCATCCTGCACTTCCAGTAGTTTAAACACAACAACAGCAACACAACAAAGTAATTGCAACAATTATTTTAACCTACCCCTTCCAATGATTATTTCAACCAGAAATTATTTTAATCAACACAACTTGTGCAATTATTTTCTAACACTTTTGCCAACACAACATAACAAAGCAATTGCAAAGAAATTACATTGCACAACACTTATAGCATTTAATAGAACCACTTCCAATAGTAGCACAAGGAAATAAAAAAAAATAGAGCTGTATGAAATTTCAAAGTTCCAGTTTATATTTGACATTAACAAGTGCAATTTCATTCAATTGATGTAGCAGAGTACTATAGAAATTATTGCATGAGAAGGCATCCCAAGAATTTGTTAAATCTTTTAGCACTAAAAATGAGTAATGCACATGCTGAAAACACACAGTTTGTAGTCCGATTACATCACTCTACCCCTCAAAATGCATCAAAATGTCTTCGGGTTCCTTTTATAATTATAAAGGCCGAAGCTTACAAAGTTACGTCCTTTCAGAAATTAAAAAACATAATCAACAAACAAATTCTTACTAAGTGGCTTAGGAAGAGGCGTACCCCATCTACAAAAAAAAATCAAAGGATAAGGCTTCATGCATAATGCAATGTGCAGTAGCAATCCCTTCTTATAGCACATGCATGATTCTAAAGGCCTTCAGTTGCTAAGTATAGTTAATAGCATTCTTAAACATAAAGTAGAAACGATGGGGAGCACCAAAATGTGAGTGAATAATCCCATTGTGTTTCATAACTACATCATTGGAGTCTAATTCCAAGTTAATTACAACAGCATTTGGATAATGACAAACCAAGTATTCCAAGGCATGTAGCATTGTTGTAAGTTTTGTCATAGATAAAGAGGCTGATATGACTTTCCTCCCCATGAAATTAATGGGTGCTCCCATATAATCTCTAATAATTATTCCAATAGAAACCGTAGAATTTATATCCAATGTCGCATCACAGTTGCATTTAATCCAGCCCATGGGAGGAAAAGTCCATTGTTGCTTTACTGAGAGCCCAGTGGGGCTGGCTGTATTCCTTTTGGGTGAACTGGCAATGCTTGATCCTATAGTAATAAGATTGATAAAAAAACAATATTTTAATACAATGCTTTTAGATTGAGAACACTCTCACCATGTTTCCTTTTATTCTTATTAAACCATAGGAAGAATAGAACAACAATCATAAACTTTATTATTCCATGATTTTTCTTACAATTAATGTTGTATGTCATCCACTCCAATAGTTGTTGCAAATCAGCAAACTTCAATGGATCATCCATTTAATTAGTGAGCATGAAATTGGTTTCTCATGAATTCCAAAGATCTTTGGCCTTGTAGCAATTCCAAAAGCAATGATCCATGGATTCATGTTCTAAATAGCCCCCAAGAAAGTATGAATTTTCCTTAATTTTGCATGAATGCAACCATGCAGTAGTTAAGAGAGCATCATTAAGGGGGCAACATATAAACAACACCATTCTTAGTTGTAGCTTAATCATCCCAACCCAAGCAGGATCCTTACAAGTATAGTGCTACTCCAAGAAGAGATTATGGTAAATAATTCTATCATTAATTCTTTTGTCTTCATATTCAGCAAAGTAGAGACAATCCTTATCTTCCTGTTTAACCCAAGGTAAATGTTCAACACAATCAACAAATTCCTACCCAAAATAATTTTATAAATTCCTGACATTCCACACACCATAGCTATTCACAACACATTCAACCTAGTTTGGTTACAGCTTTCACACGTTGGTGTAGGTTGGCCATATTTTTAGGAGGAGGACTGGTAACCAATTATCATTGAGAATAGATGTCTTTTTACCATTGATAATTCTCCATACTTAGTTTGTTATGTCCATTCCAATGCTAGGTCCATAAGCTTGCAAGTATGTGAAGCCAAAAGGATAGTTTTCATCGTGTTTTGTTGTGTGAAATATTTTTCCCAAAATATTGAAACCCACCAATCATCTTCATTTGCAAGTAATTGTCTACAATACTTGGCTACAAGAGTGATTTACCAGCTTAATAAGTTGCAAATACCCAAACCTCTAGCTCCTTTGGTTGAGTAACCAACTCCTAATTAACATAGTAAATGGGCCTGTATGTAGAATCCCCAATCTATAAAAAACTATACATAACCTTCTCTAATTTGCTAATAACTCCACTTGACATCAAGCAATGTCCCAAATAGCAAGTAGGAATTGACAAAACTATTGAGTTAATCATGGTGATTCTCTCAACAAGTGACAGCCGTCTCACCCTCCATTTTGCCATTAATGTATGCACCTTATCAATTATGTGGTTGAAATCCTTGCTTTGTAGTTACGTTGCTAAAAATGAAATTCCCAAGTGTTTTATATTGGAGGCTTGATGCAAATGTAAATTACCTACAATCATTTTTCTATGCTTTGGCCCCATGCCATCACTAAATAGAACTCTTGACTTCACGATGTTGATAGACTGGCTTGAATTATTCTTATAGAGCTTTAATTTTTCCTTGATCATTTTTGCTGCATCACATGAAGCGACGACATAAATCTTCACATCATTTATATAAAGAAGCTGAGTAATAAGAGGAGACTTAGGAGTGATCCTAATCCCAATCTTAGAGTCCCACTCCACCTATTATTGTATAAGCCATTATAGATAATCAGAAATAGTAATAAATAAATATGAGGATAGAGGACAAACTTGTCTCTGCCTCTGGATGCTTCAATCCATGGTAAGTGAACCTCATTCAAAAGGATGCCAAGTTTGGTGTTTCTATTGCAAGCTTCCACCCACTAATACAAACTGTTGGGAAAGTGGAGTTGCTTCAACATATTAATAACAAATTTCCAAATGACTTTGTCATATGCCTGAACCATATCCAATTTCAATGCTGTAAGACCAACCCTGGATGTCGAAGAGTGCATACATGCTATCACTTCCTGAGCCAAAAACACATTATCAAAAATGCTATGACTTGGAACAAAAGCCCCATGCTCTTTTGCCACAATAGTTGGGAGAACTCTCATGAGTCTTTCAACAATAATTTTTGCAATAATTTTGTATATAATATTATAGAGGCTGATAGATCTAAATTATTCTAGCTTATTAGCCCCTTAAGTTCTTGGAACTAGTGCAACCAATGTTTCTTTCCACTACTCAGGCATGTTTGAGTTAATAAAAAATTACTTAACTTCTTCAATGATATCTAAATGAATGATGTGTCAATAACCTGTAATAAACTCAGCTGAAATGCCATCCATATCTTGTGCCTTATTTTCCTTAATGACATTACAACACTTTTAATTTCATCATTTGTAATTGTGGCTACAAGAGGGTCTCCCTACTCAACCAAAACTGACTTCAAGGGGGAACCAGCTGGAATGTCTTTGGGGTCTCCTTGACTACACTATTTCTTAGCAAAGATACTCATAAGAGATTCCTTTATATCATCATGTGAGTTGCATAATTGCCCTCTTTGATGTTTCATCTAGTGGATATATTGATTTCTAAAATTTATAGTGGCAGTAGTATAAAAGAAGTGAGTATTGTGGTCCCCCATCTTTGCCTACTAGATTTTAGCTCTATGTCTCGACCATGTCTCCTCCAAGGCCATTATCTTGTTATATGCCTTAATATGCTTAGCCAATGCATTATTTTCCTCCTTGTTGAGTCTATAATTTGTTTCCTTCGTCTGTATCTCCTGTATTAATAGTTATAATTTCCTATGCTTTTCATGAATATTTCCTACTTCAATTTTACTCCACTTTTTTAATCAAAGCATGGCCCTTCAAAATTTTTTTGATAAACAAGCCATTTTGTCCCCTTCTTTAGGCCTATGCCACTGTCCACAAACAATTTCTGTAGTTGTTGGGAATGTGAGCCAAATAATTTCAAATTCCCAATCTTATCGAACATCTGTTGTTTAAATGTGATCAATGTGAAGCAATGATCTAAACCAATTTAGGGGAGGTGAGTAACAGTGGTGTCGGGAAAGGCATTTAGCCTTGCTTCATTAAGAAAGGTCCTATCCAGCCTTTCCCAGATCCTTTCATTTCTAGCTTTGTTATTGCGCCAGGTATACCTATTGCCCACAAAACCAAGTTCAGTAAGCTCCATTTCTTGTAAGAAATCAGCAAATTCATACTGTGGTTGGCCATGCAAAACTTTTTCCCACCCTTCTTTTCCTCCTACAATAGAAGCATATTAAAATCCCCGATAATCATAAGTGGCTCAGAGTACTGAAACCTATTTCTAGTGTTGTCCAAACATTTCTATGCTTTATATGATCCTTTGAAGAATAAATAATTGAGCACCTCCAGGTCCTGATTGTACTATTTTAACACAGAAGAAAATCATCTACGAGGAGGAATAGGTGATATCGATTGGTATCCAATCCCTCCACATCAAAACAATCCTACCTGGTAGTCCCTCTGAAGGTTCAGTAAGAACTTCCATGTTTCCCCAACAACTTATCCACCTGGCTCTTCTTAAACTTCCCAACTCTTGTTTCCAACAATGCTACCATTGTAGCATTATGTTCTATAACAACATACTGTAGATAACCTTTTGATTTTTTTTTGCCTTGGATGTCCCTGATATTCCAAACAATCAATGATAATATGATTTTAAGAAAGGAGATAAGTATGTGCCTTGCTTTACTATGCATTAATCCCACCTCCTTTGCAAATTCTATAAAAAAGTAATTGTCTTCTTGATGCAGTTCCCTTACCTTCTAGCTACTACAGTTGTTGCTACATTATTACTGTTGTAGTTTCTATAAAGAAGGTAGCACACATGCAGCCCAATTATAGGAGGAGACCTTACAACAATAGTGAAAATTTCTACTACAGCAATTACTACTGTATCATCTTTGATTGCATTTACTATTGTAGCAATCTCAATTGCATTTGCTGCTATAGTGATTGTAAATTATATTTTCTATTACATCATAGCTAAAAAAGCATTACCTAGAAACCCCCAACTCACATCTACAACGTCCTCCTGCATTCCTACATATTACAAATTTTTGAGTCACAATACTCCAAGTTCCCTATGAGAGAACACTCCATCAGCACCATTCCAACAACATATCACCAAACAAAGTTGTTGTGTGCATCATCTCATTTATACTACTTATGATACGCCACTATGCACATGTCCAACACCACTCCAACAACAATTGACCTCCCATCAGAATGCCAACATGGCTTTAGGAGTTCATAAATCCAGCTAAATTCTTTATCTCTTGCCATATTCCAACATTGCAGTAGTCCTCCAGCAGCAACTTCACCTCCACCAATTGGCCTGTGCCATCCTTATTTTTATTTCTACATTCAGTATAACTATATCTTAATACAACATCCTTATTCATTCCCTACATTCTTAAGTGTATCACCCAATTAAATGGAGCATTAATACTTTGCAAAACCACATTATTAATTTCCATCAAACATCTCATCTTCATTTCCAGCACCTTGTTGGATTCCCCCTTGGCTCACTGCCCACTTTGTGTCCAGCCCTTAATGCATGAAGAATTACAAAGCCTTCTAATACAACACTGAGCATGACTCAAAGCATCTCTCTAGCTCCCTAACAACTGAATTTCCTAACAACTATAGCAGTAGTAACTAAAGAGAGCAACCACCACTTTCAGCCAAATGCATGCACACTAATCACCCTATTCAAAGACATGAATGTAGACCCTACACGTCTCACCATAACTTGCACCTTTAAACTTCATCAACAAACACATCACATTGCAAATGTTGTAGCCCATGAACTACAACTGAGATGTTCCCCTCTCTCTACAATTAGTTTTATATAGCCATATTGCTTGAACCTCCCTCAACCATATCACCACCATCGTACAATATTCTTTTCCTATTAGTCTCCTCCCCTATTGAACTCTTACCAAGATCACCTCCTTCAATAAATTGGGTCACTTGCTTTGTAGCTTCACTCCCAAATGTATCCTTTTGGGTCCATACTTGCCTAAAAGGTTCCTTATCCTTGCAATAGAGACTTCTATGCCTACCTAGGTGCCTCCCTTCTCCATCATTGTTAACCACCCCCTTGGGTACCTTTGAAAGTTTTGAATAGCTATGGGATTTTGAAATCTTCCTTGCACAAGCATGGCAACACTCCTTCTCACTTTCACTGGCATCTAAGGGCCTAGTCCTTTCCTTACTCCCTCATCCTCATCCTGTTGAGTGGTTGGTTGTTAAGGTTCCTGGTTCTTTTGCGATGTTTTATCAGTCTCCTCCTTCCTCTCTATTGCATTCCTCTCCACTTCCCCTCTCAAATCAACTCGTTTCCCCTCAATTGAACATTGATATATGTAGTGGCCACATGGCCACCAGTCAAAAGATTGGAATGTCTTCCTCAATAGGCCACTCAGCCACATTACTAATTTCAAAGGTTTTAAGAGGTCCATCCTCACACAGACCCTCTCATACGAGGATCGTTGCAAATCAACAGTCCATTCATTCAATAAAATTGGTTCCCCAATAGCTTTAACAATACATAAAATATTTTTTGTGTCCTAATACAGTAATGTAAGCATTGGGAATCTCACCCACACTAGGGCACACATTACAGTCACACCGCAAGGTTTGTCCAGCTATCTACCAATGCCCTCCAAACCACACCGCATTCATGTGCTTAATTGAATCAAAATGAAGACAAAAGCAACCAGATGATAGATCCAATATTCTTAAGTTTTTGAAATGCCCTCATCTATGCTGTAAAAGCCTTGTAATAATGTAGAAAGGGAGAGTATTGCCATAAACTATTCCCATCAAATCAAACTGATGAAATGCTTTGCGTCTGCTGCATGCTAAATCTTACATAATAATCTCATTTTGTACTACATAATCAATCATCTTAGTAGCAACCTCTTTCACATCTATATAAGGAGGACACTTAGTGGTCATTGTCGTTGTAGTATTTGACTTCCTTCCAACTATTAGCACATCCTTGAAGCTTATATTATAGGAATTATCCTATTTATTACCCTCGCCATATCCCACTCCCTGCATCACATTGTCTTATCCTTCTTTATTTTGATCCTCATTGGTATGATTTTGAATGTTCCCCTGCCACAGTGCTCTATTGTTCATAGAGTTGTCACTGTCCCTGCTTCCACCTATTATGTTCTGACTAATGCTTGCCTTTCCCTTCATCCCAATATAGGAGTTTGTCTCCTCGAACTCTCTAGCAGATCCCATGCCAATGTCACTGTCAACGGATACAGAGTCTGTCAGTATTTCACTATCATTCAAATCCACTCCCACCTCACCATCAATTGTAGAAACTACCAATATGACTTTCCTGTTTGTTGAGTTTACAATATAACTGCATTCCCCAACCACAAATTCATTACGTGTAAGGGACACATGTTCAAAACTTTTCCCTTTCTTAGTGCTCTACTTTGATATGGCTCCAACCATACTATAGGTATCACTATGCACTTCCAACAATTCCAACACAACAAAAGCAACACAGCAAAGCAAGTGCAATAATTATTTCAACAAGCACTTCCACTAATTATTTGAACCAAAAATTATTTTAGCGAACATAACCTATGCAATTATTTTCCCACACTTCCAATACAACACAAAGCAAAGCAATTACAAAGAAATTGCATAGCACAACACTTGCAATAATTAATATAACCACTTCCAGCAGTAGGACAAAGTAATCCAAAACATAAAGCTATATGAAATTTTAGAAGATCCAGGTTTAGAATTGACCTTAACAAGTGAAATTTTGCTCAAATCATATAGCAGTATATTGTAGAAATTGTTGCACGAGAAGCCACCACAAGCACTAGTCGGACCACACAATGCCCGAAAAGAGTTATGCACTCATTGGAAACACAAAGTTTGTAGTCTAATTACGTTACTCCACCCAATGAAATGCATCAAAATGTATTTATTCAAGAGTAAATTACTTGTGCACGTGCATGTACATCAAG
Source organism: Vanilla planifolia (assembly GCA_023846275.1). Classification (NCBI taxonomy): domain Eukaryota; kingdom Viridiplantae; phylum Streptophyta; class Magnoliopsida; order Asparagales; family Orchidaceae; genus Vanilla; species Vanilla planifolia. The sequence continues at coordinate 1,125,817 of JAIUJO010000170.1, forward strand.
CTTCGTGCTTTGCTCCATATGTCGTGCACTTTGCCTTGCACATCACGCTATTCACATCATCGTGTTGCCTACTGTATACACCTCAACTGCCTTCAATGCCAATTTGTAGTTGTGAGCATTCATGCCTTTGTGTGTGCTACCCCTTCAACACAAATTTAAAACCCATTGTGCGAGCACTATAGGAGATGCGAGATCACCCGCCACACCATCGATCTTCCTTCCCAAAATGTACTTCTGCACTATGTTTGAAGTAGAGGGTGTTAGCACCCTTTTAATGTCATCCCCGAATCCCCACGCGCACGTGCAGCAAAGGTCGCATGAGCACCTACACCCTGATTCATTCACACCTCTCTCCCCTCCAAACTTCCTTTACCTCAATGTATAGTGATCAATGACATTTGCACCTTTGTAGATCCCAACTGAATGCATTCCAAAACCCCCTCTGTGTGCACAGTGAATGCCCATGAGAGCACCTACATCCAGCTTCCTACACACCCACCACTATGATGATCTTCCCTCTATGCAGTGATGTGAAACCCTCACCACTCTCATAAAGTCTCTCTCAAAGTCTTTGGGTTCTCATCTGGAGTACTGTCACAAGGCTAAAACTTAAAAAAATTGATGGAAGGGCACCACCATGTGTGCGGCTTGTGGCTTAATTAAATTCAACATAGGGAAGCTTACTAGGTCAACACATAGCAAGGATTGATAAATTGAGAGCTCTTTATTGATTCTATGGGTGGTGGTGGATGGCCGTTCTTAGTGGTGGAGCGATTTTTTTGGTTAATTTTGTTAATGAATGAGACCTCAGCTTGCTAACTAGCTATGTAGTGTGCAAACGCTGTGACCAACGTCTTAGAGGGACTATGGCCACTTAGGCCATGGAAGTTTAAGGCAATAACAAGTTTGTGATGCCCTTAGATGTTTTGGGTCGCACGCACGCTACACTGATGTATTCAATGAGTGCATTGTTTTGGTTGAAATCCGTAGGTAATCTTATAAAACTTTTATCATGATGGGGATAGATCATTGCAATTGTTGGTCTTCAACGAGGAATTCCTAGTAAACACGAGTCATCAGCTCGAGTTGACTACATCCCTACCTTATATACACACTGCCCGTCACTCCTATTGATTGACTGGTCTGGTGAACTATTTGGATCACTGCGATGTGGTTAGTTTGCCATCTGTGACTCTACAAGAAGTTCTTTGTACCTTATCATTTTGAGGAAGAATAAGACGTAAAAACATTTTCAATCGTGAACCTGCGAATGGATCATGAACGAGAGGTATAAATGATGGAGCGATCTATCCAACTTGTGGGTGTACAATGATTATTCTTTCACAACATTTGCCCTTCCTTTCACATGGAGCTCGATGCTATGGGGAATAAAAAACAACTTACGAGCATGGTCAGGTGCAAAAGGGAGAGCAAATTTTAAGGCAGTAGAGGAGTTTGCTTTGCATTATCAGGTCTAGTGGGGCTTGGCAATCAAACATCTGACCCCTGATAATAGATATCTTGGCTCTTGCATTGATGAAGAACTCATCAAAATGCAATACATGTTATGAATTGTAGAATCCTAGGAACCATCCATTGTTTGAATGTAAGTTGCACCCAAGGATACAAGACGAGGGCACGCCTGCATGGTTGTAATGCTATTTGTTGCTTCTTATAGAAGCTTGAAATCATTGGTTTGGGTCCTGGGCTCTGATTTGGAGGCAAATGATAGGACCCCATGGTGTTGCATGGCATGTTGAAGTGTTGGGTGATGGTCAACTATTGAATAATTAGAGGTGGTCGCCAACAATTGTTGTGGTGTTGGCCACAAGAATCAATGTTGCAGGGCGACAAAGAGATGCCCCTCATAGATCCAACTCCATGCTCTATGTTGTGGAATCATGACCCCATGTTAGGTGACGATACCTACTGATTTTAAGCATATAAATAAGTAGAGGAGAAGGAACTTACAATGATTCCCTTAGTAACAGCGAGAAAAATGGGACCAGCCCATTTTGGAAATTGGGTAACCTGAAGCCTGAATTTTTGTCTAAAGAGGCACCCTCAGTAATAGATCGGGATCAAGTCCTTTAGAAAGGGGCACTAGGGAGGGTGAGAGCCCCTTTAAGCATGTACCCTGCTACTACATGAGGCATTGTAAATGAGTCGGGTTTTTTTGGAATGCAACCCAATTAGGTGGTAAATTCCATCTAAGGCTAAATAATTGCATGAGACTGATAATGAACAAGTATCGTAAGGGAAAGATGAAAGGACATTGGAAAAAGTGTAAAAAAGTGACTAAAATTGTCAAGGAGGAAGTAGATAGGGCCAACAATGTGACAAAACTTGATGCAGAACATCGAACGACGGTTTGTTATACTACTCAAGGAGGAGACCATCTCGAGCCATCGTGGGGATCAGAGCCTACGTGGATGTCGCCTGAGGAGAAATCATCGTGGTGGCTGGTCACATTACTCGGACCATTGAGGCGTGTCATTGTGGCATCACTTGCATGGGTGACAGCCAGCGGGCTCCCCTTCTAACCACCGATCTTGAAACTCGGTCTATGGAGTCTGACATGCATGCGAGTTGATGGGTGAGCAAGCTCGGAATGTACAAGGAAGCTTATTAGTGGGTTCCTCATTTGAGGGGTGAGCCGCAGACTGACCCAGATCTTCTGTGAAGGGTTCGAGTGAGAGCGCGCCTGTCAGGACCCAAAAGATTATGAATTATGCCTGAGTAGGGCAATGCCAGAGGAAACTCTAGTGGAGGCCCGCAGTGATACTGATGTGGAAATTGTTTTTCTAACTTAGGTATAGGGGAAAAAGACTAATTCAACCATCTAGGGCCTGGTTCCCTTCATATTTTTCCTCAAGATAGTTGGAGCCATAATCAGAGTTTTACTAAGTAAAGCCCATGATTAGAGGCATCAAGGGCACATGCCCTTGACGTATTCTAAAACTTTAAATAAGTAAGATATCTTGGCTTCTTTGAAGAGTTGAGCCAAGGAATTAGGGCTCCAAAGGTGCCATTTTTGGTATCCAAAACTAGCGATGCGAAATGAACCAAAACTTGGGTTATAGTGTCCACCTACGTGCTAACCTATAGCCCACAAAGGGTGGTGATCGATTAAGATAGTAGCACAATGGTCATGGAATTTGAAATCGGCTAAGGAGCGTGCAACAACTCTCCTGTCGAATCAACTAGCCTAAAAAATGGATGACGCTTAAGCGTGCCTACCACTGTTGGCCATCGGCGCAATGCAAGTCCCCGATGAGAAGGAGTGTGGAACTGTCGCTACAAAACATGGGGCATAAGCCCTCGTGGAGCATCCATTGAGGCAGATCTTTGTGGTAGTAGCAAATATTCAAATGAGAACTTTGAAGGCCAAAGGGGGGAATGGTTCCATGTGAATAGCACTTGCACATGGGTTAACTAAACCTAAGAGATGGGGGAAACTCGTCGAAGAGCATAGTTTTGCAAGAGCTTCAAAAAGGAGTCAATTTAAAATTCTCTAGCCAAGATGTGGCTATCGATGGCAACATTAAGTGGTCCGATGACATCGGTAGGGGCCTCGAGAAGAGTTATCTTTTCTGTTTAATAGCTTATCGGCCCTGAAAAATGGCTCAGCCAGAGGTAGGGCCAAGCAAGTTGAAAAGCACCACATGTTAAGCGATGTCTTATGTGCCCCTAGAGACCCTTGAAAATTCAGATGACCAAGTGCCTTACACACCCGATTGTACTCATAATCGCTTCAGGTTTCCAAGGTGAATAGTGCCTATAGTCAATAGAGCAATGTAGGTAAGAGAAGTTTGTAGAATGGATCTGTAACTTTGGGAAAAAGATTGGCTCTAAGGTTTGCGTATGACAGTCCTAATCTGGAACCAATCAGCTATCGATAGATTGCTCCAGCAACTTATGTGGTGAGAGTGGGTAAACATATGCTGACTGGGGGATGAATTATGAGCAACCTCTATGAGGGCATTCCTCAGGCATCGAACAATCGATTCAGAATTGGTATAGACATGGGGAATCTGACCATTTAGTTAAAACAAAGCACTATGATGGCCTTTGAGGATGCTCATGCAATGTGATTCCTGCCCAATGCTATGAATGTCAAAATGAAGAAATTCAACCAAGCACGGTTAAATAGTGGGAGTAACTATAACTCTCTTAAGGTAGCCAAATGCCTCATCATCTAATTAGCGCCACCAATGAATGGATTAACAAGATTCCCAATGTCCTTGTCTACTATCAAGTGTAACCACAGCCAATTGAATGGGTATGTTAGAATTACCAATGAAAGAAGGACTTGTTGAGCTTGAATGTAGTCCAACTTTGTGAAATAACTTGAGAGGTGTAGTACCAGTTGGAATCGACATGCTGACGAAATTGAAATACCCCTAATTTTGGCTCCAAGTGTTGCCTCGACAAGTCGATCTCTGTGGAAGACATTGTAAGGTGGGGACTTCGGTTGGGGTGGCACATTTGTTAAAAGATAACACAGGTCTCCTCAGATGAGCTCAACGAGAACAAAAATCTCGTGTGGAGCAAAAGAGTAAAAGCTCCTTTAATTCTTATTTCCAGTACGAATACTAACCATGAAAGTGTGGCCAATCGATCCTTAGGCTTTCAAAATTTGGAGCTACAGGTGTCAGAAAAGTTACCACAGTGATAACTGGTTTCTAGTAGCAAAGTGTTCATAGCGACGTTGCTTTTTGATCTTTCTATGTAGGCTCTTCCTATCATTGTGAAGTAGAATTCACCAAGTGTTGGATTGTTCACCCACCAATAGGGCACGTGGTGAGGGTTTAGACCATCATGAGACAGGTTAGTTTACCTTATTAATGAATGTGTCATGATAGTAATTCAACCTAGTATGTGAGGAATAGTTGATTCACATAATTGGTCATTTCACTTGGTTAAAAAGCCAGTGGCATGAAGCTATCATGTGTAGCATTATGACTGAATGCCTCTTAAGTCAGGATCCATGCTAAGATGTGATGCTTAGGCCTCTCATTCTTCTGTTAGCTTGTTGTATGGGCTTGGTACCCTGTGGGCACATGACCACGGGCTAATGTAGTGTGGCAAAAAGTTGGAAGGCACAGGCATAACAAGAAATGATAGTTAAGAATGAACGACGAGTAGAATCATTAGCAGACGACTTAAATTTGTGACAGGGCATTATAAGTAGCCGGGTGGCCTTACTACCATGATCCAGTAAGATTCGACCCTATGTTGTAGTAGATTTGTCCCCTTTCTTATGAAAGGTTGAAGTTATAAGAGTTTTTAATCAACTAAAATACAAGCTTGCTCGCTTGCTGGCTGGCTCTCGCTTGTTCTCGACAGCTAGACTTAGCTTTACTTATTGCAATACTTTGTGCAAATACTTTCGTGTGAGTACTGTACTACTGGCTTATGATGCTCTACTTGGTGGCTTTACCTAGGTGCAAGGTTTATGCAGCACCTCGCAATATCCAATTTGGGTATTTGTGGAATGACCACCAAAGCTCTATAAAAAGTTCGACAAAATTCGCTAGCTTTGTCTCTCACATTTTTAAAGTAATGCCTTTTTTGTTTTTATGAGCATGCTAATTTGCTATAGGGCTTGTGCGTGTTGGGCTATGACACTATACCAGTGTTGCTGAGGCAGCACATCTGTCATAGTGCCGAGCACACTACATCACAATGCACACATTGCAATCTACCTGCGCATGCACGTGGTGGACAATGGGGATGTGCCTGAAGGCCTTTTTATGCTTGTGGGGTGACTATCTGAGAGTGCACTGGGGCCTTTCTATGGGCTCAGCAGCAACCTCCATGTGCTTCTTGTGGGGACCACGAAGTGTAACATTTTTTGGGATTTTATGCACTTCGAGATGCTGCTGCATGGATAAGGTGATAAACTATTCGTACTCTTACCACTTGAAAGAATTGTCACAACATACAATCCACAAGTGGGTATAAGGAATACTGAATGGCCTATAAAAATGTCTTGATAATTGGTACAATACAGTATGGCTAGTGCAAGATACACGTTGTCTGAACGTGTGTGCGAGCAATGGCCTCCCTGTGCATGTGCTTGATGGTCCGCCTCTACACGTGCACCGTTGTGTGTCTAAACAGGCCCAAGGGCCTTTTCATGGGCGAACAACGACAACTTGCTCCCACTTCGTGTGGACAATAGAGTAACTTTTTTTGGAGATTTTTATCATTGCTAGTTATTACGACATGGAAAAGGTGATTACCCATTAGTAGCCTTACCTCTATGCTCAAAAAAATTTCAACACCATACAATATGTAAGTAGGCATGTGTGACGCTGTGTGGCTTGCAGTGAAGTGAAAGGTGGATGGTGCAACATGTGCAACCTTTTAATCGTCTTGGGAATTCCAATGTAGGAATAAGGGGTTGCTCAAGTGACATCTTTAAGTGGCACAATTTGTGCATGGCTTTATTTTGTTTAAGCGGGTTGTTCCCATTGTACGTTATGCCAAGTATTACTTGTCATGCCATGTAGGTGCTAGCCAAGGTCTTCATCCCTAATTAGACCCTTTGTGCTTCTTTTTTGTACATCTTCGAGGCTCTTTGGGCTAATGGAATTGGATTGGCGTGAGACCGTTTTTGCATAAGAGATGTTTTTTGTGGTGTTGCTTCGTATGGCTTGGCTACCTCTTGGTGTGGTCATCCATTATATGAGTTGGGCTTTATCACTTGATTAATCCTTCTTTTAGAGGAAGTTCATATCTTTCTTGCTTATCTATCGGATGGATAGTTCCATTCAATTATTTTTATGATGCCACAGTACTCCAGTGTTGGAACTGCGGTGTTTCGTAATGCCATTTAACGTGTGGTCATCCCTGCTCTCTTGTTGGCAAGGACTTGGAAATCACTCGTTTTGATCTTTTCATTCTCTGCTAAAGAGGTTTGTCCATGTCGAATGCAATTGTCGAGAGGCAATGTTTTGAAACTTAGCAGATGGTATCCTAACTTGGGAGCATTCACTCTTCCTTAGTGTCAGTTATCACCAGACACGACGAATGTGTTAATTCTAACATTGGGTTTTGCCTGGCACTTTATCATTGTTATTCAACCTGGTTGATCCTACTAGTATTCATATGCTTGTCTGAAAGATTAAACCATGCGTATGTAAGTATGAATAATTTTAGACTATGAAAGTACAAATAGCTCATTAAATCAGTTATAGTTTATTTGATGGTACTTGCTACTGGGATAATTGTAGTAATTCTAGAGCTAATATGTGCACCAAACCCCAACTTTTGGTAGGGATCTATTTATTAGTTAAAAAGTCGATGCAGACTTTTGCTTGGCTTCTTGACGATTGATGATAACTTCTCGAATCACACGACCTTCGTACCAGCGATGCGTCATTCGAATTTCTGCCCTATAAACTTTCGATTATAGGATAGAGGCCTACTATGGTGGTGATGGGTGACAGAGAATTAGGGTTCAATTTTGGAGAGGGAGCCTGAGAGAAGGCTACCATATCCAAGGAAGATAGGAGGCACACAAATTACCCAATCCTGACACAGGAAGGTATTGACAATAAATAACAATGTCGAGCTCCTCGAGTCTGGTAATTGGAATGAGTACAATCTAAGTCCCTTAATGAGACCATTACAGGGCAAGTCTGGTTCAAAAAATTGTGATAATTCCAGCTCCAATAGCGATATTTAAGTTGTTGCAGTTAAAAAGCTCGTAGTTGGAACTTGGTTTGGGTTGGTTGGTCTGCCTTTTGGTGTGTACCACTCCCCTTGATCTGTTTGTCGATAATGTAGTCTGACCTTAGCTAGTTAAGTAGTGCCCTCGGTTTTGTCACTTTGAAGAAATTATGGTGCTCAAACCAAGCCCACGCTATGGATACATTAGCATGGGATAACATCATAGGATTTTGATCCTATTGTGTTAGCCTTAAGGATCTGAGTAATGATTAAGTGAGACAGTCGTAAGAATTTGTATTTCATAGTTAGAGGTGAAATTCATAGTTTTATGAAAGACGAACCACTACGAAAACATTTTCCAAGGATGTTTTCAATAAACAAGAATGAAAATTGGGTGCTCAAAGATTATTATACCATCCTAATCTCAACCAGAAATGATGTCGACCAGGGAATGGCGGATGTTGCTCTTTGGACTCCGTCAGCACATTATGAAAAATCGAAGTCTTTGGGTCCATTCATATTTTATTAATGTTCAAAGCCTACAAAAGGTCTTGAATGGAAGATCAAACAAAAAGTCCAAAAACAATAGCATCAAAAGTAGTTTGGGAAGGAGCACCCGAGTCTCAAGTAAAATAAGATGAACAAGCATAATGCATTGCCCAGTCTATTGGAGCATTTCCTTGCCTATAAATATGCATTAACCAAAACGTATCCATGCCTTAAAAAAACTAGAGAGTCTCTTTGAATCTTCCTCAATGTGAAGGTGTTGTAGAAGATGGCCAACATCTTGAATAGCCATAAAGAATATGATTGAATCTCAATGGCATGATAAATCAAGAACTTCAGCCTGAGCAATTTCAAAGCTTCCAGAATGGCATGCACCTATATAGTTATGCTTGATTGAGAAACAAACCTCCTTCCAAGAACAAGCAATGGCCTACCAAGGTGATCTTAAACAAATTCCCATTCCCACAGCATTGTCCCAAACCACTACATCACAATTGATTTTGATCCATTTAATTAGAGGAGAGCCCAAATTAAAGCTATATTCAATTCGTTTGAGTTGTGTGGACTTCTATAGGACATGGATGAAGCAAAGTTAGATTTTTTGATTGCAACTACCACATCATTTGAATCTTTCTCAATAGGACACCATTACTCATGACATGCTCCTTGTGTATTTTTAAATTCTTGTTAGACCAAATGTAATAAAGAGCTGTAGCAACAATAATAGCATGATTAATGACATCTCAACTCTTCAAATCATTTGCCTCCAAAGTGTTGTATACATTTTATAATGTAAAATTACTGTTGCTTTTTCTTCTACTACTTGGAATAAAAGCTACATCAACATCCTTCATGTGCTGCACATTCCAAACCTCTCTCACCTTCCAGCATTCACATAGCAACTGATGTGAAGTTTTGGCCTGGTTACAACCCAAAATGTAGTTGTTACACTCTACCATTCTCCTCTTAAATAGCCATTTAGTGATAGGAATACAATTTTTAACTAATCTCCAAAAGAAAATCCTCACATTGGGTAGCACCCTAAGCTTCGAAATCCAACTATAATTACTTATAACAGGCCATGAGCTTCCAGCATTTTCCATTATTTTAGCATGAACCATTGTTAAGTAGAGCTTAGTGTTGCATGCCTCCATGGACTCAGTTTGTAATTGCAATAACTAGTCCTAGCTAGTTGTCTTTAGGAAAAAATACATCGTTGTCCTCTCTAAATCTCCACACAAAGTTTGGTACAACCCATGACATTGCCTCCTTAATTAGTATAAATACTTGCAAAGTCTGCCTTGGAACCCCCATCTTTTCTTCAATCAAGTATTTACTCCTCATCTCCTCCACCCACAAACAATCTTCTCTTGCCAAGGTCCTTTTACATTGCTTCATAATCAAAGCCCATTACCAAATACTAAGATCATGAATAGCAAAACCACCCTTCTTTGTTAAAGTACTCTAGTCCACATTATGCATTGCATGTCCTTCACTAGTGCTACACCATAAGTATCTTCTAAACATCCTTTCCAATACATTGATCACCCCTTTGGTACAAACTAATGGCTCATGTAGAAATTAGGAATCACTATTAGCACAGAGTTGATCATAATAATCTTGCCCAACAAGGAAAGAGGCATTATTCTCCATTTTGTATATTGTTCTTCCACTCTCTGAATGATAAAGTTAATGTCACCCTTGTTTAGCAACTTTTTTGAGATAAGTATCCCCAAATAATTAAGATTTTTTTACTAGGTCATATGAACTTTGGCAACCACCATCATCCTTCTCTTTCCTATCATCCCCTTGCTAAAATAGACTCTTGATTTAGCAAGATTTAACTTCAGCTTAGAATACATCCCATAATCCTCCATAATCGGTCATATTGCCCTTGTAGTAGCACTTGTAGTAGAAGCATGTAGAATGACATCATCAGTATATAACAAATGAGAAATGATTAAAGAAGTTAGCCACATCAAAATCTAATAAATGTTATAGCTTCATACTTCCTTACTAGCCTAGATAGAAATTTTGATGTAATGGTGAATAGATATGCTGGCAATGGGCATCCTTACCCAAATCCTCTCTTGGCCTCAATCCATGGGATTCTAACCCCACTCAATAACACCCCAAACCTCGGTGCTGAGATACAAGCATTCACCCACCCTTACCATACTACAAAGAACCCTAAGAATATCATCATATCAATGATAAACTACCATCTCACCTTATCATATGCTTGTTCCATATCCACCTTTATTACTATAAGACCCTCTCTAGAGAGTGAAGAGTGCATCTTGATTGCCATTTCTTGAGCAATAAATATATTATCTGAGATAGATATGCCCAATACCAAAGAACCTTATTCCTTTGTGATTAAGTCAGGTAAGACCATCTTTAGTCTTGCCACCAAGATCCTTGCACTATTTTTTATATAATAGTGCATAAACTTATGGGCTTAAACTATTCTAGTCTGTCTGTGCCTTACACTTTAAGAATAAGTACAATACGAGTATCCTTCTAATCTTTTGACATCTCTCTATCCTAAAAAGATTGTATCATAGTTTTAACAATATCCCCATGAGTAATCAGCTAATACACTTGTATGAACTCTACTAAAACCCCATCCATCCCTGGTACCTTTTTCTTCTGTATAGATCTAATAGCTCTGATAACTTCTTCCTCGATAACCTAGAATTCCTTCCTATTAATCTAATATATTTGTAAGTTTTTTATTATACTGGAGAATAATCAACATCAGTATTACACAATTTTGACACAAAATGGTTCATCAACAAGCATTTAATTTTATCTATGGAGCTAACCACCTCCCTTTGTCATCCTTCAACTATAGTATATGCTTATCCCTCTACTTAGAAGTCACAACAACCTAGAAAAAACTAGTATTGTAATCCCTCAGTTGAGACCATTCGACTTTTACTCTTTGTCACCACCATCTCTCCTCAAGTGTGCTTGCTCTATGAAAAGAGGAAATGGGATGCTTGAGCTGGATATGTTCCTAATCATTGAGACCCACCTCAAATTCCTTGAGTTGTAGACCTCGGATTTCTTTTTCAAGTTCACAATTTTTGTCAATAAGATTGCACATCTCAATCTTACTCCACCTGCTCAAAGTAGTTAGGGATCTGCAGAACTTTGTAAAAAGTCTCTCCATATGATTCTCACTTGCTGATCTATTCCATAATTTCTATACAACCCCTACTGTTTTAAGGAAATGCAAGCTAAGCACTCTCAAATTGTTTCTTGTTTCAGTGGCCATCCCCTAATGCATCCCTAACTCAATAAGTAATGGGTAGTGATCTGACCTAATACATGACAAATGCATAACTGTAGTTGTGGGAAAGTCCAACCTCTTCTATATTCAAGCACCTCCTTCTTTCTCATTGCACCAATGGTACTTATTACCTGCATATCCCAAGTCTATCAACACCAACTCTTGCATGATTTCAGAAAATTGGTGCTGCCCCTACCCACCTATAAACCTCTTCCCTCCTCTCTTCTTCTCTAACAACATTAGAACACTGAAGTCCCCCACCACAAATCATGGGTTGCCAACCTCTAGCCTCCTCCCTCAGGATCTCCCACACAACATTCCTATTGCAAGGCTCTATGGATGCATACACCACAGAACATTTTATCAACCAATCCTCCCCTACCCTTGCCTACACTACAAGTACTTGCAATGAAATCTTCATAATTTTCAAGTTCACCCAGCTCCTCCACTAAACTACAATCCCTCTAGACAAGCCAACTAATCATTGCACTACAAACTCCCAATCCTTGCCAAGCAGCAAATCCTCATCTCTCCTATTGAATTTTTGCACCCTGGTTTCAACAAGAGCCACTGTTGTAATACTCCTTATTCGCACAAACAGCTGTAGGTAACCCCTTGATTACTTATCCCTTATTCCTTGAATATTTCATATAGTGAACTTAATCATTTTTGGTAATAGTAAAACATAGCAACCTCCAGTATCACCCACCAATAGCATCTATCTTTCAACATACTAACAGCACTTCCACTTGAAGTGTACATACAATTCCCACTTCAAGCGAAGCATATGAAGAAGTTGTAACCACATAACTCCACACATCATGTCCAAGATATTATAGCCCAAACGTCTTAGCATTACAAGGAATTTAGCAATCCCATTCGAACCACATAGACAACTGCAAGAAAAAAGTGTAGCCTGTCATGTCTCTTTGTACTTCCACTTGTGTTCAAAACGTCCTACCTCACATCTATAGTGTCCCCCTTCATTCTTACACTTACCATGTTTTTGAGTCATCATACAAGAAGGTCTTTACCTCAGTAGACTCCACCAGCACCATTTCAGCAGCCTCTTATCTCCACACAAAACTGTTGCCTGCCTCCACACATTCATACTGCTTATGGCATGCTACTAGCCACATATCTAGCACCACTCCAACAGAAATTGACCTCCCAGTAGAATGCCAACATGGTTGAAAGAGTTCAGAACAGTAGCCAAATTCCCTAACTCTTGTCATATTTGAATACTATAGTAGTCCTCCAGCAGCAATTTCAGCTCCACCAATTGGCCCATGCCATCCTCATTTCTATTCCAACATTTAGCATAACTACATCCCAATGCTGCATCCTCATTTATTCCATCCTTCCTCAAGTGTAACACCAAATTAAATGGAGCATCAATACTTTACAAAACCACATTGTTAATTTCCAACAAACATCTCTTCTTCATTTTTGGCACCTTGTTGGATTCTTCCTTAACCTGCTACCCATTTTGTGCCCAACCATTAATGCATGAAGAGTTGCACAGCTTTCTAAAATAGCAATGAGCATGTCTCAAAGAAACTTTCTAGTACCCTAACAACTAAATTTCCGAACAACTATAGTAATAGTAACTAAGGAGAGCATCCACAACTTTTAGCCAAATTCATACACACCAATCACCCTACATGGAGACATGAATTCAATCCCTACACCTCTCACTATAACTTGTACCTCTATACTTCATCACCAAACACATTCTATTGCAAATCCTACTGCACATGAACTACAGCTGAGAGGTTCCTCTCTCTTTTCATTTAGTTTTGTACAGCCACATGGCTTGAACCTCTGCACTTTGTATCACCACCCTACTACGATCTTCTTTTCCATTGGTGTCCTTCTCTATTGGCCTCTTCCAAAACTAGCCTCCTTTTGTAAACTGAGTCACCTGCTTTGTAGCTTCCCTCCCTAATGTATCCTTCTGGGTCCATACTTACCTGAAAGGTTTCCTACCCCATGCAATAAAGACACTTATATGCCTACCTGGGTACCTCCCTTCACCATTATTAACCACCCCCTTGGGTCTCTCTGAAAGTTTGGAGTAGTTATGGGATTTTGAAATCTTTCTTACACAGGCAAGACAACCCTCCTTCTTCTCTATTACACCACCATCTAAGGGCCTCGCCCTCCTTCTCCACCTTCTAGCCTATTGCATTCCCCTCCAATTCCCCTATCAAACAAACTCATTTCCCCTTGTTGAACATTGATCAGTGTAGTGGCCAACATGTCCACAGACATAACACATCTGAGGAAGGCCCTCATACTCAAAGGATTTGAATGTTTTCCCCAATAGCCCACTCAGCCACATTCCCAGCTTCAAAGGTTTTGAGAGTTCCATCCTCACACAGACCTTCGCATATGAGGATCCATGCAAATCAATGATCCATCCATCCAGTAAAATTGGTTCTGCAATAGCTTTTGGGATGCATCTAACAATTTCTATGTCCTAGTGTCATGATTAGTGATCCATCCCATGCCAATGTCAGTCTCAGTAGATATAGAGTCTATTAATATTTCACTATCATTCAAATCGGCTCCCACCTCACCACCAATTAACAGGACTATATTTCCCAACCAGCAATTCATTATGCATAGGGGACATATGTTCATAACTTTTCCTCGTCTTGGTGCTCTTCTTTGATTTTATGCTTGCCATACTGAAGGTATTACCCTACATTTTTAGTAATTCTAGCACAATAACAACAACAAAGCAAAGCACTTATAGTAATTATTTTGACTAGCACTTCTAGTGATTATTTCCACGAGCAATTATTTTCAGCCAACACAACTAGTGCATTATTTTCTAGCATTTCCAACACAACCACACAGCAAAACAATTGCAAATAAATTATGCAGCACAACACTTGCAACAATTAAAAGAACCACTTCTAGTAGTAGTATAAAACAATCTAGAAAATAGAGCTATATGAAATTTCATAGTTATAGGTTTAGAATTGACCTTGACAAGTGGAATTTTGTTCAATTGATGTAGCAAAGTACTATAGAAATTGTTGTAGGAGAAGCTACCCCAACCATTCGTTGTACCTCGCAGTGCCCAAAACAAGCTATGTGTGCACACAAAACACACAATTTGTGGTCCGTTTGTGTCGCTTTGCCTAGCAAAATGCATTGAAATATATTAATTTAGGATTAAATTCCTTCCACATGCACATGTGCACCACGTGTCATTCTTCGCTCCACACGTTGCACACTTTGCTCTGCAAGTCAAATTATTCATGTCACCGCGTCGCCTACTATGTACAGCTCAATCACCTTCAAAGCCAATTTGAAGTCACTAACATTAAAGCCTTTGTGTGTGCATCCCCTTCAACTCCAATTTAAACACCCGAACATGCATGCGGCAAGACCACCTGCCGCACCCCTATCTTTCTTTACAAAATATCTTACAGCACCAAGTTTGAAGTCATAGGAAATCATGCTTTTGTAATGTCATCCCCAAACCCCCACATGCATGCATAGTAGGAGCCACTCGAGCTCCCACGTGCTGATTCCTTCTCACCCACAGCCCCATCGATCTTCCTCGACCTTAGCGTACAGTGATCGATGATGCTCGTGCCTTTGTAAAACCAAGCTAAGTGCATTCCAGAACCCCCTCCACAAGCCTAATAAGCATTCACACGAGCACTCACACTCTGCTTCCTACACACCTGTCGTACTGATGGTCTTTCTTTTAGGGTGAAGTATGGTTGTAAGGCGAAAACTTGCAGGAATTGACGGAAGGGCACCACCACGAGTAGAGTTTGTGGCTTAATTTGTTTCAACATGGGGAAGCTTAACAGGTTCAAACATAGTAGGGATTGATAAATTGAGAGCTCTTTCTTGATTCTATGGGTGGTGGTGCATGGCTGGTCTTATTTGGTGGAGCAATTTGCCTAGTTAATTCTATTAACAAATGAGACCTCAGCTTGTTAACTAGCTATGCGGGGTGCAAGCCTTGTGGCCAGCTTCTTAGAGGGACTATGGCCACTAAGGCCATGAAAGTTTAAGGAAATAACAGGTTTGTGTTGTCCTTAAATGTTTTGGGCCACACGCATGATACGCTGATGTATTCAACGAGTCCATTGCCTTGGTTGAAAGGGCTGGGTAATCTTATGAAAATTTTATCATGATGGGGATTGATCATTGCAATTGTTGATCTTCAATGAATAATTTCTAGAAAGCACAAGTCATCAACTCATGTTGACTACGTCCCTATGCTTTGTACTCACCACTTATCACTCCTGTCAATTGAATGGTTTGGTGAAGTGTTCGAATCACTATGATGTGGGTAGTTTGATGCATGTGACTCAATGAAAAGTCCACTGAACCTTATCATTTAGAGGAAGGAGAAGTCTTAACAAGGATTCTATAGATGAACCTATAGAAGAAGCATTGACAAGAGGTATGAATGATGGAGCGACCTGTCCAACATGTGGGTGTGCGATGTTTGTTCAATGTCACGTTCTTTCATAGTGTGTGCCCTCGCTCTCATATGGAGCTTGTTGCTATAAGGGATAAACAATAGCTTGTGGACATGGTCAGGCACCAAGGGAGACCAAATGTTAAGATAGTAGAGGAGTATGCTTTGCATCGTTAGGTCAAGTAAGGCTTAGCAATTGAACATCGAATGAACCACAATGAAGGATATCTTGGCTCTTACATCGATAAATAATGGAGTGAAAAGTGATACATGTTGTGAATTGTAGAATCTCATGAACCATCCTTTTTTTTAATACAAGTTGCGCTCAAGGATGCCCGTCGAGGGCATGCTTATATGGGGGTAATGCGATCTATCGCTCATTGCGAAAGCCAAGAATTTTTGGTTTGGGTTTTGGGCCACATTTTGGAGATGATTGATGGCACCCCATGTTGTTGCATGGCATGTTGAAGTGTTGGGTGATTGTCGACTGTCGATATGATCAGAGGTGGATGCTACTGGCTACCGTGGTGTTGGTCAGCAAGAATTGATATTGTAGTATGATAAGGAGATGCCCCTCATAGATCCAACTCCATGCTCCATGGTGTTGAATTATGAACCCATGTTAGGTAAAGCTACCCATTGAATTTAAACATATAAATAAGCAGAGGAAAAAGAAATTACAAGGATTCCCTTTGTAATAGTGAGCAAAATGGGACCAGCCTAGTTTGGAAATTGGGTAGCCTGAAGCCAAAATTATAGTCTAGAGAGGTGTCCTTAGCAACAGATTAGGATCAAGTCTGCTCGGAAAGGGGCACCAGGGAGGGTAAGAGTGTCGTTCGACTCATACCCTGATGCTACACGAGAAGCTATCAATGAGTCAGGTTGTTTGGGAATGCAGCCAAAATTGGGTGGTGAATTCCACCCAAGGCTACATAATTTTGAGAGACAGATAATGAAAGGACTTTGAAAAGAGAGTCAAAGAGTGCTTGAAATTGTTAGGATGGAAGCAGATGGGGTCTGGCTATGCACCTCAGCTGGATGTAGGACGTCGAATGATGGTTTGTTGCACAGCTCGAGGAGAAGACCGTCTTGAGCCATCATGGTGATCTGAGCTTAGGTGGACGTTGCCCAAGGAGAAATCATTATGGTGGCTAGTCACATTGCTCACATGCCATGGCTGCACTGTGCATGGGTGATGGCCTGTAGGCTCACCATCTGACCTATCTTGAAACACAAACCAAGGAGTCTAACATGCTTGCGAGTCGAAGGGTGAGCAAGCCTAAAAGGTGTAAGAAAGTTGATTGGTTGCATCCTCATTTGAGGGGCAAGCCACTCACCAACCCAGATCTTCTGTGAATGGTTCGAGTGAGAGCATGCTTGCTGGGACTCAAAAGATGGTGAACTATGCTTGAGTAGGGTGAAGCCAAAGGAAACTCTGGTGGAGGCCCGTAGCGATGCTAACGTGGAAATCATTCGTCTAACTTGGTTCTAAGGGTGAAAGACTAATCGAACCATCTAGTAGCTGGCTCCCTTTAAAGTTTCCCTCAAGAAAGATAAAGTCTAGTCAAAGTTCTATCGGGTAAAGCAAATGATTAGAGGCATCGGGGGCACAATGCCCTCGACCTATTCTCAAACTTAAATAGGTAGGAGAGCTATGATGCTTTGATGAGTTTAGCAAAGGAATCCAGGCTCCAACTGGACCATTTTTGGTAAGCAGAACTGGTGATGTGGGATGAATTGAAAGCCAGGTCACAGTGTCTAACTTGCGCAAACCTAGAGTCCACAAAGGGTGTTGGTTGATTAAGATAGTAGGACAGTGGTCATGGAAGTTGAAATCTACTCAAAAGTCTGTAACAACTTACCTGCTGAATCAACTAGCCCTAAAAATGCATGGAGTGTTGGTTGGTGAAAGGTTCCACGTGAATGGAACTAACACATGGGTTAACCAGTCCTAAGAGACGGGGGAAACCAATCGGAGAGTGCCGTTTGGCACAAGCTTCGAAAGGGAACGAAGAAAAAATTCTTAAGCCAAGCTGTGGCGGACGATGGCAACATCAAGTGGTCTGAAGACGTTAGTGGGGGCCATGGGAGAAGTTATCTTTTTTACTTACAACCTATTAGCCCTAGGAAATTTAGATGAAAGATTGCCTTCCATGCTCGATGATACTTATAACCGCAACAAGTTTCCAAGGTGAACAGCCTCTGCTTAATGAAGCAATGTAGGCTAGAGAAGTCACCAAAATGGATTCGTAAATTCAGGATCTTCATCTCCATCTTCTTCTTCTTCTTATGCTTCTTCTTTTGGTTATACATCTTCTTCAGTTTCATCTTCTTCTACTCCTTCTTCTTCTCCTTCTTTTGCTTCGGATTATGCATCTTCTTCTTCTGCTTCTTCTGCTTCTTCTTCTCCTTCGTTCACTTCTTCATCTACTACTTTTGCTTCTTCTTCTTCCTCTTCTTCTACTTCTTCTTCTTCTCCTTCCATTTCTTCTTCTTCTACTTCTTCCTAATCCTCTTCTGCTTTTTCTTCTTCTACTTCTTCTTGATCCTCTTCTGCTTCTTCTTATTCTTCTTTTACTTCTTATTCCACTTCTTCTTCTTCCACTTCTTCGTCTTCTACATCTTCTTCTTCATGTGCTTCTTTTTCTGCTTCTGCATCTTCTTCTTCATCTTATCCTTCTTCTTCTTCTTCTACTTCTTCTTTTTCTGATTCTCCTACTTCTTCTTCTTCTTCTTCTTCTTCTACTTCTTCTAGTTCTTCTTTTTCTGCGTCTGCTTCATCTTCCTCTTATTATTATTATTATTATTATTATTATTATTATTATTATTATTATTATTGTTATTATTATTTTTCTCTCTTTTCATTTCTTCTTCCACTTCATCCTCCTCTTTTCTACAACTTGTTCTTTTTCTTCTTCTTCTTCTTCTTCTTCTTCTACATCTTCTTCTTCTTCTTCTTCTGCTTCTTCTTCATCATCATCATCTCCTTCTTCTTCTTCTTCACCTTCTTCTTCTTCTCCTCCACCTCCTCTTCCTCCTCCTCCTCCTTCTTCTTCTACTTCTTCAACTTTATCTTCTTCTTCTTCTTCTTATTTTTCTTGTTCTTCTTCTTCTTTATTTTCTTCTACTACTGCTGCTTCTTCTTTTACTACTTATTCTTATTCTTCTTCTTCTTCTTCTTCTTCTTCTTCTACTTCATCTACTCCTTCATCATCTTCTTCTTTTACTTTGGCTTCTTCTATTAATTCTTCTTCTTCTAATTCATCCTCCGCTTCTTCTTCTTCTACTTCTTCATCTTTCACTTCTTATTCTTCTTCTTCTTCTCCACCTCCTCCTTCTACTTCTTCCTCTTCTTCTTCTTTCGCTTTTTCTTCTTCTTTTTCTCCTTCTACTTCTTCTACTTCTTCTTTTACTTCAACTTCTACTTCTTCTACTTCTTGTTATTCAACTTCTTCGTCTTCTTCTTCTTTTTCATATTATTCTTCTTCATCTTCTTCTTTTTCTTCTTCTTCTTCTTCTTCTTCTTCTTTTTCTCCATCTTCATCTTCTTCTTCTACTTCTTCTTCTTCTTCTTCTCCTTCTTCTTCTTCCTCTTCTTATTCTTCTCATCGTTCATCTTCTTCTCCTTCTACTTCTCCTCCTTCTCCTTCTTCTCCTTCTTCTCCTCCTTCTTCTCCTTCTTCTCCTTCTTCACCTTCTAATTCCCCTTGTTCTCCTTCTTCTTCTCCTTCTTCATCTTGTTCTTCTCCTTCTTCTTCTCATTCTTCTTCTTCTTCTACTCCTTCTTCTTCTTCTTCCTCTTCTTCTCCTTCTTCTTCTCCTTCTTGTACTCCTTCTCCTTCTAATTCTTCTTCTCCTTCTTCTCTGTCTCCTTCCCCTTCTCCTTCCTCTTCTCCTTCTTCTTCTCCTTCTTCTTCTCCTTCGTCTTCTCCTTCTCTCATTATTCTTCTCCTTCTTCTTCTCCTTCCTCTTCTCCTTCTTCTTCTCCTTCTTCTTCTTCTTCTTCTCCTTTTTCTTCTCATTCCTCTTCTCCTTTTCTTGTTCTTCTTCTTCTTCTCCTTCTTCTTTATTTTCTTCTTCTTCTACTGCTGCTTCTTTTTTTACTACTTATTCTTTTTCTTCTTCCTCCTCTTCTTCCTCTTCTTCTTCTTCTTGTACTTCATCTTCTTCTTCATCATCTTCTTCTTTTTCTTCGGCTTCTTTTACTAATTCTTCTTCTTCTTCATCTAAATCTTCTTCTTCTACTTCTTATTCTTTTGCTTCTTCTTCTTCTTCTTCTTCTTCTCCTCCTACTTCTTCTTCTTCCTATTCTTCTTCTTTTGCTTCTTCTTCTTCTTCTACTTCTACTTCTTCTTCTTCTTCTTTTACTTCCCCTTCTGCTTCTGCTACTCTTCTTCTTATTCAACTTCTTCGTCTTCTTCTTCTTCATCTTATTTGTATTCTTCTTCTCCAGCTCTTCCTTTTCATCTTCTTCTTCTTCTTCCTCTTTTCCTTCATCATCTTCTCCTTCTTCTTCTTCTTCTTCTCCTTCTTCTTCTTCTTCTAATTCTTCTTCTCCTCGTTCATCTTCTTCTCCATCTTCTCCTCCTTCTCCTTCTTCTTGTTCTTTTTCTTCTTCTACTTCTTCTCCTTCTTCTTCTTCTTCTTCTTCCTCTTCTTCTTCTTCTTCTCCTTCTCCTTCTTCTTCTGCTTCTTCTACTCCTTCTTCTTCCCCTTCTCCTTCTTCTTCTTGTTCTTCTTCTTCTTCTTGTTCTTCTTCTTCGTCTCCTTCTTCTCCTCCTCCTTCTTCTCCTTCTTCTCCTCCTTCTTATCCTTCTAATTCTCCTTCTACTTCTCCTACATCTCCTCCTTCTTCTTCTTCCTTTCCATCTTCTTCTTCTTCCTCTCCTCCTTCTTCTTCCTCTTCTCCTTCTTCTTCTCCATCTTCTGCTTCTCCTCCCTCTTCGTCTTCTCCTTCTCCTAATACTTCTCCTTCTTCTTCTCCTTCCTCTTCTAATTCTTCTCGTCCTTCTTCTTCTTCTTCTCCTTCTTCTTCTTCCCCTTCTCCTTCTTCCCCTTCTCCTTCTTCTTCTCCTTCTTCTTCTCCTTCTCCTTCCTCTTATTCTTCTCCTTCTTCTTCCTCCTCCTCTTCTTCTTCTTCTTCTTCTCCTTGTTCAACTTCTTCCTCTTCTTCTTCTTCTTCTTCTTCTTCTCCTCCTCCTCCTTCTTCTCCTTCTTCTTCCTCTTCTCCTTCTTCTTCCTCTTCTTCTCCTTCTTCTTCCTCTTCTTCACTTTCTTCGTCTCCTTCTCCTTCTTCTTCTCCTTCTTATTCTTCTTCTTCTCCCCCAACTTCTCCTCCTTTTCCTTCTCCTTTTCTCCTCCTTCTTCTTCTTCTTCTTTGCCTCCTTCTTTCACTCCTCTTTCTTTTTCTCCTTCTACTTCTCCTTCTTCTCCTTCCTCTTCACCTTCTTCTCCTTCTCCT
This sequence comes from Vanilla planifolia, assembly GCA_023846275.1. Classification (NCBI taxonomy): domain Eukaryota; kingdom Viridiplantae; phylum Streptophyta; class Magnoliopsida; order Asparagales; family Orchidaceae; genus Vanilla; species Vanilla planifolia. The sequence continues at coordinate 1,147,219 of JAIUJO010000170.1, forward strand.
TCTTCTTCCTCTTCTTCTCCTTCTTCTCGATCTTCTTCTTCTCCTTCTTCTTCTCCTTCTTCTCCTCCTTCTTCTCCTTCTTCAGCTCCTTCTCCTTCTTCACCTTCTTTTTCCTCTTCTTCTCCTTCTTCTTCTTCCTCTTCTTCTTCTCCTTCTCCTTCTTTTTCTTCCTCTTCTTCTTCTTCTCCTTCTTTTTCTCCTTCTTCTTCTCCATCTTCTTCTCATTATTCTTCTTCCTATTCCTCTCTTTCTTCTTCTCCTTCTTCTCCTTCTTCTCCTTCTTCTTCTCCTTCTTCTTCTCCATCTTCTTCTTCTGCTTCTTCTTCTTCTTCTTCTTCTTCTCCTTCTTCTTCTTCTTCTTCTTCTTCTCCTTCTTCTCCCTCTTCTTCTTCTTCTCGTTCTTCTCCTTCTTCTCCTTCTTCTCCTTCTTCTTCTTATTCTTCTACTTCTTCTACTTGTTCTTCTTCTTTTAGTTCTTCTTCTTCTTATTCTTCTTCTTCTTCTCCTTCTTTTTCTTCTTCTTCTTCTTCTTCTTCTCCTTCTTCTTCTTCTACTACTCCTCCTCCCTCTCCTTCTTCTTCTTCTTCATCTTCTACTTCTCCTTCC